>CM052702.1:10539741-10556021 GCA_028551405.1 Uromys caudimaculatus
AACTGGCAGTCTACATGTAGAAGAATGAGAATTGATCCATTCCTATCTCCCTGTACAAAGCTCAAGTTCAAGTAGATCAAGGACCTCCACATAAAACCAGATACACAGAATCTAATAGAAGAGAAAGTGGGGAAAATTCTTGAACACCTGGGTACAGGGGAAAAGTTCCTGAACAGAACATCAATGGCTTATGCTCTAAGATCAAGAATCGACAAATGGGACCTCATGAAACTGCAAAGCTTCTGTAAGGCAAAGGACACTGTCGATAGGACAAAACAGCAACCAACAAATTTGGAAAAGATCTTAACCAATCCTCCGTCCGATAGCGGGCTAATATCCAATATATACAAAGAACTCAAGAAGTTAGACTCCAGAGAACCAAATAATCCTATCGAAAAATGGGGAACAGAGCTAAACAGAGAATTCTCAACTGAGGAAATTCGCAGGGCTGAGAAGCACCTAAAGAAATGCTCAACATCCCTAGTCATCAGGGAAATGCAAATCAAAACAAGTCTGAGATTCCACCTCACACCAGTCAGAATGACTAAGATCAAAAACTCAGGTGACAGCAGATGCTGGTGAGGATGTGGAGAAAGAGGAACACTCCGGAATTAAGTTTGTCAGACCCTCAGAAAAATGTACATAATACTACCTGAGGACTCAGCTATACCACTCCTGTGAATATACCCAGAAGATACTCCAACATGTAATAAAGACACATGCTCCACTATGTTCATAGCAGCCATATTTATAATACCCCGAAGCTGGAAACAACCCAGATGTCCCTCATCAGAGGAATGGATATAGAAACTGTGGTACATTTACACAATGGAGTACTACTCAGCTATTAAAAACAATGATTTCATGAAATTTGCAGGCAAATGGATGGAACTTGAAAATATCATCCTGAGCGAAGTAACTCAGTCACAAAAGAATGAACAGTGTATGTACTCACTGATAAGTAGATATTAGCCCAAAATTTCGGAATACCCAAGTTTCAATTTACAGTAACCACTGGTCTGAGAGTGAGGTCCCAGATGGAGGAGTTGGAGAAGGGACTAAAGGAGTTGAGCAAGTTTGCAGTCCCATGGAGGGAGCAACAGTGTCAACTGGCCTGACCCTCCCCCCCCATCCTCCTGGAGGCTGGACCACCAACCAAAGAATACATATCAAGGGATCCATGGCTCGGATCACATATGTGTCAGAGGAGGGCCTTGTTGGCCATCAGGGGGAGGAGAGGCCCTTGGGCCTGAGGGTGTCAGAGGCCCCAGTAAAGGGGAATGTCAAGGTGGGAATACAGGAGTGTGTGGGTGGGTGGGTGGAAGGTGGAATATTCTCATAGAGGTGAGGAAGGGGGAGGGGATAGGGGGTTTCCAAAGAGGAGACCTGGAAAGGGGGAAGCACTGGAAATGTAAATAAAGTATCAAAAAATAAAGAAATAATTTAAAAACTACAAAAAAAAAAAAAAGGTATCTGTCATGGGTGTTACAGATTGGCAGTCTAATTTAGGGGAAGTCAAACTTCTCAATTATTGATTATACAACAAATGAAACACTAAACATCTGTAGTGATCATTAATTTATTTTACACCAGATTTTTAAAATAAACTAAATTTGAGAATTTTCAACTGGATTCAGTCTAGTTTAGCTCTCTCACCTGTAAAATTCAAGCCTATAGGATTGTAACACTATGGAGAAATGACTGTTGGCCAAAGCTATACTATGGCACTTTGAACAATATATTTTATCCACATATTTCTCCAAATATTTTATTTTTAATAAAAATAAATGTTAGGCTGGGCAGTGGTGATGCACACCTTTAATCCTGACTCAAGAGGCAGAGGCAGGTTGATCTCTGAGTTTGAGGCCAGCCTGGTCTACAGAGTGAGTTCCATGTCCCCTAAGTCTACACAAAGAAATCTTGTCTTGAAAAAAAACTAAAAATTAAAATTAAAATTAGGTTTTCTGAAATTTACTTAGCTGAGAACCAGAAATTCCTATGCTCAGTGTGGACTTTTGATTGTTCCCTACAAAGTTAAAGAAGTGATTAAAGAGTAACCTGTCATGGCCATATCTCTTAATATACTGTCCAGTAGCCTCAGTATGGTTCACACACGCATGTATGTCTGTTTTATAAGATGTTAGATACATACAGTTCAAGTTAGGATACAAGTAGCCCCAAAACTTCATTGAAGTTATCAGCAAGCAAGTATTTTTCAATCACAACAGATTGAAGAAGATACCAAAATTTCTTGGGAATGCTTATTCATAACATGGGCCCATTATTTAAGTTACTACATTACAGTCATTATAAATAGCACACATTATGAGTTACTAACCCTGAGAGCCTACATTCAATCGATGCAATGTCTTTGGAAATCAATTTCAGTACAGTTCAATACCACTGCACAACAGAATAGAGGAGAGCCATGTAGCTCAAAGCCTGCTGAAATTTGAACCAGAGTTTTACATGTAAATATACATGCAGACCTATTATATGCCAAGGACAGTACTGAGAACTTTATCTGTCATGCATGTTACAAATTGGTAGTCTAACTTAGGAGAAGTCAAACTTCTTAATTATTGATCACACAACAAATGAAGCATTAAACATCGGTAGTGATCATTAATTTATTTTATAAATATCTGTAAAGTATCAGCTCTGTGTTAGTCACTGTGCTAAACTGCCTGGAACTTTATTTTGTAATATCAAACTAAAACAAGCTTATTTCAGGATTTAAATTGCTATTGTCAGGTAGAGCAGCACTCAGCATGCCAAGAAAGGGGGATTCTAAGTTTGAAGACAGGCTGGGTTATATACCTCAGAACCTGAGAAGCAAGCAAACAACAATAAAATAATGCCTAGCTTTTCTCTTACATGAAAGTCATGTACTGTCATATTTCAGAAACAGCAAAAGTGTCTTGCACAGTTTTCAGAACAAACGTGACAGCTGCAGTCTGTTGATTCAGCAGTGGCCTTTCAAACACTTCCTGGTGTTGTAAATATCCAAAGACCAACTCCGGCATGTATTTACTCAGCCTTGCCCTTTCAGTTAGTTCTGGAGAGAAGTTATGAAAATTAACTTCTGTCCTCTCAGCCATGTTTAAACAATCCTTCAAAAAAGCCTTTATGTACATTGATAGCACATAAAATGGGTCTGATTCTTCTAAATATTTAAAAAAGACACTATACCATTTTATATTAATTTGCCTTTAAGAAGCTCGCAAAAGCTATAACAAAGGAAACAATGGCATGCTATTTGTAGAACATCAAATTACAATTGGTCAAAAGAGAAATACCAGAAGAATTGCCGATAAAAGCATTATGAAACCAATACTTTTACGGATTAAGTCAGCAGAGCCAATCTAAATTGTTTGGTAATGCGAATCCAAATACTCCAACAAGGATATGCAGTGAACCCAGAAGCTTACCCAGGGGAGGTGGTCATACTGAATAGAGAGATCTGAGTTCACAGAAGTTCATTGCTCAGCTCAATAAGTATTTAAAGGTCAATTACAGCTTGAAATCCCTGTGGGAACCCTCTCACAGAATATGCCAAGAGGTACCTTCCTGCTAGAGCTGGCCAAGCTGTGTCAACATGAGTAGTATAGAACTGTGACTGTAGAGAAAGCCCAGTGTGGAGTATCTCTTCAGGAGACTCCTAAGCAGAATAGCTGAGGCCAGGAGTAGGTATCTCTACTGCAGTAACTAGAGCAATAACTACAGTCTGCCTTGATTGGCCAAGGGAAGTGAAACACAGCTGCCACCTCCAGGAATATTATAGGGTGGGTGGAGCTTTGCCAGGATTTAAAATTTTTAAGTAATATGTGGTGCAATTTGGATTTCCAAATAAGGAAATCTAGAGATATGGAACATTAATAGGAATATGAGTTGATATGGATATGATGAGCTTTGTATCCTGTAGCTGGCAATCTATCATGGTTATAATAGGTTTTTGGTTCAACTATTTTATTCATGAAACATAATGAGTATCTTTGTAAGGCGTCAGAAACTGGACTAGAATGTATGGTCACAAATATTGGTTTCTATTAGTTTATTATGGGACATAAGTCTTAACAGTCATTTTAAATTTAAATAATTTTTAAAGTATTTAAACTAACATAAATCTCAGCAATTTCCATGGCTAGCTTTGAAAAATATAAATAGAATATTATGTAATCAAGTTTAGATAGAGTTTATTATACCTATCTCTGAACTCTTACACTGAAACCTTTAAATGTCAGAGAATCCAAGAATGTAAATTTATTGTCTAAACTATTGGTGCTTTTATAAACTGATTTAAAAAAGAGAAGCTAATGACATATGGTCACAGTTTCAAGTTATTATTTGTGAGTGTGATCCTGATCATTGCCAAATGTTTTATTTATTTATTTATTTTTGTTGTTGTTGTTGGTCTTGTTTTGTTTTTTGGGTTTTTTGGGTTGATGTTGTTTTGTGTTTGAATACTGGGCAGCAGTTCATGATTAGGAACTTCAGAAAACATGAAACACCTCTGCATTTGGGACAATCATGCAAAGGAGTGATCAGACACCAAAATTGTGGACCAAGTGTCTCTAGGCTATTGCTATGACTACAAAAGTCCTTTAGATGATACTGAATCTACTGAAAGACCAAGGAGTGCTCACAAAGTGCACTGGGGATTCTGGAAAGGAGACAACAGGTGCTAGTACTCTCCAGATACTCTGAATGCTGTTGTTAGCACTGAAAATGAATGCAGCCCTTTGGTCAACATGGTTTTAAAGCCACTCCTCTGGGCTAGTGTGGTCACATGTGCCTGTGATCTCAGTACAGAGGCAGAAGGGTCAGAAATTGGAGATGAGTTTTGGCTACACACTGAGTTCAGTAGCAGTTTGAGCTACATAAGAAACTGCTGCCTCAAAAATCCCCAAGGACTGTAGCTCAGTGGTAGAGTGCTTTCCTAACAGGCAGTGCCTTAGGTTTGATCCTCAAGGTGTAAAACAAAAGAAGCATTCTTCCATAACTGACTAGTGCTGTAACAGAAAGACCCAGGTAGAGAGGCTAAGTACATCTTTCTCCCTTCTTAACTGCTGACTTGAAATCTGCTTGTAAGGAATTGTGGGAAATAATGTTTACAAGGTTCCCACTCCAGGAATACATATGGAAAATACAGAAGGGTGTGGGGGAGGCGCATGGGGACAGCAGGCAGAGAGGCAGGCAACCTGACAGGAGCTGGAGGTACCCTGCGGAAAGGTTTGGACTTCAACCATGAAACAAAGAGAAGCCTTCTAAAAAAGAAACAGGTAAGAACTCCTGGCAGTCTAAAACTTAAGTTTTAAAATGAGAACATGTGAATATGACCAGAGTTCATTTTATTTTCATGTATGACCATTTTTATGTTCTTTTTCCAACTTACACATATGCTATGTAATTTAGAGAAAACACTTTTAAAGACAAGTATTACACCTTCATTTATGTAGTGTGTGTGTAGGTTTATGCATAGGCCCTTGACCTGTGGGAGGTCTCAAGAACAGACTCAGGATTTCCCTTGCTAAGACATCCCACCAACCTAGGAAATCCGTTTTTCTTTGATTGATTGCTTTTAGGAGCAAACCCAGGGATTCATGCTTATTAGTAAGGAAGAACTCTAACCTCTTCCCTAGCTCCCAAACACAAAATTATTAAAAGGAAAATAATTCTAGGTCAGAAGAGATAACTCCGTGGGTAAAAATGCTTACCACACATGTGGAAAAACAGAACCACAAACCAAAAAGCCCATCTTAATTCAGATCCTCAGAACATATACAAAGCAGGATGCAGTAGTGGATGCCTGTAATCCGTGAACTCCTACAGGGAGCTGGAGGGAGAGACTCCAAAATCTAGAGAAGCTCATAGTCCAGCTAGCCTGGCAGAAACAGCAGCAGTGAACAAAAAGATACCTATGTCAAACAAGGAATGAGCACCCTGAGCTGCCTTCTAAGCTCCATACACGGGCCATGCTACTTGTGAGGTCACAGGCACGTGAATATGTAAACACACATACACAGACATTTAAAAACAAAGGAAAAAGTTCTATCTATATATTATCACAAATGTTATCTAAATATATCTTCTTTTGGACTTTTGAATAGAAATATCTATTTTTAAATTTTTTCTTTTTCTTTCTTTCTTTCTTTCTTTCTTTCTTTCTTTCTTTCTTTCTTTCTTTCTTTTACATTTTTTAGGGGGGAAAGATCTTACTATTTATCCCCAGCTAGGCTAGAACTCACCATGAAGACTAAGATGGACTTGAGTTCACAGAGATTCACCTGTTTCTGCCACCCAAGGTTTGAGCTTAAAGGTGTCTATCAAACTTGCCTGGTATAAACATATCCTTAATACTAAAATTCCAAGGAAACATTATGCCCTATTCATCAACCAGCATATTCTGGTAACATTTCTGTATAGCTAGTGTTTAATGGTTGCATAATGTCAAATGAAGTTCACTATAAATAATTAAACCCTCTGAAAGACTAAGATTTAGAAAAGCTCCCTGCTACATAGACAGATAGGTGGAGGGACCAGGACTAGATATACAGATAGCAGGTTGTCCTCACCCTGCTGACCTCCAACAAAGACCTGGCAGCTTTAAACAAAGGCCTTGCGAGGTATTTTTTTTTTCCCTAGGAGAAGGGTTTTCTGCCTGTGGACTGGTCCAACAAGTTCAAGCCCAGACAGAATGTGTTTACCACAAACTTGAGGACCTAGCAGCCTCCCTGTCCTTGTTCAAAGTCACCAACCCTAAATTGGGGGAGGAAAACCGTTTCAAAGACCTTCAAAACTCTCATCCCTCATGGAGAGACTAGATTTTTGGGTTCCCAAATTTCCACGTTGCTTTGCAGAAGTTCTTTCTCTGTGTGCTTCTTCTGTTGCATCTTTACTTATTCCTAATAAAAGATTTTCCTTGCTGGTGGATTCTGTCTACTGTGTTAAAGGTTTTCCCTGATGCATTCATTAACTTTATTAAGACCAACAGGATAATAAAATAGAACACCCGGAGGTATTTAAATATCAGATTATCAAAGTGAACTGTAAGAAAAGTATCCTTAGAGATATCAAAGTGATTTTCTGACACCTTATTTCTGAATATCATCTCATCTATGGTGTAGTCAACGAAAAAAGCACAGCTCTCATATTAAAGGAAATACAAGATTATTCTGGAGCCATTTTGAGTAACCATGGCCCTAGAACAAAAATCTAGATTACTACAAATTCCATGTTCCAACATGAAAGTAGTTTCATAGTTTTATAGAACAACAACAATACAACATAAATATAAAATACATCATGGAGGTGATTATAGCATGACGACGGAAGCTCTTCTACAGGCCTCAGATGCTATCTGGTGACAGTCTTCACTTTGGGGTTGGTGGAAGCTAGTGGTCTTCGAAACCAATAGATTTCAAAGGTCT
Source organism: Uromys caudimaculatus (assembly GCA_028551405.1). Classification (NCBI taxonomy): domain Eukaryota; kingdom Metazoa; phylum Chordata; class Mammalia; order Rodentia; family Muridae; genus Uromys; species Uromys caudimaculatus. Next base: position 10,547,172 of record CM052702.1, read on the forward strand.
TTATGTGTTTGTCACAGGATGTTAATAAGGTAATTAACCTCTAACCCTGCAATGTTTCAACTTTTCCACATCACTACAGTTATATATGTGTATATATATAATTTATTTATATTTCAAATGTCCCCTTCAAAAACTCCTATCTCATCCCCCTCCCCCTGCTTCTATGAGGGAGCTTTCCCACCCACCTACCCACTCCCACCTCACCACCCTATCGTTCCCCTACACTGGGGCATCAAGCCTCCACAAGACCAAGGGCCTTCCTTCCCACTGATGCCAGATAAGGCAATCCTCTGCTACATAAGCAGCTGGAGCCATGGGTCCCTCCATGTGCACTTTTTGGTTAGTGGTTTAGTCTCTGGAAGCTCTGGGCATGGGGTGTGTGTGGTTGGTTGATATTGTTGTTCTTCCTATAGGGTTGAGAACCCCTTCAGCTCCTTCAGTACTTCCCCTAACTCCTCCATTGGGGTCTGCATGCTCAGTCTTATGGTTGGCTGCAAACATCCGCATCTGTATTGGTCAGGCTCTGGAAGAGCCTCTCAGGAGACAGCAATACCAGGCTCCTGTAAGCAAGCACTTCTTGGCGTCTGGTTTTGGTGTCTGTAGATGGGATGGATCCCCAGGTGGGGCAGTCTCTGGATGGCCTTTCCTTCAGTCTCTGCTCCACATTTTGTCCCTGCATTTCCTTTAGACAGGAGCAATTCTGGGTTAAAATTTTTGAGATCGGTGGGTGGCTCCATCCCTCAACCATGGGCCATGCCTATCCACTAGATATGGTCTCTACAGGTTCTCTCTCCCCTTTGTTGGGTATTTCAGCTAATGTCATCCCCACTGGGTCCTGGGAGCCTCTTGCTTTCTTGGAATCTGGGAATTTCTGGTGGCTACCCCCGGTTCCCCATCCCCCACTGCTACACACCTCAGTTCAATTTCCTGACCCTCTGTACCTCTCTCCTGTCTCCTCCCACACCTGATCCTGCCCCCCTTTTCCCTCTCCCTCCTCTCTTCCTCCCATGATTATTTTGTTTCCTCTTCTAAGTAGGACTAAAGCATCCATACTTTGGTCTTCCTTCTTCTTGAGCTTCATATGGTCTGTTGTATTGTGGGTATTCCGAGCTTTTTCCCTAATGTCCCCTTATCAGCGAGTTCGTACCATATGTGTTCTTTTGTGACTGGGTTGCCTCACTACAAGCTAATCAGTCTTTGCAAAACCAGCTTCTTTTCATAAAATTTCATTCACAGTATAGAAGACCAAAAGTTGAGATGAAGGGAAGGCTATATAATGAGGCCTTTGAAGAGATTCAAACTGAGTCTCAGAGGAACTCAGTAAGAGCTTCTCTTGTTGGCCAATGATGGAGTCACTAAAGAACATGTGTGTTTCTCCTATCATAAAGGAGATGTAGCAGACTAGTATCTCGTTGGAAACCAGCAGTACACTGCCCTGCCCGTAGATGCTGTAGAAACAGAAGCCAGCTGCCAGAACTTGTTGTCCTTACAACTTGTGAAGGCAAAGAACCAGCCTGCCTCCAGGGATGCTTTAAATCTATCCAAGAGGGATTCGAGGAGAGCCCAAGTGCCAAAGAAACCAGAAATTCTCTTTCATTCCTTTGCTGTGCGGTCTTGTAAATAATCACCACTACCTTTATAGTACTTCTCTATAAGGTGCATTGTTACAACAGAGTTTGTTATGCTGTAAAAGTTCTACCATTTTCAGTCTGTTGTTAAAAACTCTCTTTATTTAACAACAGATGTTCTACGCTTCTGATAAACACAACTTCAGAGATGTATGACAATAAACTGTTGTAAATGGGATTTAGTTTTTGCAACAGAGAAAGGACAATATTTTTACAATACTGAACTTTACGATCTTTTAGTCGCTTGTAAGTATATTTCTAAAGATGACTCAGATACTATTCTACCATATCTCTTTCTTGTCCTAATCCGATCTTAGCACTACCCCTAAATCTATATCCTTATGCAATGCGAGAATAGCAGCCTCATGTGCTCTTTGTTGTAAATATTTATCACTTCCCTTAAAGTGCTTTTCTGTAAAGTGAGTTGTTATAACAGAGTTCTTGCTGTTCTAAAACTACCACAATTTTCATCCTGTTTTTAAAAAGCTCTCATTATTTAGAAATTTGAGATCTGCTCTTGCATCTCTTGTGATGCAAGCAACTTCAGAGATGTGTGGGAAAAGCCTATCAAACTGATGTAAATAGGATTTAGTTTTCTCTATAGTACAAGTGCATTGGTTTTTGCTAATACACCACTGTGCAATGCTTTAAGCCTGTGTTTGCTGTTTCCACATTCCATCATGCTATAATGTCAAGTGTTCTTGTGCAATGTTACAATTATAAACTCAGGTGTCCTGCTTTCTCATACTAAATAACCAATTTACTTGCTGTAATTTTTCATATGTTGTATGCTTTAGCAATGTTTTGCTATTGTAAAAGTACTTACTGTTTTCACTCAGTCTTTAAAAAAAAAAACACCTTAAAAAGTGTATCATCTGCTTCTCTGATACAAGCAAGATCAGAGATGGAGAACACCTTGACAAACTGTTGTAAATGGGAGTCCGTTTTTACTATACTACAAATACATAGAAATACATAGAAATCAATTCACCACTGTGCAGTGTTTTGATCACCTGTGCCTCTGTTTTCTAAAGGTGGGACTGTGACCACTAATCTTATGGCTACTCATACTTTCCGCCCCCTTTCTTTGTTGTGTTACAATATCCTTGTACAGTGCTACAATAATAAACTCATATGCCCTGCTTTCTCCTATCAAATCACCATTTTGCTTGGTGTATTTTTCACTGTAGTGCATTTCTTTAGCAAGATTTTGCACTTGTAAAAGTTCTTAGTTTCACTCTTTTCTCGAAAATCCCTCTTTACAAGCCAAGCTGCTCTGAGCAGCCTGCTATCCCAGAGGGACCTCCACTTTCCTGCCACCTCTTCTCCACTTCTAAGAGGCTCCTGAACAGGTAAGCTTCCCTTCCCCCACCCATCTTCCCTGCTCTCTGAGCCCTCTGGGCCAAGCCTAGCTGCCCTTAGCATCCCTACCATCCCAGGAGGACATCCATTCTACTGCCACCTCTCTGCCTACCTTCATCAGACCTGAGGCTCCTGAACCATACAGAACTGCTGGTCTGGAAGCATACAGTGCAAGGGTACTCATCAGAGGCCTGCCACGCCAGGGTCTTTGAGGTTTATCCTCCCCCCAATACCTACTACAACAAGAACATCCAGGGACAAAATCCATCAAGATGGCTAAAGGCCCTCCAAAAAACACAATTTACAAGAGCCAGGTCAATATTGACACTTCTAAAGCACAGCTACCGCATTATAGCAAACCCTGGATAGTGTAACACAACTGAAACACAAGAAAATGATCATACATCTAATCTTATAAAGATGATTGAGGCCTTTAAAGAAGAAAGGAATAAATCCCTTAAGGAAATACAAGAAAATACTATCAAATAGATAGAGATCTTTAAAGACCAAACAAAAAAAGTCCCTTAAAGGCATACAGGAAAATATAATTAAACAGGTGAAAGAAATAAATAAAACTGTATAAAACAGGGACATAGAAATAGAAGCAATTTTAAAAAAAAAACCCACAAACTGAAGAATCCTATCCTAGAGATGGGAAACCTAGGAAAGAAAACAGGAAAAACAGATGCAAACATCACCAGCAGAATACAGGAGATAAAAGAGAGAATCTCAGACATAGAATATACAATGGAAGAAATTAATACATGAGTCAAAGAAACTGTTAAATCTAAAACATTCCTGACACAAAGCATCTAGGAAATCTGGGCTACCATAAAAAGACCTAACCTAAGAATAATAGGAATAGAAGAAGGCAAAGAATCCCATCTCCAAGGTCTAGAAAATATTCTCCATAAAATCATAGAAGAAAACTTTCCCAACCTAAAGAGACGGCTCTAAACATACAATTAGCTTACAGAATATAGCATCTCATTAAAATGGACCAGAAAAGAAAATCTTCCTAGCACATAATAATCAAAACACAAAATCTACAGAACAAATCTACAGAAATGTTAAAAGCATCAAGAAAAAAAAGCCAGATAATATACAAAAGATGATCTCTCAGAAATACAATCTACTTCTCAACAGTCTCTAAAACATAAAAGGGCCTGGACAGATATCCTGAAACCTCTAAAAAATGACAGGTGCCAATCTAGACTATTATATCCTGCAAAAATCTCAATCATCATAGATGGAGAATGCAAGATATTTCAAGACAAATCTAAATTCAAAAAATATCTTTCCATAAATCCAGCCCTTTAGAAAATACTAGAAGGAAAACTCCAACCGAAGAAGAATGACTACATCCAAGAAAACACAAGAAATAAGTAATTCCATATCAGGAAAAAACAAGGAAACACACACATACACACACACACACACACACACACACACACACACACACACAGACACACGAACACCACCAATATCACCATAACAGGAAATTATAATCATTGGTTATTATTATCTCTCAATATCAATGGATTAATTCACCAATAAAAAGACACAGGCTAAGAGAATGGATTTGAAAACAAGGTCCATCATTCTGCTGCATACAAAAAGCATATCTCAATCATGAAGATAGACATTACCTCAAAGTATAGGTCTGGAAAAAAGTTTTTCAAGCAAATGGATCCAAGAAGCAAGCTGGAGTAGCCATTCCAATATTTAATAAAATAGACTTTCAACCAAAAGTAATCAAAAGAGACAGGGAAGAACACTTCATAGTCATCAAGGGAAAAATGTACCAAGATGAAATATCAATTCTGAACATCTATGCCCCAAACACAAGGATGCCCACATTGGTAAAAGAAGCATTGCTAAAACTTAAATTGCATATTGAATTCCACTCATCAAGAGTAGGAAATGTAAACATCCCACTCTCAGGACAGGACATCTAGACTAAACAAAGAAATAGTGAAACTAACAGAAATTATGAATCAAATGGACCTAAAAGACATCTATAGAATATTTCACCTAAACACAAAAGAATATACCTTCTACTCCACATCTCATGGATTCTTCTCCAAAATTAACCATATAATCAGTCACAAAGCAAGCCTCAACAGATACAAGGAATTTGAAATAATGCCTTGTATCTTATCAGACCACCATGGATTAAAGCTGAACTTCAACAACAAGAGAAACAGCCTACACACTCATGGAACCTGAACAGCTCTCTACTCAATGATCTTGGGGACAGGGAAGATATACAGAAAAAAAATAGAAACTTTCTAGAATTCAATGAAAATGAAGGCACAACATACCCACATTTATGGGACAAATGAAAGCAGTGCTAAGAGGAAACTTCCTAGCACTAACAACCACCATAAAGAAATTAGAAAGTTCTTATATCTGCAATTTAAAAGTACACCTGAAATCTCTAGGGAAAAAAGAAGCAAGCATACCAAAGAGGAGTAGAAGGCAAGAAATAATCAAAATCAGGGCTGAAACCAATCAGTTAGGAACAAGAAACCAATACAAAGAATCAACAAAACCAAGAGCTGGTTCTTTTAGAAAATGAACAAGATAGACAAACCCTTAGTCAAACTAACCAAGAGTCAGAAAGACAATATCGAAATGAACAAAGTCAGTAATGAAAAGGGAGACATAACAACTGACACTAAGGAAATTCAAAGAATCATTACGTCTTACTACAAAAGACTATACTCCACAAAATTGGAAAATATTAATGAAGTGGAGGGTTTTGAAGACAGATGCCACTTACCAACTTAACTCAAGATCAGGTAAACTATTTAAACAGCTCCATAACCCCTAAAGAAATAGAAGCAGTCATTAAAAGTCTCCCCTCCCCAAAGAAAAAGCCAAAGGCCAGATGGTTTTAATGCAGAATTCTACCAGATTTTCAAAGAAAAGCTAATTCTAATATTTCTCAAACTATTCTACAAAATAGAAATAGAAGGAACATTGTCAAACTCATTCTATGAGTTTGATATATTAGTCTGTTTGAGTCACCCTGATACCTAAATCACACTTAGACTCAACAAAGGAAGACAAATATCTCTATTTCTATCTTGAATGAGGTAACCCAGTCCCAAAAAGACATGCACACTATGTATTCACCTCTAAGTGGATATTAGTTATATAATACAGGATGCTCATGTTACACTCCACAGACCCAAGGAGGCTGGATGGGAAGTAGGGCACAAGCAAGAATGCTTGAGTCTCACTTGGAAAGGGGAATGGAATGATTATAGAAGGCAGATGGAGAAAGGGAACTGGGTGTGAGAAAGGATTGGGAGGAAAGTGGTGGGCGTGTTTCAAGATCAGGTGTTGGGAGAGGCAGAGTATGGCCAGATTTCCATGAGAATGAATGGAAATTGGCTAATGAGTGGGGTGCAGGTAGGGAAAATCTCCAGGAAAAGACAGAGACCTGGAATAGAGGAGGCACCCATCAATCAATGAGGGTGTCCTTAGCTGTGACTCAGTGCATTGGGGATATGGAGCCTGGAAAGGCTGCCTCCTGTGGCCAGGCAGAAACTCCAGTGGAGCAATAGGGACACCAACCCATCCACAAAAATTTTGACCCAAAACTTACCCTGTCTACAAGAAATGCAGGGATTGGGGATGGAGCAGAGAGTGAGGGAATCAACCTAACTTGAGACCCATCTCACGATCAAGCAGCAATCCCTGATACTACTAATGATACTTTGTTATGCTTGCATACTGGAGTCTAGCTTGACTGTTCTCTGAGAGGCTGACCAACTGACTTAGATATACAGACACCCACAGTCAAACAGTGCATAGAGCTTGGGGACTCTTATGGAAGAATAGGAGGGATTGCAGCCTCTAAGGGGATAGGAACTCCACAGGAAGACCAACAGAGTCAACTAACCTGGACCCTCGGGGCTCTCAGAGTCTGAACCACCAACCACAGAACACATATGGGCTGGACCTAGACCTCCCCACACATATATAGCAGATATGCAGCTTGATCTTCATGTGGGTACTCAACAACTGGAATAGGGGCTATTCTAAAAGTTGTTGCATGTCTGTGGGATATGTTCTATCTGGGCTGCCTTGTATGGCCTCAGTAGGAGAGTAAGTGACAAGCCTCACAGAGACATGAAGTGTCAGGGTGAGGGGCTACCCAGGGGAGCCCCCATCTACTCAGAGAAGAAGGGGAGGGGAGACAGTAGGATTGTGAGAGGGGTAGATCAGGAGGGGTCAGTGAGTGGGATGTAAAGTGAACAAGTAAAAAAAAAATATTAATTAAAAAAAAGCCAACAGAATCAACTCCCATGGGCTCATAGGGGCTCACAGAGACTAAACAAACAACCAGGTGCTAGCATGGGTCTGACCTATGCCCTCTGCATATATGTTTCAGTTGTGTAGCTTATTCTTCTTGTGGGATCCCTAAGAGAGGGAGCCAGGGATGCCTCTGACTCTTGCCTGCTTTGAGGACCCTTTTCTTCATACTGGGTTACCTCATCCAACCTTAATATGAGTGGAGGTACCTAAGTCTTACTGCAACTTGATACGCCATGTTTGGTTGATGCCCATGATAGGCCTGCCCTTTTCTGAAGAAAAACGACAGAGGAATGGATGGCATCATTACTGGGTGGTGAAAGCAAGCTGAGCATCAGCATTGATCTGCCTCTGGTTCTGGACTGCATAGTCAGCGTGACCAACTGCCTCAAATTCTTGTCACATGATGTCCTGCCATGTGATGGCCCCTTGAATCCTGATCCATAAGAAACCCCTTGTTCCTTAACTAGTTTCATCAGGTATTTTGCCATAACAATGGGAATATAATTAGTAAATTTTCCAACGGTTACTGTGTCTTACTCTACCATTCTTCAGACTCAATAATGCTTATTTTTTATACTTAGGTGATATAGGATTTTCATATACTTAAAATAATATACCCTTAAATATTGTTGAGCTTCTCATATTTTTCTTGTATCCTTTATCATGTTGCCATCAGTATAATGTTATTCAGGATCTCTTTTTTTTTTTTTTTTTTTTGGCTTTTCGAGACAGGGTTTCTCTGTAACCCTGGCTGTCCTGGAACTCACTCTGTAGACCAGGCTGGCCTCGAACTCAGAAATCCGCCTGCCTCTGCCTCCTGAGTGCTGGGATTAAAGGTGTGCGCCACCACTGTCCGGCTTATTTAGGATCTCTTGCCAGAGAGTTATTTTGTTCTTCAGGAGGCAGCATGTTGTTTATTGATTCATGGTTTCTGTGTTCCTGTGGTGACATTTGTGCATCTGATCTCTCAGTTCTCTCTTTCAAACTAGTGTATGGGACTTAATATTAAATGTCTTTCTCCTAAAGATGCGTCTTAGAATGCCTTTATGCAGTGTTGGCTTGATTCCATACTGTCTTTCTTATGGTTTCTATTGCTGTGAAGAGACACCATGTCCACTGCAACTCTTAAAAAGTACAATATTTAATTAAGGCTGGCTTACAGTTTATAGGTTTAGTCCATTATTTTCATGGTGAGCAGCATAGCAGCTTGCAGGCAGATATGGTATTGGAGGAGCTGAGATTTCTATATCTTAATCCATATGCAGCAGAAGGAGACTGCCACACTGGGCATTGTTTGAGCATATATGAGTGTTGGGAGCCGCCACCCCCCAGATGCTGAGACCTCTATAGGTCATGAGAAAATGAAGCCAAGAAGAACTTGAAAATAGACCATACAGTTTAGACCATACAAGTCTAGGAACTGGAAAATATTATGACTGTTCCAAGAGCTGAAGGTGAAGCCATGGAGACCACAAGGACAGGCTGTTTTTGTAAAAGAACATCTGGGTCACTGTGACTGCTGGCTGAGCCC
>CM052702.1:10556521-10568173 GCA_028551405.1 Uromys caudimaculatus
ATGCTGAGACCTCTATAGGTCATGAGAAAATGAAGCCAAGAAGAACTTGAAAATAGACCATACAGTTTAGACCATACAAGTCTAGGAACTGGAAAATATTATGACTGTTCCAAGAGCTGAAGGTGAAGCCATGGAGACCACAAGGACAGGCTGTTTTTGTAAAAGAACATCTGGGTCACTGTGACTGCTGGCTGAGCCCACCCCCTCCCCATCACCTCACACCCCCTGCTTCTCCCCGCCTCTGAGTTTTCCGCTTTTTGAATATTGTATAAAAGTAGATGAGTTTTGAAAATTAAACGAGACCTTGAGAAAGAGCTTGCTTGGTCTCGTTCTTCTCTCTCGCCCATTCTCTCCCACAGGTCATGGGGTCTCCTCGGGTATCCCTCCAATAACTGGTCCCATGGGTCGGGGCATATGAGACCTCAGAGGCTGCCTCTACAATGATATATTTTCTCCAAGGCCACACCTACTCCAACAAGACCATACTTCCTAATAGTACCACTCCCTATAGGCCAAGTATTCAAACACATGAGTATTTGGGGGCCATTCCTATACAAATCACTACATTCTACTCCCTGGCCTACATAGATTTGTTGTCATAACATAATGCAGAAATGCATTCAGTCCAACTCCAAGAGTCCCCATAGTCTAAAACAGTTTTAAATTAGTTTAAAAGTCCAAAGTCTCTTCTGAGACTCATACAATCTTTTAACTGTCATCCCCTGTTTAAAAAAAAAAAAATGAAAAAGCAGATCACATACCTCCAACATACAATGGCACAGGATATGCATCACCATTCCAAAAGAGAGAAAAGGGATCATAGTGAGGAAATAATGGACCAAAGCAAGACCAAAAACTATCTAGGCAAACTCCAAACTCTACATCTCCATGTCTGATGCCAATGAGCTCATCAGTTCTTCAACTCCTTTCAACTTTGTTGACTGTAACATACGTATTTCTCTTAGGCTGGTTCTATTCCCTTGATAGGTGGGTATCCCATGACTGATATCTCCAGCATCTTAGGGTCTCTAAGTCAATCCAGACTTTACCATCACAGGTTCACACAATGACCTCTCTAGACCTCCATATAGAGACATGCCTGGCTTCAGCAGCTTTCCTGAGTCCTAGAGGGAGATTCCATAACCTCTTTCTTTTATCTTTGACTGTAAAGCCAGAACCATGTGGCTCAAGCTGCCAAGTTCTATTTCTTGCTGGGGCTAAAACATGACCCCCTCATTCAATTACATCTTCAGCTTTCTGGGTTTTTATGGTTTCCTTTACTTCCTAAGCTTATGCTCACCTTATGGTGTAGACAGCTTGCATCTTTTAAAACTACAATAAATAGTTTTGACATAGCTCATTACATGATCAAGTCAAAGAGAGCTATGGTATTTTATTTTGTTTTGCTCTGCTTTGCTTTTTGTTTTGTTTATTTGTTTTGTTTAGTAAGACCCATGTACATAAGGATAGGACTGACTTAAATAAGCATGGTGTACACAGAAGAAAAGATTGGATGCTCAATGTTTGGACACTCCCAACAACAGTGGTAATGGTGACACCAGTTGGTTGATGATGTTTTCTCAGTAACTGAAGAGTTTATATCAGTAATGGGAAAGGGTCCTTAGTACTGGCATCCTCAAGAGTAAAGGGGATATGAATCCCCTGCTCAAAGAACAGGCAGTGACACGAACACATACTTAATAGATAAGAGAGACAGCAGTAAGAACCACAATCATCCCTCTTTGGCCTTTGATCAGAACCTTGGCAATGAGAGTTTGGAGACATGGAGTAGAGCATAGCCATGGCTAGCTCTGTATGGACACCAGGCATTGATGTAAGATCTACATGTATGATTACACACAGCCTAGTGACAGGGAACCAGGTTTCTCTTCTATTAGTTTTAGAGGGAAACATGTTCTGTCCTCTCTCTGTGGAAACACTTGTTTCTCACTAATGCAAGGAAATAACAATGTTGCCAGAAATATCACTGTAACACAGAGATTCAGTATGGGGGAGGCATTGAGTTGTCTGTATAAGATGAGAATAGCATTATCCTCCTTCCTATAAGGTGGTGATGACCTTTCTGTGAGTGACAGATAAGAAGTAGGCACTACAGTGATGCTTACACTCAAGATCTGACATCATCTGAACTACAGATCAGGGAAGCTGAAGAGTGCAAAGGCATGCCTGCTGACATTCCACATCTAGTTGGGGTAGGGAACAGCCACTCTCTTTCTCTGCCTGTCCCACAGCCCCCTCTTTCCCAATGTGTCCATCCATATAACTATACATATGAGGACTCTAAGACTTCATTGATTTAGCCAATAACAAGGGGATATGTGGATGCGGTCTCCAGACAGCACTTTTTCTACTGCATTGATGAGTTTTCTATTTATTCCACAAGGTTTGCTGGCCTACTGTGTGCCGGGATATGTTCTGGGATCCATAGATGTGGCAAGGAGAAGCCCAGGTAGGAGCTCTTCTCCCTGAATATTGTCAGCCCCCATCCATTTGGATCAGGATGTCAGGACAGAGAGGGAAGCAAGAACATGTCTATCACATTTTCTTTTTATCCCCAACACAATGAGAAGATTCTCAATATTGTTAGGGTACATGTCAGATGTCTTAGCCCTGGTGGAAGTGCTTTCAAGGAGCTGGGCCTTTGTCCTGAATCTGTCTGAAATACTTGTCTAATCAAGAACCAGCTCACACAGACCCTGAAGTCTCTGAATTAGACTTTGTCCATGCGGGAGATGTACAGGTTTTAGGGGATACAATAAAACAATTACTTTAGATTTCCTGATACAGGCTGTGATTCATCTATATCTTTATTCTGGAATTGTCAACTCATGAAGGAGTTCTGACCATTCAGCACAACTCTGATTATTGTGAGCCTTGTTTACATGCCCAGGGCCATCCTCATAAGCACAGAATCATTTAATGCTGAGATGTGGACTGTAGAGAGAATATCTTGTGAAGTATATGGGTACATCACCTGTCAATTAAAAAAAAAAAAAAAAAAAAAAAGAGAGATGGCCGATAGAAAAAGATATAATAAGGCAGAAAGAATTCTAGGATAGATCCAGACAGAAGATTTGCCTAGGAAGAAATGAAGAAATGGATACATGGTACTTAAGCATACATAACAAGCAATGTAGAAAAATATAGATTAAAATAAATGTCAGAAGCCACCATAGGACAAATTAATAACTAGCAGGTGATCTTCCTCAGATTTTATGCCTTGGACTAATAATCCACAACAGATTTGCTCTAATAGGCAAGGCCCAAGAGAAAATCATTTTTAAAAAGATTCCTGTTATTAATATGTTTTTCCTGTCATTATTAAATATATAACAATCACTAGATATTAGTCCACACTTTTGAGCAGATCTCTGCAGAACTACAAAGATGTACTGCCTTATAGTGAAGCTATATAAACAAATAGGTGTCTTCTTAAATCTTAATGATGATCCTATAATAATTTCTAAAATTATATCAGTATTTATTAGGCTCTTTTATAGTGGGACTGCTATTAAGTACTTTCTGATAGTCAAAACTGCAATGAGAACTCTCCCAGTCTTTAGTGTCATCAGTCAATTGCTTCTAGATAGTAAGCAGTCATTCTACCACTCAGAGCACATTCAAAGATGTTGTAAAGCCATTAACCAAAGGCCATAAAAAGGAAACTAACAATTTATTATAGGTGCTAGGACAGAAGATAAAATAGTGATAGGGGTTTATTTATACAAAACTTCACTAATAATTTAGTTATGCTTTTTTTAACTCTCCATGAACCTGTGGAGTTGTGACAAGTGATGAATGTTTAACCAGAACATTACTCCTAGTGGAAAGGCATGTAAACATTCTCTATTGTAAACCTCTATTTATGATTTGAACTTATGTGTAAATTTGTGATGAACTTCGTATCATGTAATCATGCATTCTGAAAGAAGTATAAGTGCTGATGACAAAGAAAAGAGACAGGACTGAGCTGAGGAGAACTTTTTAGACAACACTTTTTAGACAGATCTGAACAGAATATTTTAGAACAGAACTAAGGATAATGTTTTAGTTAAGACACAAGAGAACTTTGTAGACAGAACTGAACTCAAGAAGTAAAGGCATATCTTTGGGAGAAAGGACATTGAGAGTAAGAGCATCATTGTGACATCAGAGTAAAAGGAGAGAGCAAGATTGGAAAGAGAATGCAGATTGGAATAATTTAGAAACTTAAGGTTGTCCGGCAGTGATTGGACATCTGTGTTTCTGGTCGAGCTAAGGTTTGAACATTGCAGGCCCAATGGGCTGTCCTCAGCCTACAAGGGATGGCAACTGTTTGCCTAAGCTCCTAGAATACAGCTTTTAACACGTGGCTACATCTTCCCACAGGTCTGTGACATTTGGTCACATAAAAAAAGGTCACGCCCCCAGCCCCTCCTCAGGTAGAGGTGTGGTCAAGCAGCCCCAGGCCATCCCTAGATTAATGAGACACCTGGAGAGTTAGCCACGCCCCTTCCCATATCTGCCTCGCCTCTAACAGAAAGGCAGAGGTATGATTCCATCCACGACACTCCACATGATGAAAATAAACGTCTTAGAATTATGGACTGTCTCTTCATCTGGACCCTCTGTGGGAAGTGAGGAATCTGGCCCTCGATTAAGGAGCCTCGTCTAATCTCTTGCCGAGGGCTTCCCCAAGCTCCCAGATGGTACCCTTTCACCCAAGCCTAAGCAGCTAGTCCGGCACCCCAAACCACTGAAACTGGGTCTTGGCGGAAACTCCAACTGCACTCCGGCTAGCCTGTCTGCAGCACTCTGGGCAACTGCGGTGCCTCGGGCTAGAGAACCCATGGAGATGGCTGCCACACATTCCCCGAGAATGACCCCCTCCCCCACCCACAGGCAGGACCTGCAAAGGCTTCCCACAGCCCCCACCTGCCCGTCGGACTATGTGGGAAGACGCTAGGCCACTTCCCGAGTGTCTCCTGTCCCACCCAGAGCCTCAGAACCCGAGACAGACACGTGGGGCTTCATCCCACTGCACCAAGCTTGTTCCCACATAAGGTAACATAAAAAACTAAGAAAGCAATATCCAGAATGCAGAGGGAAAGGGGAAAAATGAAGCTGCAGAGAGAGCAGAAGGGGCAGAATGGGTCTTTTCTTAATAACAAGGCAGGCTTAGCCTTATTAAAAGGAACAAATATTTCTTCTTACAAACTTGGAATTAATTTATTTAGCAATAAAAGGGTAGAAGCTTTTTTTTTTTCTGTATGTAATAAAGATTGGAGTTCATTTTTCATTCAAAATGACCAAGTTCTTTCTGCACTGGTGCTTGGTCTTTTGCTCCAAAGGCATATGTAAGTATGGATGTGTGTGTTAAGTATATAATTATGAGAATGTATACAAGGTGGACCAAACTGGTTTGAATGGATATGTATGAATATGCATGCATGAATATGTATATGAATTTATATGAGTTTATGTATACTTGCTTATGTAAAAGGTTTTTTCTTCCTTCTGCAAGGGTGAGTCTCTTCTCCTGGTTCAATAGAAGTTTATTGATCCAAAGTCCCCCTAGCTTGACAATGGCAAGGCATCTGAATAAAGGGGAAAAGGCTCTAACAATTAATCCTTTACTCAATACCCTGCTGTTCTATGATGAGGTGCTAAATTCCAGAAACTGCAGTTTCTGGCCTCAAAGGGACTCGGCAGGTCAGCTATAGTAGCAAAGTGACTTAGACTTAGATAAGTAAATATTTTTATTATCATACAGCAGCCCTAAATATCTCATAAGACCAAGTCTTACCCCTATATCTGCTAAGACTAAGTTTTACCCCCCAGCAATGCTCTTCCCACTCTGCTGCCTCAAGGAGAACCTAGAACAAGAAAGACTCGCTAGAGCTGGCACACAGCAAATAGTTTGATTTAGGTTATGATCTAGTCAAAGAAGAGCCTAGCTATATGGCCCAGGCATTTGTAAATATATTTCAAACCTGAGTCTTAATTTTGGGAGCATGGGACTTGGAGGAAGAGCCAGGCCTAACATCTAGAGTGAACCAAACCCCAGACCTGACTCCAGGTCAGTCTCTTGCTGTGTTAACAAGGGATATTAACTTCCCCAAAGTTGAGGTACCCACAAGTTACTGATCCACGGTTCTTTGAACCCAACCACTACTCAGTTTGACTTTTTATTTTCCAGGGCTTCAGGATACTCCTAAATTCAGTCCAGCAATAATTAGAAAATTCTACAGTCAATTGTATCCTTACTCTTGAAGGAAATGGCTCATCAGTATAAACTGTGTCATTCAGGGGCCTCAGGACTTTATACCTTTCACTTTCCCTATTCAGACCTCAAGTATCAATGGGATTTGAGTGGGGCTATTTGTTGTCATCCCTGAGTAAGTGGACCTGGGGTATATAAGAAATCAGTCTTAGCAAGCCATGGAAAGCAAGCCAACAAGCAGCATTCCTCCATGGCTTCTGTTTCAGTTGCTGCCTCCAGTTCTTGAGTCCCTGCCATGGCTTTCCTCGGTGATGGACTATCAGAACACAATCAGAAACATGATGCCTAATGAGCATTCAGGACATGCTTGTTCTTTTTGGATACCAGAACATAGCTATAGAACCCAATATGGTCAGTATACCCTGAATCCAGATATGGCCTTCTGCATATTTTTTGCTTTCCCAGATATAATTTAGAGTACACACAAAACAATTTTGTTTAAATTGGTCTATCCTAAGAAATTCTGGAAAAGTGCTGATCTGTTAATGTTTAGTATATGCTTACTGACATTTATTCATATGTTTTTCTGAACTCAACAGCCCTTAGATCATTGCTTTCTTTGTTACATTCACGTACAAAAGTACATTGAAACTGAAGTACGATTGTCTACAGCATTAGTCTGCCCCAATTTTCAGGTCCTCAGATCCCAGGTCCAGCAGACAAGTTTTGCATATGTCAATAAAAGTCAACATATAAACCCTATAATAAAGAAAACCCTTTCCTTACTAAGTTACTTTTGGTCAGCAATAGAAAGTGTCACTAAGACAGTAGTAGAAACAGGCAGATCTCTGTGAGTTCCATACCAGCCTGTTCTTCACATTATAGTATTCCAGGGCTATGCAGAAATCCCAATTACAGTTTTAGTATAGAAGCAGTACAGAAAGCCACTCCATGCTTATCACGATACCACAGATTATCTGAGTTATTCCCCATGGCAGAGCTGTTTGCCTATGGAGCTAGGGCATGAGAATCCTTTACACTTCAGAACAGCATGTCCCAGGTACAATTTCCATTAAGGGGCACACATTCTCCAAGACTGAAGAGACAGCGTACCTAGAAGTACCTAGAATGGTGACTGACTCTAGCACCTCCTCCCTTGAGGCATATCAGGTGTTTGGATAACTGGATCTCTTCAAGTGATATTTCTTTATTCTCTTCTCAAAGGTTTGATGAATATTAGGGGAAAGTTCTAGAGATGTATATTCTTAGATCATCCGTGTTGTAGCCCATATCTCTTCGCTAACAGGCCTTTTCCTGGGATCGCCAATTTGTCTGACAACACCTGAGGTATGTGTCCCTGACTTTCTGCTCAATCTCACACCTGGCCATCAACTTGCTTTTCTCTGAGTCCAGAATGGGTTGAAATTAATCTCCCCAAAGATTGTATGTGTTTGCCATAGTTATCATTGGATTTTCAAAATCCCAATGCTGAATGGATCATATGCTGTGATCATCACTTTAAGGCAAGTTTTTATTTTTACCTTTGCCAGTAGAGACTATAATTATATAGATTATTACTTTAGCATAATCCAGGAGTCTATAAGAATTATAATTTTAGCGTGATCTGTCTGCCACAACTTCCTATATCCCTGCATCACTGCAGATTGGAGACTTTTCTATTGCTGCAGTGATGTATTGACACACAAAGATATTAAAGAAAGGAGATATAAAAAAAATATTAAAGAGACAGGAACACTCTGCCTCTTGCCCTATTTTGTTATTGTTCATTCTAAAGGTCTATATTAAGACTTCATCAGTCAGGATTCTCAGAAGTCTAAGAAAGGTCTTCCTAAATCTATTTGAAGAGTTGTTGGGCGACAGCTTACACATGAATTCATACTTTCTGAGTAGTGATTTTTTATCTATAAGCATTCACTTTTGTTGCCTGTGAATACTGTTTGCGCAATGAGAAAAGAAACCTATTGAAGCCTTTGCGAAAACCAAGCAATATTGAAACCAAGCGGTACTGAAAGCAGAGAGTATGCTTCCTTCTTTTCCTCCTAGAGAGGAGTATGATCCTCGTGTCTCTCACATCGAGCCCAAGTAATCCCTGTATGACAAATACTCTTCCTTTACCAAGTCACTGCTCATGATTCACAGAAAGTAAGGAAGCCTATATTAGGACTTTCCAGAGCAAGAGGCTGGGTTCTAGCCCCACACAAATAAAGACCATTTGCACATCTAACACAAAGACTTTCTGGGCTATACATAATCATTTTTGTTGCCCATAAATGGTGTATTCACAGTTGACTAGAAATCTTAATGTAGCCTTTGGGGGAAAAAAAGCAGCTTGGAACAATTAGAAGTTTCTCATGTCTCTTACCTATCAGTTGTTCCATTCTCCTCCTTGTGTTTATCTTCCTTCTTAATGGCTTTGTTTGTTTGTTTGCTTTACTATCTGCACTCTATCTCAGACTTTTCGATGACCTCTATTCTCAGCATCTTCTGATACCTGCTGGGCCTGATTACAAAGAACTTCAGAGGATCTGGAGTTTTGCTGCAGATTAGCTGACGGTGAATGGTCATAACAAGAACTACCTTGAATCCCACTTTTTAAAAATAGACTTAAAAAAACACATACACATAGACTCTCACTGCACCTTTACTACGTAGAAATTTTAGTTTGCTCTTCATGAACCACCTTTCAGCGAGCAATTTTACAGATAGGAAAACCAGGAGTTGGGAAGAAATAGATATGTTGAGTTCTTGCCCTGAAGCTATGGAATCTGGTAATGTAATGAAGGAAAATCAAATTCCCCTAAGAAGAAGACTGTCTCTAGCTCATAAGGAAAACTTTAGCTAATGAAATAAGAGTTCCCCCTAGTGGTTGTTTGTCTAGAACCAAGAATAAGGTAGAGATCCCTTTAAATGTGCAAATATGTTTTAAATCTTCCTCTTGTGGAACATCAGGGATAGTTGTCAACTCAGAATGACTTTTAAAATTACAGATTTCTTGAAGCACAGCCTATACGGTGGTCTTCATCTGTTGATGAACACTGGGTCACCCATTTATCTCTGTGTATGTCACTTAAAAGACTAAAGATTAGAAAGCCCAGTTTCCCTTAGAGTAATAGCTATGTGGATGCTGCATAATTATATCCACTGAGAGCTCTGGCATGTGTGCTCCTCCAGTGCAAATGAAGTCGACAGTGGATGCTCAGATGATTGAAGACATTTGTATTCAACACCATCATCACACTCAGTGAAATTAATCATCCCCCAAATGACATTAAATGGAACTATATATTTAAAAATCTTCTCAAAATCATTTTTATAGGCTTTTCGAGTGCACCAAAATTAAGTTTAATTCATCCTTAAATACTTATCAGATTTTCTGAAAGTCTCTGTGCCTCAAGAAATCTACTCTAATGTTTTAAATAATGAGACAATCTCCTTTAAGGTCAAGTAATAGTCATGCTACTCACTTCATGTTGAGTCTATTTTAGATGGTACTTGTAAAGAAACTTTGACCATTTTATCTGACTTTTAAAATGTCTGCTGTGGAGGTGCTCAGAATATCATTTATTGTCTTTTTTTAGTCTAGTGTTTATGGGGATTCTTCTGTCTCAGTGTAGACATAGAATGTGTGCAGTTTCTCTTCTACTCCATCATTCTTTCCCATGGATATCTGATATTTTCCAAAGACAACTTGTCTCCATTACCTTATCTATACTGTCCTGTTTTCTGTTTCTTTATTCTCTACTGTTTTCGCTTTGAAAATATTTTATTCGTTCTGTTGCTTTCAGTTTATTTTGGTTTTGCTTATTTTCCTGCTGTAGTAGGAAACTCATTTCAATTTGTGATGCTAACAAGTTACCTTCCTACAAATAGGCAGCTTGCTACCAGTTTCATTTAAATAATTACACCCTATTAAAAACCAGATCCTGTCTTGAGACCAGTGACCACTAGTGCCAAGGTCTTAAATGTCAGACAGCTTAGCAATCAGGTTTCAAATTCTCATTTTAGATTCTGCTCACAGGACTACTTCTTCAGGCCAGTCTATCTAGGAAGCACACCCGAGGATATAGGATACAGGGTCTTTCTGTAAGGCTGCCACAACAGCAGAGTAGCAAGCCTGCAAGAGAGAGCCATGACCACAGTTAGGGACAGTGAAAGACACAGTACCTGTTCAAACAGGTGAAACATAGAATAACCATTCAAGCTGAGGAGTAGGGAGAAGGTCCTGTGGGGAGAGAATAAAATTTATACTCCTAACTCAGCCACAAACACAGGTTTTCATTTCTTCCTAAAGATCCATCAACACTATTCTGTTTATGTTTATTTGCTTGGTTAGTTTTTGAGACAGTATTTCATGAAACCCTGGTTGGTCTTGAACTCACTACTACATGGAAGTAGTGGGTAACAGCTACACTTAAGATGACCTTGAACATCTGATCCTCTTCCTCTAGCCCCTTAGTATTAGGATTACCTTCATGGACTACAAAATCTGCTCTATATGGTTCTAGAACTGGAACCCAAGACCTCCTGTGTGCTAGGCAAACACTCCACTAAATGAGTTACATTAGTAACTAGACCCCAGCAAGCCTCGACACAGGATCCGAGTTCTCAATTGAAAGCAGGGAGATCTGGAAGGTGCATAATAAATACACACAGACTACTGTTTGGGTACAAACTGACAGGCAAGTTTTCAAGGCTTAAAGTTTCTCTCTCTTCTCTCTCACTCTCTGCTCTCTTTCTCTCTTGCTTGTTTGCTCACAGCTTGAGGCTGTGCACCCTGCATTCTCCTGCGCACTCTGCTTTTCTCCTGTGCGATTTTCTTTTCTGGAACTCTCAGACTTCTACACACTTCTGGAGTTCCCCTTTCCCTCTTACAGACATTCTTCACACACATGTCACACACACCACATGCACTCTTTCATTCATACGCACACACACTCCATGCACTCCTCACATTCTCTCCTCACTCTCTTCACATTCTCTCCTCACTCTCTTCACATTCTCTTCTCACTCTCTCCACATTCTCTCCTCACTCTCTTCACATGCTCTCCTCACTCTCTCCACATTCTCTCCTCACTCTCTTCACATGCTCTCCTCACTCTCTTCACATTCTCTCCTCACTCTCTTCACATGCTCTCCTCACTCTCTTCACATGCTCTCCTCACTCTCTTCACATTCTCTCCTCACTCCCTCTTCACATTCTCTCCTCACTCTCTCTTCACATGCTCTCCTCACTCTCTCCACATTCTCTCCTCTCTCTTCACATTCTCTCCTCACTCCCTCTTCACATTCTCTCCTCACTCTCTCTCCACATTCTCTCCTCACTCTCTCTTCACATGCTCTCCTCACTCTCTTCACATGCTCTCCTCACTCTCTCCACATTCTCTCCTCACTCTCTCTTCACATTCTCT
>CM052702.1:10568273-10580872 GCA_028551405.1 Uromys caudimaculatus
CTCTTCACATTCTCTCCTCACTCTCTTCACATTCTCTCCTCACTCCCTCTTCACATGCTCTTCTCATGCTCACTCTCTCTCTCTCTCACTCTTCATTCACTCTCCACATTCACCTCACATACTCCTCAGTCACTCTTTACATGCTCTCTAGCCTTTTTCTTGCCCCAGTCTTTTATTGATACTCCAAAAGAAGGTAGACAAAAAGACATTGTATAACCATTGCCAAATCAAATGCAAAAGAATAACCACATCCCACAAAGAATCAAGAATTACAGTTGTTCCCCAAAGTTTCAAGCTTCCCTATTTCCAGGCCTGTAGCCAAAATTAATAATAATAATAATAATAATAATAATAATAATAATAAATAATAATAGCAAACTTATTTAGAGTTTAACTTATTATACTTCAGAGTTCAGAGCTTCCAGGCCAGCTACTTGCATTTTCCTGGGAAGTCCTAATGATAAATGACATGGGCAAAGCTGCCAGGCAGTGGCCAGAAAGAATCAAGTTAACCCTTAACTCAGGAGTTCTGCTAGCTTTCTGCTTCTGCACATTGCACACCATGACTCTCCTAAGAGTCCCCGTGTTTCAACTTAGTTTTACTAGTAGATAATTTTATGTATTCTATATGTATCCAGGAACCACTCTCCAAAGTTGTGCAAATCTTATTTCATAACTTGAATAATTTTTTCCTTTCTTGGGGTTCCAATGTTGGTTCTAATTCATTTTCTAATAATTTCTTCAATCTTTCTTTGCAAGCCAAGCATTAATCTGGAACTACCATTGTGCAGTTATTGCACTGTTTCCAAGATGAGAACATACAGCATGCACCTGGGCCATTAGGACTGTGCTGTGCTGTGCCCATGCCTCAATTTTTAATTGTTTAAGAATCAGTATATCAAGGAACATCTAGTTTCAAAGAATTTACCAGAGCATATGGAGAAAGAGGTAGGAAAGTCAGATATAATACAATAATTATGCACACCAAGGCCAACTGAAGAGTAGTCATGCACAAATGAAATCTATATAGCTGTTGTCCAGGGCTAAGGTTAGGAGAAATGGGAACAACTGTTGCTTACAAAGAGCTGCTGCAGGCTACTGAGATGTCTCCATCCTGGCCCATTGCAGACAGTCCCTTATTTCAGATGGCGGGTCCTCTTGAGGGATGTATCTCCTGCTTCTGAGGGTCCCAGATGCCATCCTCTTTTACAAGGAGCAGCCGTGGGCTTCTGAGATGTCTCCATTGTGGCCTACTGCAGGCAGTCCTTGTCATTGTATGCTGTCCCCAGCAGTAGCTCGTGTTTATATTCTTAAAGACAAAATTCAATCTTTCTTTAATTTAAATGGACATTAATAGCTTTTTATAAAACTACAAAGGCCAAATGCCTGTTTCCAAAACATGGCTGTTAGCAACCAAAGATTTCTTATGGCATCCACACTGGAGAAGAGATAAGCAAGATGTTTGAGGCTTTCTAAATCACAGCACCTATCTCTTGATTCACCTGGAAGTTTGTAGCAAGAAGTTGTATCAAGTCATCCGCCAAATGCAAAATTCTGCCAGTTCCTGAAAATTTTGGTCTATCTAAGATGTTTTTATCCCAGCAGGGTAGCCTGCATCTATCTTTCCATTAGTCATCCTGACTCATGGGCATGTCATAGTCACAACTGTTCCACTGGGCACTGAGAGGCATACTATTTCTAATGGATCCAATCTTATAGATGACCCCAAAGGACAACAGTGGATTGTCCTACTCTGTGACCCTTCAACTAATTGTACTTCTGTTTCAGTCTCCCAAGTGCTGGGGTTATATTCATATATAATATACATCTGGGAGGCCACCATGCTCATTGGGACTTCATTTTACTTTTGACAGTATCTTGCTTATCTCTGAACAAGATTTTCTGATCATATGTCTAAGTAACCATTTAGTTGTTGGATTTCAGTTCCCACTCATCTCAGAGATGTGATCCATTATAGTTGATCTGATTTAATCACGTTAGAAGGATAAATGGCAGGTGCCAAGGAGAAAATGCTGATAACACCATTTCTGGTGTCAGTTAGGTAGAATCAGTCAATGGTGACTGAGCACCTGCCTATTACTAGCTATGGTATCTGTTACATCCCTCATCCCTAAGTGGGAGAGGCTTGCAGAGATGTTTTGCTTCGTGCTGTTCTTGGTGGTGTTTATGTATTCCTTTAGCTCATGATGGAAAGGTGAATATGTAAACTTTGGAATGGAGACAAACCTGGGCTTAGAGTGTCCTCTAGTGTTCAAGTAACATTAACAATGAACTTTAGCCAACCTAGAGATGCTATTTCATGATGAAACTAGAGATATGAACAAATACAAGATGAGAAATAAGCAGCCATTTCTGGTAAGGTGAACATAGCCAACATCTTAAGAAAAAGCATAATATGAATACATGAATATCTTGCCATGCAACGTACAATGTTGCAAACCAACAAGATTCAAGAATGTTAGGAAACCCTGATCTTATCTATTGAACAAATAAATGCCAGAAACTGACCATATAGTAATAAATATGAGTGAGTAAGCTCTCAGAAAAAGATTTCATCTTATTTTTATTGAAAATATCTTTTCATACAGTATATTCTGAACATGACTTCTACTCCCTCATCTTCTCCCAGATCTTCCCTTCTTCCCCACCTTTCCAACCCTCTAATTTTGAGAGGGTCTTGAATGTGATAAATCATGTATCTAGACTGTTGTTGCTCTCTCTCTCTTTCTCTCTCTCTCTTTCTCTCTGTCTCTCTTTCTCTCTCTCTCTTTCCCTCTCTTTCTCTCTTTCTCTCTCTCTCTCTAGAAAACAAACACATCAGTTTTAAAAAGCAGAACAAAACAGACAAATAGAAAGGGAAAATAGAAAGAAAACGAAAAGAAAAACATCCACATGCAGGGACACAAAACCCATAAAAAAATCCTAACAGATAATCAAAAGACAAGTAAAAGAGAAAAAAGCTCAAACAAAGCATTATAAGACAAAATATTTCCAAAACTACTAGTAAGTTTTCTTTGTGTTGCCCTTCTACTGCAGGGCATGAGGCCTTTCATTAGTATGGTTTTTATATCTAGTGAGACTCCATTGAAGGAAACTAAGTTTTTCTTTGTGAGCAGTCAATTGAAGATAGCATCAGAAAAATAATTTTAAAATAGCTGTTATAAAATTTAATGATCAACAAGAAGACACAAATAAATAGTCAGTATTTTATAAGATATATTTAGGACAAAGATAAAAGAAATTTCAAAAACTCAAACTCTTATAAATGCATTAAGTGAAACTTTATGAAATGTGATAGAAGACATCAGTAACAGATCAAACAGAAGAATTAAATAATTCAAAGGCAGACTACCACAAAATAGATCAAGAAGAAAATGATATTGAAAAGCAGTGAAAAACGTTTGTACAAACTTTGACCAGCATTCAAAGAGCACAGATCTGGTTTGTTGGGATTAAAGAGGAACCTGAAATGCCAAAGAGATACAAAGATTGTTCAAAGAGATAAGAACAGAACATTTCTTAAATCTATTGAAAATTACAAATATCTAGGTAGAAGTATCTTCAACTCACCAAGTCTCCCTCAAGACATGCCCAAACTCTCAAGATTAAATACTAGGGAGGATTCTTAAGCGACAAGATAAAGTAAAATATATGAGAGTGCTTCCCTTCCCGACAACAGATTTCCAAGTGGAAACCTCACAAACAAGGAGAGAGTAAGATAAGCAGGGACAAAACTGGAGAACAGACTGAAGGAAAGGAGGTCCAATGACTGACCCAACTTAGGATCGATCTCATTGGGGGAGGGGGACACCAAGGTCTGACACAAGTACTGATGCTATGATGTGCTTACAGACAGGAATCTGGCATGGCTGACCTCTGAGAGGCCATACCAGCAGCTGACTAAGGCAAAAGCAGATACTTACACCCAACCATTGGACTGAAGTTGGGGACCCCTATGCTTGAATTAGGGGAAGGATTGAAGGAGCTGAAAGGGATACCGACCCCATAGGAAAACCACTCAGACTCAACTAACCCAGACCCCAGGGAGCTCCCGGAGACTGAGCCATCAACCAGGAGCACACATGGACTGGTCTAAGGTTCCTGGCACATATGTTGCAGAGGTTTACCTAGTCTGACTTCAGTGGGAGAAAATGCATTTAATCCTCTAGAGCTTTGAGGCCCCAAGGAAGGGGGAGGCCTGAAGGGGGAGAGAGCACCCTCTTGAAGGCAAGGGGAGGAGGAATGGGATGAGGAACTGTAAGAGGGAGGACTGAGAGGAGGCAATGGCAAGGATGTAAATAAATAAAATAATTTAAATTTTAAAAAGAGAGAGAGATTTTCATAGTTCTGAGTAATGAGTTAAGGGTTGAAACAAGCTGACAAAGCACTTGGAAGCAAATCCCCCAAAGCAGGAGAGTATTGAATTTTACTGTCACAGTGTGTGTGATATGCCACCAAGGAAGGTAATTATTTCTAAGTTATTTTAGACACAAATTTACTGTGAGAAATAGAGCAAAAATACCTTTCGACAGTAACAAAAATATTACGTCACCCCAAAACTATGTAAGCGCTTTATTGTTTCAATGAAACACTAAAGTTAGTTGGAAAACAGAAGTCTTAACTCATAACTCAATGAATCACAAAAAACAATTTGATACCACCGTAGCTAAAATTTATTTTAATGAATAATGCTCAGCAGAAATAGATTACTATGACCCACCTGCTTCCACACAGCATGGGCAGGCAGAAGATTCCCAGAGGTCTACCCACCTATGGCCTGCCTGCATCAACAGAAGCTATGATGTGCAAAAATGTGATGGAGAGATAGGAGAGAAACAGAAGCAGAATGTCTTGATCACTACGAAGAAAGGTAGAACTAGAGAGCAGAGAGCAGAGAGGAACAGCCTGATGTGAGCACCATTCCTGGGGCCATGGTGAAGTCCCAGTCCCTGCTGCCACTGAGGGCCATGTGTGGGTTTGTGGCCATGCAGCAGCATGGGTCTGTGTCAATGTCCGTGGCTCCTATTTGCACCAAAGGCCATGCAGACTTCCCTGGTCTGGGCTGCTACCTGGTACCAAGAACTGTGGAGAGATGGCCCCACTCCTCACTGACTGCAGAACCCAGGAGAGCAGGCCCACACCTTGCAAGGGTATCACAGTGGAGCTGGCCCTAGTTTCAAGGGCCCAGATGAGCCAGAGCCAAAGATGGTGAGCGAGGGAGAATTGTCCCCACCTCTCGCCTGTCTGCATTGGAGTGGGCAAATGGGAGATGCCCTCCCCCTCCTTACCCTGCACCACCTATGGCTGAAGAGCTGGCCCTGACGCCCCTGACTAGCTGCAACACTCAGGAAAGTGGGTCCTGCACGTTGACTAGGCAGCATAGTAGACCTGGTCCTGGTGGCAGCCCCTCAAGACATGAGAGTGGGAGATCTGACTCCGCCTCTTTCCTGTTTCAGCACTGGATGAGCTAGCCAGGGCTGCGCTGGAGAGCTGGTCTTGGTGGTGTTAGTATGGCCGAGCAACTCTTCTACTACCCATGCTCTGATCCAGGGCTTTGAGTTGGACCCTCTCAACATCTACCCCATCTGTAAACTTCCGTAGTGTGTGAATGGGCCTGGCCCTGCAATTCCAAAGCTGAAAGATCTCCATGACACAGGGCAACAACAGGATATCCAAGAGGAGTATTAGTGAGGATCCAGAGTTGGTAGTATAGCAGAAGCCAGAGGCCTTGGACCAGACCAACGACTCATTGCAAGGAACATTTGCAAGTAAAGATGTGTGGACAAAAGGGTTATGGGACACACTACAGCTCTGCTGTTGTTGTTGTTGCTGTTGTTGTTGTTGTTGTTATTTGTTCGTATTGTTTTGTTTTACTTTGTTTTTATCTTTTATTTTCATTTTTGGGGAGGTTGCCAGGGCAGAGGGCAGATGGGGCGATGAATGAGATTGGGGTGCATAATGTGAAGTTCACAAAAAATGCAATAAAAAGTGTATATATATTAACGTCAGGCACAATGTCCCATTCCCTCAATCCTAGAACTTAGGGGGTTGAGTCAGGAGTACTCTGAGTTCAAAGATAGCATAAGTTATATAAGAAGACTGTAACAAACCATAACTTAAAATTATATGAAAAATCATCAGTGGAATGTGGTATTGACAAAAAGGTTGCCCTGAAAGCGTCATACCAGAGATAGGAGCACCAGCAAGGAGGTCCGAGGGGAAGCTGATGAGCCGGAAGGTTATTGCGAGATGACACACAGTGACGGCAGTGAGAAGAGCCTAGCAGAGGATGGACTGGTGAACTGCGCCAAATACGGGAGGGGAACACCTGCCTAACGAATGCCAAAGTGAGCTGTCAGAGACGAAGTATAAGAAGCTGATATGAGCATAAAAACCCTGGAGAGGTCTCATCACAAACAGAAGTAAGTAGGTAATAAAAGTACAGGAAAGAAATGTGACCAAGTAGAATGAATTTCTGATTACAAAAATTCCAAGATTGTGTGCTGTTGTGTCCTTCTGGAAATCTGTTCAGGTCTTAACTCCAGCCGGTGATCTTGTTGGGAATTAGGGCTGTATTAGTTATTTTTAAATAGCTGTACCCCAAATGAAAACAACTTAAGAGAGGAATTAATTATTTGGCTCCCAGTTTCAGAGGGGTCATCACATAACGCTTGGCCTTGTATGCTTGAGCAGAACACCAGGTGATCAGGAGCATGTGCCCAAGGACAGCCGTTAACATCACAGAAAGCAATGGCACAGAAAAATGACCAAGAATCTATTGAATAAGACACATGGGTTTACTTCCAGTGACCTCCCTGTTTCATTCAGGCTCTACATCCCAAAGTCTCTAAAACTTTCTAAAATATTATCACCAGCTGGGGACTAAGTGTTCAAAACATGAAGGACATTTCAGACTCATACCATAATACTTCAGACTCAAATAATAAAGGCCCTAATCTCATATAAAAGTAAGCCCAGATACACAGATACACACAGAAGAGAATGCTCTGGGAAGATAGTCAGGTATTGTGATGATGAGCTTGCAAGCTGAAAGACACCAGAGGTTGCCAACTGTAACCAGAAGCTAGCAGTGTACAATCTGCCTAGGAGCCTCCAAAGAAACCACTCTTACCAACACCTTGAGTTTACACTTCTGGATTCCAGGCCTGTGAATCAGTACATTTCAGTCCCAAGCCACCAGGTTTGCCCAACTTCGTTATAGCAGCCATGGAAACACAGACACGCACATGTGTGCCCTCACACTCACATATACAGGCTGATGGAAAGCATCTCATAGAGAACAAAATGATGAAGATTATAATGTAGAGATAATGGTTTTGAGTAAAGAAGAGAGATCATTAAACGAACGTGACCCAAGACTGACCCAAAAATATATGTGGTAACAGGCAAGGGAGCCAAGATAGAAGAAGCCCAAAAGTAAAATGGAAGAAGAGGAGGAGGACAAGAAGGATAAGGAGGGAAAGGAGGACAAGGAAGACAAGAAGGGAGGAAAGGGGGAAGAGGAGGGGAAGGAAAGAATCCATGAAGTTGGTGTAAATTTAAAATTAAGTCCAGGCAGTGTATATTTGTATTAAGAAGAAAACTGTGACATATTTTACACCTTATGACATTTAACCACCTTATGTCCATGTTTGGGACAATGATGTAGGACTTCAATCACCAGCTATTCCCAAAGTCTTTTCACCCACGGCAGCAGGCAAACTCTCACCACACCCCAGGTGAATAGACTGTCTTCTGACTTTGACCATCTGCCTGGGGCTACCTCTACCAGCAAGGTGCACTTTTTTTTTTTTTTTTTTGAGAACAATAAATGGCTAGACCTGGGTTTTAACACCTTGAAATACTCCACATGCCTTTATTGGTAAGTTGGGGTCATTTTCATGTAAGGTTATTATTGAGAGATGTTTAGTAATTCCTATAATTTTGTTGGCTGTTTTCTGATCTATTGAGCTACTATTTACTTCACACTTTTTCAGTATTGTGGTTTGTTGGTTTAGTGTGTTGCATAGGATGGATTCTCATCTAACACACACATGTGCATGTGCGTGCACGCACACACGCACACACGCGCACACGCACACACACACATATTTCTTATAACATTTCTTCTTTTCCTCTGCTCATATAATTGAGACTTTCTCTATGAATAATATTCCTTTATGTACCTTCTGCAGCTCTGGCTCTTTGGCCATGAGCTGTCTTTGACTGTACTTATCTTGAAAGGTTCTTATTTTCTTGTTAAATTTTAAATATGGGTTTTCTGGATATTGCATTTTTTATTGGTAGTTACATAAATTGAGGGCTTGGAACACATCATTCCGTGCTTTCCTTGCCTTTAGGTTTCAGATGAGAGGCCTGATGTTGTAATGATATTTTAGCCTTTTTATGGAAGTGAGTCTTACAGTACAGCCTCTAATACTGTATCTTTGTTTTGAAAATTGGCAACTTGGCTAAAATATGTGAAGAGATTCTTTTCCGATCATGTCTATTTGTGATTCCAAATACCTCTTGTGTTTGGGTTTCTTTATTTTCTCTAGCTTTGAATTTTTTTCTTCTAGAATTTTGTAGAATAGAAGTTCTATTACTCATGTTTATCTAAGCTCTTTCTATTTCTTAGATCTTTTGTCTTTTGATTGTTTTCAGATTGTTTGCATTTCAATATGCACATATGCAATTAAATTTTTCCTTATTGATATTTAAGACAATGCTCGATATTCTTTTTAAATTTATGTTTCTAATCTCTCAACCTTCCTTGGAGAAGTTTCTTTTTACGGTAGATAACAATGAACGTAGAAACCCACAACAGATCAACATTCAGAGATCATGAGACTATGGAGTTTTCAGCTCTAAATGGGACTTCTGTACCATACTCTCTTCCCAAAAGGCTCAGAGATCACTGTGGAACATGTTGAGGTAGAAATATTAAGAGCTAGAATCATCTACACTTGCAAGTCAGGGCCGAACCATTACACACAGCAGCTCATTGCAGCTATGGCAGCATGAATGTGACCTGTACAAGATCCAAAATTGCTGCATGGATGGCTGAGGGGTCTCACGAAGTCTTACAGTTGAGGGCTGAGGAGGAAGGAGAGTCAAGTTTGTGTTTTCTTTTCTTTTTCTCTTTAAAGATGTAACCCCTGGCACATCACACATATGCCAGTAAATAGTCCTACATGCATGTATACACAGGTAGCACAAGGTGGACTCAGTGCTTTGAGCAACAGAACACATGAAATTGGGAGGGAGCATATTTGGGAAGAAAGAGGTGAATTAAAGGGGATTTAAAGGGGATAGATTTGATCAAGACTTATTATATGCATGTATAAATTCTCAAACAATGCCCTGTTGTCTTATTAAAACTTCCCCTTCTATTTCAAAAATCTGTTAAGCTGCTACTGATGGGCTGTGCATTTACACCTCCCCATGTCTTCTAATTTGTTACAATTTGCCACCTATTATGTCCTTAAAAACAATTATTTCCATTGACTGACATAATAATCTGGGGTTGAAATATCAATCTTTGGTTGTTTTAATTCAGGTTATTGCTTAATATTTCAAATCTAGACCAATACGCACACACACAAGTGACAATGCTGTCACTGAACATGTCAGGTATAAGAGTGGCACAGCAGTAGAATAATCAGTTACATGGCTTGTCAAGTATGATTTCAGTTAATACTCCAAGTCTGGCCTAATAATAGTAAATGTATTATATTATAAATTATATTGTTTTAATAAAAATTTTGAATTTATTTATGTGTGTGTGCAGGCTCATGACAAGCACATGTACGTAGAGGAGCCAGTTCCCTCAAGCATGTGGGTTTACAGGTAGTCTGGCTTGACAACGTTAAATTCACTGGCAAAGGTTCTGAAACCTGAAATGTGAATTCAGGTAGAGTTGCCTGAGATCTAGGGAGCACATCCGTTCAGAGCTTGGGCTGTAAGAAATTGCCACAAACTGGTGACAAAGTACAAAGAATCTGATTTGGTCACTCCAGTCCAGCTGGTACTGAGTGTCATCTGTTTGGGGGGTTCTAAGCGAGACTCTACCTGCTCCAAACCTCAATCCTTGCTTCCAGCTCTTGGTGACAAACTGGCATCCTTTGGCTTATGGCCTCAGATTTCTGCCTCAGTCTACAGTTTACCTTCCTTTCTGTGTGTTTTTGTGCCCTCTTTCCATTTTATCTTCAGAATTACAGATCAAACCCAGGTCCCTGTGCATACTTAGGCAATTGCCCTACCCCTGAACTACATACCCAGCTTTTTTCCCCTACCTTTGATAAGAATTCTGCCATTGAACTTAAAGATGATCCTAATTCAAAATGATCTTATTTGTACATCTTTACCTTTACCACATCTGGGGGTGGGTGGGAACACCTTACTGCAAATCAGGGCACCGGTTCTGTTGGGACATACCTTTCAGGGATCATAATGCAAGTGCTTTTCTGTGACTACAGAACAGACAGGAACAGCTGAAGGCAGGAAGGGCTGAGTGTCACCGTCCACCTTGGCAGGAAGGATGTGGCTGAGCAGCTTAGCTCTTGGCAGCACAGCCATGTGAAAAAGAATGCTCACATCATTGTAAATAGGAAAGCAGAGCGCCATGCTGGATTCTGGAGCCCCACGGTAAGGTTAGAAGCTAAACTTTAGCTATCTACTTCTTCCAGCCAGACCCATCTACTGATGGTTTCACAGTCTTCCAAGATGTCACCTGAGGAAAAGCATTCAGTCTATGAGCCAGCTGGAGACTCCGTATTCAAACCATAATAGCAACTTATTACTGATGGAAAGTGAAAACTGTGTTTTTAGATCTGGAGAAAATACTTGATGTCTTGTCTTAGAACTGGCTTCTCAAATTCCTGCCCTCCTTGTCTTTTTGTCTTTGGTATTAGCTTTAGGAATCCCATTTCAATACTTTATGACATAATTTCATTATCAAGTGGATTTCTTTAGAAGATTATTGTACAGAACAACCCCAATTCTATAGTCAATCCATGGCTTAGTTACTTTTCTATTGCTGTGATAAGACACCATGGACATAGCCACTTACAGAAGACATTTTATTTTGTGATTACAGTCTCAGATAGTTAGTCCATGACCATCATGGTTGGTAGCATGGTAGGCAAGAGGGAGGTAAGCATGGTTCTGGAGCGCCAGCTGAGGGTGTACATCTGCTCCACAATCAGGGGGCAGCGAAAATTAAGTGGGTGTGATGGCATAGGCTTTTGAAACCTCAAAGCCCACCCTTTGCAACACACACCCTAAGCCTTCCCAAACATAATCTATCTCTTACACCAATTCAGTAAAAGAATTTAATTTGCCTCATAATTACTTTAAGACAATTGATATTTCTTTTTCTTTCTGTCTCCTTCCCTTTTCTTCCTTCCTTTTCCTTCTTTCCTTCCTTTCTTATTATAAAAGTTTTAAAGCACCTTATATAAGTATAAATAAGAATAAAATAAAACCCATTTGAATTCAGTGGACTAGGAATACCGGAGGAAAAAATGGAAAGAGAAGGTCTAAGAAGGAGCCAAAGGATTGGTTATTTTATAAATATTCAAAGTAAGAATCATATTATTTAAAACCAAAATTGTTTATAATAACTAAGGATAAAGTCCGTATTCTACTTTCAGCTTTCCAGCAGTTCATTCAAAAAAGTAAACAGGTGAATGACTCAAACGATCCGAAAGCTGAGAGGGTGATGCTCTGTCTTCACGTGCTCCTCATGTGCCCTTCTTGTTCATTCTTCTTTGAAATCACTAGTCCTTTGGTTCCTTAAGGCAGTTTCACAAACAGTTTTCCTTCCAGACAAATGGTACTACTACTAATCAGAAGCCTCCATGCACTGGAAGACATGGAAGCATGATAAATGAGATAATCAACCGTGAAAAAATGTAAATGACTTTAGTGATGAACTGTAAGTTGATATTATCATCCAGAAGAATCCTTTTTCTCTATTAGAAATAAACAGGAATTATTTCATAAAAGTATTAATAAAAGAAACTCCTGGAGTGAGTATGGTGTTTAACCTGCTTAGTCTGTGGGTTGTTTTCATTAAGTCTGCACACCTATTTACATAAAGAAATCCAGTGTTTAGAAATTGATTTGCATAGGATTGGTTAAGATCTTTTCCCAATCTGTTGGTTGCCGTTTTTTCCTATTGACAGTGTCCTTTGCCTTACAGAAGCTTTGCAATTTCATGAGGTCCCATTTGTCTATTCTTGATCTTAGAGCATAAGTCCCTGGTGTTCTGTTCAGGAACTTTTCCCCCGTACCCAGGTGTTCAAGACTTTCCCCCACCTTCTCTTCTATTAGATTCAGTGTATCTGGTTTTAGGTGGAGGTCCTTGATCCACTTGGACTTGAGCTTTGTACAAGGAGATAAGAATGTATCAATTTGCATTCTTCTACATGTAGACCGCCAGTTGATCCAGCACCATTTGTTGAAAATGATGTCTTTTTTCAACTGAGTGGTTTTAGCTCCTTTGTCCAAAATCAAGTGACCATATGTGTGTGGGTTCATTTCCTATGTCTGATAGAGGGCTAATATCCAATATA
>CM052702.1:10581372-10615573 GCA_028551405.1 Uromys caudimaculatus
AGGTGGAATTCCCTCATAAAGGTAGGGATGGGGAGGGCATAGGGGGCTTCCAAAGAGGAGACCCAGAAAAGGGGAAACATTGGAAATGTAAATAAAGTGTCAAAAATAAAAAAAAAAAAAAAGAAAGAAATTGATTTGCAATCTGCAATTTCACCAGGAGATGGCAGAGTGGTGTCAAAATTCCAACGTGAGTTACACTGTTCACCAGGGTTCCTGGCAATGCTGAGAGGCATGTCTAATTAACTGTTAGTTAGAACTGTTGGGGCTCTCAATTTTCCTAATGGTGCAACCATTTTGGACAGTTCCTCATGTTATTGGTGACCTCCAAGGAAAAACATTATTTCGTTGCTACTTAATAACTGTAGTTTTGCTAATATTATGAATTGCAATATATATATCTGATATGCAGGAATATTTGATATGAGACCCCCCCCAAGGGGTAGGAACCCACAAGTTGAGAACTGCTGAGAACTGCCAGACTCTTTTAATTAAAAACAAATTTAGGGATGGAGAGATGGCTCAGCAGTTAAGAGTGCTGTTCAGTTATGAAGACTGGAACTCAGATCTCAGTATCCACACTAGGTGGCTCTTAGCACCCAAATTCCCACTACAGAGGATTCTATTCATTTCTCTGCCAGCACCTGTGAACATGCACTCACGCGCACACACACATGAACGCACGCACACGAAGGCATGTCTCCTTGAGGTGGGGAAAGGCACACATTAGTCATAGCTGCTGTGAGCTCGCGTGTGCAATGGTTCAGCCATGTTCTGCAAACACTGTCCCACTGCAGATGCCCACTGGCTCTGTCTAGTGTTCTCAGCTTTGACCCTCCAGGCTCTGTCACTCATGAGCTCCCAGGTATCACCGCAACGGAGAGACCTCCTGACTCAATGCCAAGCCCCTCTGCAGAGACATGACTTCCGGTCTCCCTCTTATTATGGTCCTGATCCATCTTCTCTTGATCACATTTCTCCTGATCTTTTTTGTCTCCAACAGTCTCCTTAAATTCAAATTTTCTGTTACGGACATAGGATATTTGGCCGAAATCATACAGCTCTCCAAGATCCCATTGTCTAACTGCATGGAGTAGCCTCTGGTGATCGGGCATCACGACGGAGTCCTGCTTTTGGACTGGAGGAGGTTTGCTGGCAGGCTTAAATTGCTGACAGTGTGATAAAAGCAGGTCAGTGAAGCACAAAGAAAGGGGGAGTTGATTATCTGTGGAGAGGACTTTGCATAATATTGTACCCTGTTGTTTCTCTGTAGCACATAAACAAATAAGAAGCATTCAAAGCCTACTTTTTGCATTATTTCTTAATTTATGTTCTTAAATTTTTCTTTGTTTATATTCATTTCATGCAAACCTTTTCTTACTTGTGCATGGGAAGGAACCTCCGTTCCCCCGGCTCCGGTTTGCATTTTTACTTCTTGGAAATGATTCACCTATAAGTCAATGACTGAATCCCAAATTTCTGATCTTCTTTTTGCCTCATGGTGATCTTGGGTAATTCACTTCATGTCTTAGCTTTGGAGTTTCCTAGCACAGTATTCAGGAAATATTAGGGTAAGAATCACATGACTATTCTCTGTGATTGGTGTGTTTGCTTGAGACACAGTCTTGCTATGTACCTCAGGCTTGGGTCAACATTTTGACGTTCCTGCCTCCAATTCCCAAGAGCTGCTGTGACAGGTTACAGGTACAGGTTCAATGTTTTTATTTTAAAAACTTTTTCAGAAGCTTGGGATATAGTTCAGTTGATAATGCCCCTGCCCTGCAACCATCAAGATCTGACTTTGAACACCAGAACCCATGTAAAAAACAGTCATGGTGACACGTTTGAAATTCCACTACAGAAGAGCTAGAGACAGGAGTCCCTGAGGCTGCTCAGTCAGTATATAGTACAGACCAATCGGTAAGTACCAAGTCAGGGAAAAACCTGCCTCAAAAAAACAAAAGAGCTACAACAACAACAACAAACACTGGAGAAATTATACCCTCTTTCACACACACACACACACCATCATTTTTAAATTGACTGAAGAAATCAGAACGACTTAGCATTACAAACTTTGACCGCTCTTTGCACCCTGGGCACCTCTAGTGCAAATGAGTCCTGTTCGTCAGGATCCTGAATGCTGCTTATTCAGCTTCCCTGTTGTAAAGTCTTCCTCTCTGGCACTCGAACTTCTTAGGTGCATTTCCTTTTTACTGTAGATTTAGAACAAATATATCAATTAAAATTTTTCCAAACTGGTGGTAAAATGAAAATAAACCTTTCCCTCCCAGCCCAAATGTCCTACTTTTCTCTAGAAGCAATCACTGTATTTTTTATTTATTTATTTATTTTTTTAATTATAACTAAATTTGCTACAGTTATCATTATTTAATGAAAAACAGTTCAGTTTCCCCAAAAGAAGGGTCAGTAAGAACATAAATACTGTCTTTCATTTTTGGCAAGTGTCTTTGGTTCACTGAACGCAGTGGCTTCTCATGTCCATCCTCATCAGTCAACTAAAATAGCCTGAGAGCATCTAGCCCTCATACATTATATCCTTGCTTGGAGAAATGCTTAAGTAGCCTTTTAGATGCTGTAGATATTCTTGGGTGCCACACTTAAGCTTGACACATATTGTCTCTTAAAGGTTAACTGCAGTGTGAACCACATCCATGAACTTTTGTTCCATCATCTTTTTCTATCATTAAAATCCATTATTTTTTTTGATACTTTATTTACATTTCCAGTGTTTCCCCCTTTCTAGGTCTCCTCTTTGGAGACCACCTATCTCCTCCCCCTCCCCCATCTCTATGAGGGAATTCCACCTCCCATCCACCCGCCCACCCACTCCCATATTCCCATCTTGGCATTCCCCTTTACTGGGGCCTCTCTTCCCCCTGATGGCCAACAAGGCCCTCCTCTGACACATATGTGGTCCGAACCATGGGTCCCTCGATGTGTATTCTTTGGTTGATGGTCCAGCTGCCAGGAGGACCGGGGAAGGAGGGTCAGGCCAGTTGACACTGTTGCTCCCTCCATGGGGCTGCAGACTCCCTCAGGTCCTTCAATCCTTTCTCCAACTCCTCCATCTGGGACCTCACTCTCAGTCCATCGGTTACTGTAAAGTAAAACTTGGACATTCTAAACTTTTGGGCTAATATCCGCTTATCAGTGAGTACATACCATGTTCGTTCTTTTGTGACTGAGTTACCTCGCTCAGGATGATATTTTCAAGTTCTATCCATTTGCCTAAGAATTTCATGAAGTCATTGTTTTTTATAGCTGAGTAGTACTCCATTGTGTAAATGTACCACATTTTCTGTATCCATTAATCACTGTATTTTTTAATCACATCAAGTTTCTGAGGACATGTATGTCACACTGAGGATGTCATAATGCAGGACTCTTCTATACCTTTCTTTCTTTAATTTAAAGCAATAATCTATCATACACTATAACATACAGATTTACTCCATTATTATAATATCTGCATAAACAGTAGCCATTTTCCTGGATTTTGCATTTTTGAAATCTATTGATGTATGATTAAATCTATAGATTTATGATTCTGTTACATAAATAGTGATGTTTTATAGACTTTTGCACATTTGGCAAGAATCTATAGGAGTGATTTCTGGAAATGTCACTGTGAATTTAAGAGTCAAAGCATTACTACTTTAGTGGACACTGATACCAAAGTGATCCCAGTCCTATGAGGTAGTTCGATCTAGTATTTACTAGCCTGTGTCCTCCCACCATCTACACTGACCAGGACGTAAGTGGTTTTCAGATTGTTTAGATGGTTTATCTGATCCTGACTTAGCTTTGGTATTTGATATCTGTCTAGAAAATTGTCCATTTCATCCAAATTTTGCAGTTTTGTTGAGTATAGGCCTTTGTAGTAGGATCTGATGATTTTTTGAATTTCCTCAGGATCTGTTGTTATGTGTCCCTTTTCATTTCTAATTTTGTTAATTTGGATTCTGTCTCTGTGCCCTCTGGTTAGTCTGGCTAGGGGTTTATCTATCTTGTTGATTTTCTCAAAGAACCAACTCCTGGTTTTGTTGATTCTTTGTATAGTTCTTTTTGTTTCTACTTGTTTGATTTCAGCTCTGAGTTTGATTATTTCCTGCCTTCTACTCCTCTTGGGTGTATTAGCTTCTCTTTGTTCTGCCCTCTGACTTTCAAGTACACCCTGTGACATACCTGCCCACACAGACACAATCACTTTGTTATTTAAATTCTATTTTTCATATTATGGAAGAAATTGAACAATTTTTTGTGTGTGAATGTGAACATTATTAGCCATCTGTATTTTTATGATATGAGCTGCTGTCAAAACATTTGCCTGTTTTGATACTATTTGTCTGGTTAATTTATGTGTTCTTTTATATTAAAGGACTTAACCCATGGTCTGGTGTAGAAGACACATATGTTTCAAAAACAGAGCTATTTGACATTCTTTACTGATGCCCGTGAGATTGTTCGAACAGCTCCTACAGTTGAACATAGTTCACGATTCCCACACAGGACTCCTCACCCAGATCATACATAGGTCTGTTAACACGGAGACTGGTAAAGAATGTCTAGTGTTTTTTTTTTTTTTTTAAATAAGTTTATCTAAGAAAAATAAGAAGAAAAAATTTGACTTATGTCTCCTACTAAAAGCTAGTGTCCAAGAAGAGCCAATAATGAAACGTTGTCTTTTGCTGGTAGGATATGGCTGTTCTGGTAATCAGCCATTCTTATTTTTAATCACAGGACTACAGTGAGATACAATGGTAAAAATTTAAGTTAAAAAGGAAGAGTTGCTAGGGACACAGTGGTGCCCTAGGGCAAGGCGCATGCAAGACCTGGGTTCAGACTCCAGCACCGTGAGAAAATACAGTATTTATGGCATTATTTATTCATTCATTTTATATTGCACAGAGGCAGTTTTTTCCCGTGTACGAATATGTATCTACATCTCACTTAGATAAGATATAAAAAGCCTGAGGCAGAAAATTTAAATGACTTTGTTGATCTTGTCAATGTCACCTAGCATCCTATTATCAAATAATAGTAATGTCAATTAATGACTTATTTATTTGCTATGTTTATCCATCTATAGGAGTGATCAACAGATAAAATCATAATTTTTCATTCTATGAAATTTTTGGAAGATTTTAATTTTAATTATGTTATGTGGCAGGGTTCGGGGGTATATGCACATGAGCGAAGGTGCCCTCTGATGCCAGAGGCATAGAATTCCCTGAAACTGGAGTTAACAGGCAGACAGTAAGCCACCTGGCAGGCGTGTTGGGAAACAGACTCAGGCCCTCTGCAAAAGCAGTTGGCTTTCTCTATTTATTTTATTATTTGCTTATTCACTTTGCATCCCAATATCAGCCCCCCACTCCTCCCAGCGCCCCCTTACACAAATCCTCCCCTTCTCTGAGAAGGGGGATCTCCTCCTGTGTGTCATCCCCACCTCTTCTCCCCTTACTCCCCACCCCCTACCCCTCACATCAGTTCTCTGCAGGACTAGGTCCATCCTCTCCCACTGAAGCCAGACAAGGGGCCCAGTTAGGGGAACAGGATCCGCAAGCAAGAAACAGATTGTGGGACAAGCACTGCTCTAATTATTGGGGGAACCCCATGAAGATCAAGCTGCACCTCTGGTACATATCTGCAGGGGTTGGGGGGAGGTCCAGCGCATGCTTGCTCTTTGGTTGATAGTTCAGACTCTGTTGGTCTTCCTGTGGAGTCCCTGTCCTCCGCGGGTCCCTCAATCCTTCCCTCAGTTCTTCCACAAGACTCTCCAAGCTCCATCTAATGTTTGGCTGTGGAACTCTGCATCTGTTTCCATTGCTGCTGGGTGGATCCTCTCAGAGGACCATTTTGCTAGGCTCCTGTCAAGCCATTGGCTCTCTTAAACATCCCTCCAGTCCAAGTCTATATAACTTTCTAAGAATTTAGAAAATATCAGACCATATGCAGCTTAGCTAAAGAATTTCTTTGGAATTTGCCTCCTTTAATTTTATTTTTAATTTATTTTTAAAGACAGCATACAGAAGATAGCATTTCTGTATATAGCAACCTTAATCAACAGTTATTTACTTTCATGCCATGAAATCTATCAGTCCATGGCCTCTTTTCTAGAGTTGTTGATATGTGGCCAATATTACTGAAACATTTACTTTCTTAGGTGAGTTGGGATTTTCCCTGACAGCTCTTAACTTTGTCTCTTTGCTTTGTATTTTTGACATCTTGACTCTAATAGTTCATGGAGAGATTCTTGCAAATGATTGTCTATTTCTTGATATAGATTTTGGGCACTGTCTACTGTCATGCTGTTGAATATATTCTTGATACCTTTAGATTTATTTATTTTTTATTGAATATTTTCTTCATTTCTATTTCAAATGTTATCCCCCTTTCCTGGTTTCCCCTCCAGAAACCCCCTATCCCATCCTCCCTCCCCCTGCTTCTAGGAGGGTGTTACCCCACCCACGCACCCACTCCCACCTCCCTGCCCTGACATTCCCCTACACTAGGGCATGGAGCCTTCACAGGACCAAGGGCCTCTCCTCACATTGATGCCAGACAAGGCCATCCTCTGCTACATATGCAGCTGGAGCCATGGGTCCCTCCGTGTGTACTCTTTGGTTGGTGGTTTAGTCCCTGGGAGCTCTGGGGGGTCAGGTTGGTTGATATTGTTGTTCTCCCTACGGAGTTGCAAACCCCTTCAACTCCTTCAGTCCTTTCTCTAACTCCTCCATTGGGGACCCCGTGCTCAGTCCCATGGTTGGCTATGAGCATCCACCTCTGTATTTGTCAGGCTTTGGCAGAACCTCTTAGGAGACAACTTGTCTTAGTCAGGGTTTCTATTCCTGCACAAACATCATGACCAAGAAGCAAGTTGGGGAGGGAAGGGTTTATTGAGCTTATACTTCCATGCTGCTGTTCATCATGAAAGGAAGTCAGGACTGGAACTCAAGCAGGTCAACGAGCAGGAGCTGATGCAGAGGCCATGGAGTAATTCTGCTTTCTGGCTTCTTTGCTTCTCCTGGCTTGCTCAACCTGCTTTCTTATAGAGCCCAAGACTACCAGCCCACAGATGGTACCATTCACATAGAGCTCCCCACCTTGATCAATAATTGAGAAAATACCTTACAGCTGGATCTCATGGAGGCATTTTCTCAACTGAAACTCCTTTCTCTGTGATAACTCCAGCTTGTGTCAAGTTGACACAAAAACAGCCAGTGCACAGCTATATCAGGCTCTTGTCAGCAAGCACTTCTTGGCATCCGCAATAGTGTCTGGGTTTGCTGACTGTATATGGGATGGATCCCAAATTGGGGCAATCTCTGAATGGCCTTTCCTTCAGTCTCTGCTCCACACTTTGTCTCTGTATTTCCTCCCGTGAGTATTTTGTTCCCCCATCTAAGAAGGACCGAAGCATCCACACTTTGGTCTCTCACCTTATATACTGTGAACTTTTAGGTTTGGTCTCTTTAGCATACTTAAAGATTTTTGAAAGTAATAGACTTCTTATGGCTTTATCAGAGAAAATAATTTATTGTTTTCAGGTAAATTGTATTTTTGTTGTTGTTGTTATTTTCTTCCTCAAATTTTGCTGGCTTAGTATTTTGGACATGGTGGGTATTTTCTTTTCTTTTCTATTTCCCATGGCTTATTTATTTGTCTCATGAAATTTCTTCTTTCCTGTGCTTTCTTGATTGAGACCATCTTTCTTCTGCCTCTGTAAATCGTGTTCCTCATTTTCTGTCAGGCTCCCTTTTCCTGTTTTCTTTATGTTTCTGGATGCTTTGTTGCCTTTAACTTGTCATGCATACCTAATATTATTTCTTATTATGTCTTGTCTGTTCATGATGCTTTCCAATATTCTTCTTAAAACACTTATTAGTGGGGTGGGGAAGGACAGTCCTCTCCTTTCACCTTCACATGGGCTTAGTCTGGTTAGGATATTGGCAACTGGACACAACCTAGGGTCATTTTGGAAGAAGCATCCTCAATGGAGAAAATGATTCCATCAGATTGATCTATAGGCAAGTCTGTTGTTATCACAACAATGGGTATTATACTAATACAGGACATTTGGGGGACAAACTAAAATCATCCATTGGCTCACAAAGCAAATGTCTTTTACCCACTGAGCAATTTCATCAGCTCTTCCAGTGTTTTTTATTGGACTCATTTCCAGCACAGCAGTTCAGTAATTTTACACAATTTCTATTTCCTTGTTGGATTTCCTCCATGCTTTTAAATTTCTCCTTCGTATTGATGAGGTTGTTTTCTACTTTGCTCACTTTCTTATCTGTGTCTTGGACTGATTTTTTTTACATCATTTCTGTACGTGTTTCAGTCATTCATGTGGTAACTGGTTCTTTTCAAATGTAGAAGCCTGAGATCTTTCATTCAGCGTACCAGCATTCCAATCCCATTTGGTACCAGAACTGAGGCTTTGTCAGTGTGTGGCTATATCAGCAATATCTATTTCTGATTTGTGTGCATGCAGGAGCTGGGATTCTTGTGTTTTCTTCATCTGTTTATGTGCATATGTCATTTAGTTTTTATTTATTTTTCTACTCTTTTCACTTGTTTTCTTTTCAGGTGAGCATTCTTCGTTTGACTTTAGATTCCCCACTTTTACATTTAAGGAAACAGTTAAGTGCCATAACAGAAGCAATAGTTTAACTACTCCTGTTGTTAGCATGCCATAGAAGACATGCATGTGCTTCATTTATGTAAGGCTCAGAAATCGATTAGTGTGCTTTGACATCGGGTGTTCTTTTCCTGCCTGGATTCTAGCTTTTTCCTGTCAATTCCTCACAGTTCTTACCTGACAACCCCTGCATCCCCATGCGACATTGCCAGTTTCCACATTCTTATGCTCCAGGTTCTTGCTTTCCTACTCAGGGACAGATGTGATGTCTGCCACATTTTTCAGTCTAGTCACTTCATGGTGTTCATAAAGGATCTCACTTTTAGGAGCCCATATGACATTTCTTCCATAGCCTCCATGGCCAGTACCTTGTCTGTCCATCTATCTGCTGGAAATAGGCTCACTTCCTGGTTGCTCTCTGTAGCCTTCGTCTCTCTCCTGATTATTATTTTACAGTACCCATTATAGGAAGCAGCAGCAGCCCTGAGTGAGTAAAGTCCTGAGTTAATGTGTACTATTGACATGGGCAAGGCCATGCCCAGGACTTCAAGAGCTCAGATGCTTAGAAACTGGCAAGCCTCTTCCTCACATGGGTCAGGCTCAGAAAGGCAAAACCTTCCTCTGGCCGAGTGGAAGTGTTTAGAGACAGTTGATCAGTGTATGCAAAACCTAGCCACAGCAGCTTCTTCCCCTCAGATATTTACAACCTCAGCCTACTCACCTACAAAGACCTCTTACCAAGACTAGCCAATACCTTCCCCTCTGCCATATGTAAACAAGCTAAATTTCCAAGTTGCAGTGGTAATAGTTACTGCTCCATGAGAGTGAAAACTGCACCTGACTCCAGCTTTTCTCTGTGTGTGTGTCTGACCTTTCTTCAGTCTCTGGCTGCCCCTGGCCAAGGCTCCTGGACACAAGCTGCTACAGTTCACAGTATCCCATGGAGACTACCATGGACTCTAGGTGGAATTTACCTGTTTTGATGTACTTTTTATAATTATGTCATGAGTGCTTTGTAGAACCATTAAAATATTTTATTGAATGTTTCTAGAAAATGTTAGTAGTAGCAAAAAGAAGGTGGTCACAATCTTATATTTATAATGAATGCTAATGCTACACAGAATCACTGCTGTTTCATTCTCCAAAATCCCCATTTTCCAATGACTATTTCTCCAGTTAGACTGTCAGTTTCTAACAGAACAACATTTTGTATATGCCTCATAATGAGCAATTTTCTGTCACTAAATACAAATGTTTTTACTTTACTCCTTAAACTTGATTTTTACTATCTATTTACCAAGGTAACATCATACAATGGATCTTAAATAGAAACCAATAGTTTCAGAATAAATATACTCATTCTCCACATCAAATGATACCTGTTATTTTTCTAATTGATATTCTTTCACATATGTATCCCTTATACTTAAATAACATAACTGGAATAATTTTCTTCATTTACTATTTCTACTATTTAAATATAGCTAACATTAGTATTCTATTAAGCATTTCAAAC
Source organism: Uromys caudimaculatus (assembly GCA_028551405.1). NCBI lineage: Eukaryota > Metazoa > Chordata > Mammalia > Rodentia > Muridae > Uromys > Uromys caudimaculatus. Next base: position 10,591,557 of record CM052702.1, read on the forward strand.
ACACACTGAAAACACAAATGAAAAAATTTAAAATTAAAGATCAATTATCCAGTAGTGTCTGCATACCCCCTTGTTCTCTACGTTTTTGAGTCCCTAGTCATGATGAAATATTCACTTTTGACCCACTGGTATGAATGAAATTAATGGACCTGACTTAAAATTGGACAAAGTGTTTTTGGAGTTCATTTTTCTACATCAGTTCAAACAGTAGCAATTCTGTTCTTCTTGTGCCACTTGTGGTTCAGCTTGAAAGAACAGCATGACTTCCAAGGCTGCATAGATCTTGAACATTGAGAGTGGGAATATGCTCTCTGCAGGAGGGTCTGGGAAATAGCTTTCGGGATATTCATCCTGCAAGCAATGGCAGCCATATTGGTCTGACCATCTAGTGATGACCTAGGGTCTGGCCAGCTGACATTGAATGGCTAGCCTAAGAGTCTTGTCTATAACGTACATCACCAACTAGGAACTACTTGGCCAAGACTAAGACTAAAAGCAACCAAATAAAAAGCCTCTTTAGCAATATAGCAAAAGAAAAAGGCAAATTATCATCCAAAGTTTGACCTACAAATGATAAGTACTTTACAGATATCTGTGCAGCATAACGCTGTTAGCAAATTGTCACGACACATTCACTGAAGTTGGACAGACTGAAGCAATAGACTTTAGATGAACTACACCATTAACAGATAGGATTTGCCACTCTGTCACCTCATAGAGTTTCCGTGAGCCAGAGAATAAACTAAAATAGAAGTGAAAAAGACTGGGAATCATTAACTTTTACTTCTCTTTTAATATTTAATCTGGACTCAGTCAGTCTTCAGTGTACCTCCATATTCACAGAGACAAGATCAACAAGAAAGGCTAGCTAGTAAAGCCATCTCCTATAGGGCATTTCCTTAAACATGTGAGGCCTGGCCTTTCCTACGGTGTTGTCTACAAATGGAATTCAGCACATAAAAAAATCAGTAGTGACACAGCACAATGTACACAAAAACCCGTTTGATAACTCTTGTGCTTTAGTCAGTACTTAATACATTTGCTGGTGGCAATGCACTATGGCACTTGTGAAAGTGGGCACAAACTGGTTGTGTTGTCACACCTAAGCCTTTTCTTATAAGCACATACTCCCCCACATACTTAGAAAAATATGCTTTTGAATTTACCATAAATAAACTCCAAAAAATAACATTGACAAACTTGATTGCCTGTACATGTGTTTCTAAAGCACAATTTCTAACAAGTCTGTGTTTTCAACTTATATGTCCCAGGAAAAATGAGATGACAATCTACTGTCTCTGTCCTTGGATCAAGAAAAAACAGACTACATAGAGAGGTGTCACACAAATGTATTTAAGAATGTTATTTAAATAGAATTTGAATAACAAAATACTAGTGAAGAGGTTATTCTTTCCACCTCTCTATTTGTTTTGGTAAATGAGTTATTAAAATATTTATTGAAAAGTACAGGTCATAAAATAAGTAGACATATTTGTTAACTATTTAAACATGAAAGTCTAGACAATGCACAGCCGGAGCTAACACATGATATGCTCTCAGATTTTGGCTAGACATCTGATTGACCCTGAATCCAGACACATTTATCTGAGATCAAGACTATTTAATGAAGGTTAAATCAGGCATCTCAGAACATTAAAAACAAGCAACTAAATCTTTCTGGAAAGAACATAAAATCTGTGCAGCAAAGATTATAGAGAGCTCATTAAAATGTCGACAAGTGAATGTACATTAAAAATGCAATTTCAGAAAATAAGGTAAGTAGTACACTGGAAAAAAATTATTCAGCCACAGCTTATTATTCAAACATGAGTTACAAATTACAGACTTCCCAAGCCACAGAGAACAATCAGAGTACCTATGAGTCAGAATCCTATAACATATTAGAAAAGGGCAGGCAAAGGAAGAAAATAAATTTCTATTTTGTTTTTACCTTCTCAATTACAAAGCTATTTTGTCTGTGCTTAATAAACTAAAATTAAACTAACAGTTAATATACTGTTGTTGCGGGACATATTAAAAAAGAAGGAAAATATCACATGTTCCCACACTATGTCCTGGTTCTCTTATCCCCAGCGGGCTGGCCAGCCATGCACTGATGGGTAATGGCCAACCAGCTTTCAACTCATGGAGCTCTGACTCAGAGCTCCACGATCTCTCCACCCAGCTCGCTAGGTTCCCACTGGTGGGTCACTACCATGCCAGCCCCATGCTTCAGTACCCTCACGGGCTCCTTGGTGCACATCAGGCAAACCCACACTTTGCTCTGTATCTTTCTCTCTGGAACCTAGATGACCCGCCACATAAAGGAAAACGCAACACAAACTTAGTTCAGAAACAATAATAACTCAATCTCTGGGCGCATCAACTAAAACCTAATCTTGTAAACCTTATCAAAGTCTGATGCCTCTGGTGGCAAATCCTTGCGGATCCACCATGATATCAAGAGACTCTACTAGCTACATCTTACCTATCTGCTCTCCCCTTGCCAAAAGGATTCTCCCTCTCTCTTGCTCCTCTCTTCTCCCCCTCTGACCTGGAAGTCCCCCCTTACGCACTCAGTGATTGGTTCTTTTATTCATTAGGGGATTGATTCACAAGAAGTCACAGGTGTAACTCACTCCTTCTCTGAAGCCCCTCCCATGAGGGCAGAATTAGAATACAAAAGGCCCCAGGGCTATCCACAACATACTTGCATGAATGCATTCAATAAATTAGTAAAGACCGAAGATGTGTGCTCAAGTTTTTCAACTACCAGTACTATAAGGCAAAAATAAAAGTTATAGGACCACACCTTGAGTTGAGTTCTACTGGGAACCAACTATAACCTGCAGACATCATCTGCAGTGCAGCTATTCAGTTTCCCATCCATTCAGTGTCACGTGAAGCTTTCCCCACTGTTGTAGTGTGAATATGAGATGTCCCCACCAGGCTCAGTGTTTGAACACTTGATCCCCAGGTGACAATGTGGTGATGAGTTAAATCTGGAGTCTTTTAGAGTTGAGGGCTGGTTGGAGCAAGTATGGATGGCACTTGGAACAAATCTTGGAGAGGCAATGCTTGCTTCTGATACTAACTACCCTGAACCCTCTACTTCCTAGAGAGCCATGAAGGTGCCTGGGAAACTGCCATAGCCACAGGCTTCAGCTGTTCTAGCTCCCATGCCATTCTTGCCACAGGGACCGATTCCCTTGAAAGAGAGAGCTGAAATAAACTGCCCACTAAGTCATATTTTGTCACAGAATGAGAAAAACAACACACCCATAGTTCCTCCTCCCAAGCTTGATGGTGCCCACCCTTTGTTTCAAAACTTGTCTCTATTTGGTTTTTCTTAGCAGTCTCAAGAAGACACTGCTCTCAGCCACCCTGTTAATCCATCATAAAGAGATTGGAACTGAGGTGGGTAGGTCTGCACTGCACAGAGTGTCTAGACACATACAATTCTGAATCCTTGGCGTCTCTAGTTCCTTAGGCAAATTAGGATCTGCAAATCGCTATGAGGACCAAATCAAGCCAGACCCTGTAGAATGGTTTTGAAAGGATAAATATTATGCAGAGTTTCATTATTACTGTTTGGTCACTATGAAATCCTTACAGTTCAATGACCTCCCTAGTCTTCCATGGAGCCATTAACCAACCTCATTTAGAGGAATGGAATATGAAGATGATTGAAGGAGGTGGGGATGCAACTCCATGGTAGAAAGCAAGTGCTCTAGTTCCTAGATTACCTGCAGCAGAAAACAAAAACCAACCAACCAAACAAAAACCAAAAACCCAAAGCAGAACAACAGACCAATGAAAAACTATCCAATAGTTCTCAAGCCAACTAGATTTGTTCATGACAAATGTGTGCCCTACAATCAAACCAAGTTCTCGGCTCAAGTGCTTCAGTGGTTATAAGATAATAAACCACATAAAAAGAAAGGTAGCATTCTATTTTATCCAAAGAATATTTAACTGACTTAATTGCAAGTAAATGAAAATATTTGTGGATAATTTGCACCATATAAATTTTTGCCTTTTTTACTTTTGTCATCTTGTTTTGTGTTTATTTTTCTATATTTCCCAATGGATCAGCTAAACTGTACAGAACAATGATAGTCAAAAGGAGACGATATGCAGCAAAAATTCAATACCTAGTATGTGTGACACCCTAGGTTCAATTGCCATCAACACACAAATACACACATAAACAACACACAAGCCCCCCACCCCCCACACACACACCTGTAGCACTTGCAGTACTTGTTAGATTTGGGGAAATAAAGTAAATTTACAAGGATAGTATCATGTGTGTGTGTGTGTGTGTATGTGTGTGTGTGTGATTTTTGAGACATTGCTTTTTAAGACACAGCCTGACTACATAGCCCATCCTAGGATAAAACTCTTGTTTCACCTACCTAAGTCTACAAGTGCTGGGTGTGCAGTTGTGTACTACTATTCCCACCTGGCTCTTTAAGGTCTTTTCAGTTTCTTTTTTTAAATTAGTGCATAATGTAACAGACATCATTGTGACACTTTTGTTGTGATGGTTTTGTTGATCCCCTTTTCCTTTTTCTACCAGTAGACAATCGGTGCTGGTCAGTAGGATGACTATAGTGGACACAGCAGCTAGAACAGAGACTTCGAATGCTCAGACCCATTAAGGGAGAAATTCACTAGGGTGTAGAGCAAACTCTTGTTTGAGAATCAGAAAGTCTGTTGTTAATTTCCTGATAAACAGTTTTCTAATTTGTGCCCTAGTCTGTGCCCTTTAAGCAAACGTGGCTAGACCATCCCTGCACATCTTGAGCCTGCCCAGATGACAGTCTTGCCATGTTATTCTCAGCCTAGTCCTCTGACTTCTTGGGGGGCTCCTGGCCTATCTCCATCTGGCTCTACCCTCCATGCTCTCTCCTATATTCTTTCCTCTTCCTAGGTCTAACAATCAAGTGTGCTCTTGCTCACTCTCCTCTTCCGCCTCTCGTCCCCTCCCTCTCTTGTGGTGGTGGTGATGTTAAGGATAAAATTCAGAGCCTCCTGAATGCTAGAGAAGTGCTGCCTCACTAAGTTATACTGTCAACTCCAGAACTATATATGTATATGTGTGTGTGTGTGTGTGTGTGTGTATGTGTGTACACACACACACACACACACACACACACACACACACACACACACACACACATATACAGCTCAAGCTGTCTTCAAACCCTCTATCTAGACAAGATGACCTTGAACTTCTAATCCTCTTGCCTCTGCTTCCTATGAAGCTCACTTCTTTGTGAGGTGCTGGTGATGATGGCTTGGGGCTTTCTATATGCTAGGATACTTTTTATGTAGGGGTTGTCTAGAGCTTTGAGCACCACAGTTCCCATTTCTCTCTTCACTTAAACCCCAGCAATCACCCACTAGTGAGAGTTCCTACCATTCCTTCCAGAAAACAGATCAGATGGTCAAATTTATGTCTTCTTTCTCTTTCTTTTATAACCATAATTTCACGGGGCTAAAGATGACAAAAACTTGATAACTTAGGAGCTGCTTTAAAGAATGAATATTCCTATCTTAGTCAAAGCTTTCACATTTCCTGGTTCCTTTGCAGAACAGCCCAGAAAATACTGTTAGCACTAACTAAGGAAAGGCTGAAATGGTCTGAGAATATGGGGGATGGGCCCAACACCAGCCTGGTCTGCTTAACAAAGTTCTGCATAAGAATAATATTAAAATAAAATATAAAAATAAGTCAGTATAAAAACAATATAGAAAGTCTGGCACATTCTAGCTGTAAACCTTTAAATTTTAGGGTTATAATTAATGTCATCATTTGATAATATATAATTATTGAAATATAAGATAATTATTGGTAGAATTTGAGATTTTAGGAAAGTTTAAATATCTGTTCTTTCACATGATGGGTTTACTCAAGTCTTTGAAGTAAAAGCTCTGAAAGTAGCATTTTTTTCCTCAAAAAAAAAAAGTTTTATTAAGAATTTTTACTAATAATCCCAACACTGAGGCAGGAGGATCACAAGTTTGAGATCACCCTGAGATATGTAGTTAGACTGTGTCTCAAAATGCAAATGTTTTCCTGGTGATGATATTCTGGCTCTAATTTTCCTTCTTCCAGTCATTACATAATTTAACATAAAGCTTACAATTGAATGCCAACCGTACTCTTTCTCGTGTCAGACAGTTGGAGATTGAATCCATCACCCTGTGTCACGAATAGTTCCTTTCTTCCTTTTTCCCAACTGACAAAGCAGACTTCAAACAGTGTTTTACCTTGTTCAAACTGATACCATTCCAAGTCAAAACGTCATCACATCAGATTACAACTGCTCCAGATACTTGGGGTTTATAAAGGCTAGAAAGGAAACGTGAAACCATTACTGACAAGCTGTAGGTGCAAACCATTTCAGTACAAGAAGTCAGTAATTTTATGGCAGTCTTCTGAAGGGGGCATTTTTGTGGATGAAAGTTTCTGCCATTAAGAATAAGGTACTTCTATTTTTTCATTACTATTATGTATTTTTAATTATGTGTCTATGGAGGAAGCAAAGGTTGTGTACATGTCAGTGCCGGTACCGGAGAAGGCCAGTAGAGGGCGTCAGTTCCCCTGGAGCTGTAGTGCATAAGGTAACAAGCCATGCAATGTGGACCTGGAAACCTAACTTGGGTCTCTGCAGGGTCTTCCATTTCTTTATCAACCAGGAAAATGCTGTTATTTACTTCTCTGCTTAGTTGAGGCAGTGTCCCATTATGGAGTCCTGACCAGCCTGGAACTCACAAGAGTTCTGGTTGCCTCTGACTCCTGAGTGCTACCACGCCTGACCAAAATGCTGTAATTTAAAGAAGACTTGGTAGTGTTTACAGTTTTTGAGTATCTACCATTTATTGAAACACCAAAGATTTAAAAGGAGTTCTCCATTTCCTTCAGGTTCAAAGAATGACCAAAACAGCATGCTAGCTTTTGAAAACCCAACTCAATGGTTCATTCACTCCTCCATAAGCGACATACATTGAAAATTAGTTCTTTTAACAGAAGTCTAAGGAGCCATATTTTTTTTAAAAAAGTGTAATACACATATTCTTCAACCCAGATGCTTGTATGTTTCTAAAGATGTTCTGCCAACGGTTCTCCCCTTTGTGGACTCCCCTGATGAGAACAGGAAGAGCCACCAACATGGCTGCTTCTCTCTTCCCACCATAGCCATCCAGAGGTAATACCTTCATCCTCAAAATGAAGCACACCACTGCCATTCCTTCCTCTGAAAACACTCAGTGCTTCTGACTTAGGCTTAATGATTTTTAGGTTCCTATTAGTTATTACCAAGCCAAATACCCAGAAGATTCTGATGCTATCCCCATCAGTAAAGGATCCTAAGTGAATTGGTAAAACGATCTTTTTTCCTACAGCCAACTCAATCACCATGCAAATTCCTGGACCTCGAAGACTTGACTATCATCACCAAGAAGTAAGCCATGTAACAATGGTCACCCACCTCAGAATGCTGGCCTGAGCCTTACAGGCTTCTCAGCTTCTTCTCATTCTTGTTTCTATAATAATTTATTCTAAAATATTTCTTTTTATAGTTTTTTATTGTTTGTATGTGAAGATATACATGGCTACCCATATATGCACAAGGAGGCCAGAAGTTGGCTTTGCAGTGTGTGTTGGGGTTTTCTTTCTGTGTCATTTTTCATTTTATATTTTTGCAATTAACCAGGAACTCACGGATTTAGCCAGACTTGCTGGCCAATGAGCTTCAGAGACATAACAGTCTCTGTTCCGTATCCCTCCCCATATGGGGTTACCAGGTGGTTGCAGGCATACGAACTCAGAAGCTCATACTTGTGCAGCAGGCACTTTTCAACCAGTGCATCTCTGAAAAGCGTTTCTTGATGGTTTTATGATAGGAGAGTCGGAGCAGTTATACAAACAATAAAAACCTATGTGGAGATCAGCATGTGAAAGAAACCAGTTTGTAGAGGAAGTCTACCTCTTCCCCTCTCTGCATCATCTAACAGTCAGAACCTGTGTAAAACAAAGCCTGAGACGTCATGTCCTAATATGGCCAGATGCTCTTTGAACTCTTCCCTCTGCTCCCTAGCCTGCTTCCATACTTAGGAGTGTTTATCCCTTTCCTGATAAGGTGTCTATTTCTATATTTCTATTACTGGACCAATTTAAAAGGAATGGCTTTTCCAGCCCTCCTCCTGCCACAGAAATACTTGCATATTTATTGTTGAACCACACACACACACACACACACACACACACATCAAGAGAGAGAACTATTAGAAGAGAAGATAGGAGGAAGAAGAGGACATGAAGGTGGGATAAAATGGTGATGGATATACATGGCATGAAAGAAGAAGCTGTAACTACTTTGGAGTATACCAGAAAGGTATGCATAAATCACTGTTGGTGGAGCTTAAAGGGTTTAATCTCTAACCTTTACCCTCCAAAATTTTAATTGTAATCAAAAAATCATGGTTAAAAAAAGTTACATAATCCTTAGTGTAAATTCCTTGCTTGACAATAAGTCAACAAGTTCCAAAGACATCGCACACGCAAGCCTGGCAGGACCCCACTATCCTCCATTAAACTTAACCATTGGCACAGAAACAAGATTGTACGCTCTCCATTCCTTAGTTTCTTCCTTTTCTCCAGCACTTGTTTTCATCATTCTTCAACCAAGCAGATGGAGAGAATTACAAAAAAAATAAAAAAATAAATAAATAAATAAAAAATCTTACATCTGCCTGTCACTCCTGAAAAGAAGGATGTCAAGGGCAGGCTTGGAATGCTCATTTTGGTAAAATAACTGTGAGGTCAGCCCCAGGCACAAAGCATCCATAGCAGGGTGGACCACAGAAGAGTCAGCACAGCTAAGCTATTATAATGGCAGGCATCATATTTGGTGGGACCCACACACCGGACTGCAGTTATAGCATGCACACCTCCATCCCATCCTCCGACATTGACCACTTGTAGGCAGCTGGCCACACTGTCCATAATCAGAAAGCAGAGAGACGGATGGGTACTCAGTTCACCTTCCCTTTGATTCAATCCAGAGTGGCAACTCACGGAAAGGTGCTCCCCATATTCATGAGTCCCTCCTCAGATAAGCCTTTTTGGAAACACCCTCATAAACACCCTAAGGTTCATTCGCAAGAGGGTTCTAAATCCAGTCAAGTTGACGATGCAGATTTGCCATCATGGTATTGGAGGACCTTTTAACCCAATCCTTCAGTGTACAGATGAAGAAATTCTAAAATCAGGTTGGACAATTTGCTGTTTAAACTGTGCAGTGGGGGTAGGAGCTTAAATTTCCTTAATTGCACCATAATTTAATATTTTTATGCCTTATTTAAAAATCTCTCCAAGGAACTGAGCATGATATAAGCTTATTACTATGGAGACTGGGGCAGAGGAATTCTGAGGCCAGTCTAGACTACATAATGAGTTCAAGGCCAGCCTGTGCTATGTTGTAAAACAATGTGTTAATCTACCCCACCCAGTCCCTCAGAAAAGAAAATTTTAGCTAGGGAAGTATAACAAAGGGTCAAATGTCAACTGTCAAGGTAATTATTTATGTCACATACACAGTGCTTAAGTTTCTCATGCAAATATCACCATTAAACAGTTTATACTTATAACTTCTGACTTTTGTTTATTTGTTCCTTTACTTCAGTACTCCACGGATCAAACTTGATGTTTGGCTCTGACAGTTTACAAAATACCTTTGTTCTACACTGTGCATGGAATTTTCCATCTAATTACCTTATCAAAACAGACAGCAATTTAGTAATGTTATGAATCCTTTTTCCACAATCCAACCGTGACTCTTATTCACGGTTGTCCCAGGGTGGTACTGAAAACAGTCACGAGCGCTGCAAATCTTCTTGCTTTTCAGACCCAGTTTCCTATTATCTTTAATATGGATGAAAGCACTTTGCCAATACCACTTTATTTCTCTCTCCCTAAAACAGCAAACAAGCTCCTTGGTTCATGGAATTAATCATCAAATATCAAAGAAGCTAGCACCCTGAGAAACACACTGTTTTGCTCAGATAGTAGGAGCTTTATTCAACACTGTTAAGTGGAGCTTCGAGTACCAAACAACTGAAAAAAAATTTAGTAATTTGACAGTGGAATAGATTGTAGGCTTCAAGACAAGATTTAAAGGGGGAGAAATAAATGGTCTCACATTGATAAACAGGCTTAAGCTCTGTCTCATAATAAATTTCTGTGAATATAGCCATGGTCCTGCCTCTCTGCCAGATGGGATGTTGACTACCTAAGACCAGGACCTTGTGTGATGAACAGCCTATGCAAGAAGCAACAACAAAAATTTAATGAGAAAATCACTTTCTGAAAACATACTTTTCCTGAGACATTGTGTGTATTTTGAAGACGTTAAGTGGGAAGGGAATCCAGCAAGAGAGAATACATTATATCTTTCCAGTTCCTTGTCTTTCCTCCTTCCCCATCTCCCAAGAAGCAGCCTCAAAGCCAGTTTCTTAAATGGCACAATTTCACATCATCCCTGAGTTTGCATTCAATTAGAATTGTTAGCACTTCAGATGCTCTAAGAAGGGACTTCCTCAACATATTTTTTAAATTGAGATAAACAAGTATTTTAATATCTCCTGTTTGACAGAAGCAATTAAAATAAGTTCCCTAGAATATAAGTTCCCTAGAATAAAAGTCTAATTTAAATTCCATATTCAGGCTGGTGATGCATTAGTATATGTGAGGCTCTGAATTTCATCTCTAGTAACATGCACACACACACACACACACACACATACAGAGAAAGAGAGAGAGAGAAAGAGAGAGAGAGATTCTATCATCCCTATTATACAAGCTGGAATCACATCAGAAAAGGTGGGTATGTTGTAAGATGGAATTTAGCCACAAACTTGGCAAGTTGCATAACCTTTGAGGGTTCAACTCTACATGGATTGAAAAAACAGCTTTAGTTAGTGTCTGAAGCATTTTGACTGTTGAAATCCATTGAGAATATGAAGGGGTGGCATTAACGGGGTGGATATCCCCAGAGTGGAATCCCCTCCCTGCTTACTGAAAAGCAGAGGAGCCATCTTGCAAACTCCCTCTTTAGACACTGTCTGCTGACTCAATTCCAGTCCCATCTATCACCATCACTCTTCTCTAAGCTCAGCTGCTACTGGACTCACTGTCCCTTGGTCATCATTGTATCTAAAATACTCTAGGAAACAAGAAGATGGCTCTGAATAGACTCTGGGAAGAGAAGTGTGATGATAGAAACACAGTACTAGGACCAGAATGGCCTGAGAAGCTAATGACACTGCCTTTCACTGTATCCCATCAAAAACAAAGGAAGGGAATGGAATCTCACTTCCTCTGTCAATATGCCCACCATGGTACAGGCTGATGGATTCTTGTGCTCATCAACCTACTATCATCCTACATAGGGCCAGCCTGGTCTGACTTCTACTCAGCGAAGGGAATGACAAGCATTATACTGATAACTAAGTGAGGACTTGGGACACGCTGTGTGCAGGGCAACTTACATATGTTGTTTCAGTTATGGATATGCCAATTAGAAGCTTCTGTTGTTACTTTATAGAGACAGAAGTGTGGGAAGAAGAAGGGCTAAGGAACGTTGCAAATGGCACAAGATAGGAGAGATGGAAATGGATACAGGCGGGATGCCCAAACTGAAGGCTAATGTCTGTTCAAGTAAAGAGGTTGTAACAACAACCTAGATTTCAAAGGAGGAAATTTCTGAAGACAGGTCTGATTGGGCCCAGACCTGTACCTGAGTGGTAGCTCTCCTTACCTATATGGAGCTTGAAAGAGTTGGAAGCCTTTTGTTGTATTAATTATTTAATCTTAAATTGTAGTTCCTACCCCACCTTTGCTCATTCATTTCCCAGATAAAAGACACAAAACTTTTATATTTATAATTAATCAGCACTAGAGCTGAGCAGAAGTCTACCTTCTATGCTATTATGTATATTTCCCTATCAGTAAGCTCGAGTTATAGCGTGCCATGTTCCATCTGGGCTGCTCTTAACTTCAACTGGCCAGCCCTCATGGCCATGTTTTCATGATTCACTTACCCCATGGTGTCTTCTCCTCCCTCCTGCTACTCTCCTCCTGTCCTCATGCTCTTTACTCAGACCCCAAGCCTGGATCCTCAAACCCTGCCTATCTCTCTTCTACCCAACTATAGCCTGTAGATAACTTTATCCACCAATCAAAGATAACATGAGGGGTAAGATTAAATAGCATCACTTGTGTACTTAAAGATTCTCCCATCCCTGGAGGAAACCAGGCCTTAGGACAGTATTTTAGCTTTACAATACATAGTAAAAGACTAAACCTCAACTCCAAGGACAAGGATTCCCTCCCTCTCAATCTTGCTTTCCTTTGTTTTATCACTGCACTGTTTGCTTAAAGACCTCAATGATGACGTGCTGAACATGTTAAAAACATCGAGGAAGCCTATATCCATATTATCCCAACATCATTAAGAATATTCCAGTAAGAGAAAGAGAACAAGTCAACTCCATTTAGACAAAAGGTAAGAGTCAGTTGCTAGCATGAACCAATGCAAAATACCCTGGGGATCACATGAGGAAGGATGTCCTCCAAGTTACACCATCCATGCTTGCTAATCAATCTTCCAAAAGCTTGACTCCTCCCCTCCCACAGACACTGGAAGTAGGATCAAATCTTTCTTGATGCTTTAGAAGATTTCTATTCAGTAAGGGAAAAGACAGAATTTAGGCACATCTAAGGTCTACAATCTCCAAGAAAGCTGCTTGGTATTTACGCAAGTTGAAAGGGACATTGAAGCTGTCTTTGTCATTGGTTTGTCTTTCTTAAGTCCCACTCTCCACGTGGCACTTTACCTAACAAGGACCTGGGAGTCCAACTTGGTTCCATAAACCTGCATCCTACAGGACACTTGGGCCATCAATGCTAACTTAGGCTCTGATGGTCCTCTAGTGTCTTGGTTTGGACTTTCCTGCTTGACTGCAACTCTTTCTCCTCCAGTGTTTGGTGATAGTGTTTATCACCTCAGCATAAACAAAAATATGTGCATTAATATCCTGGGATACTTAAGCTGAAGTGTGACGATCTTACCAGCCAACCTCTTAGTTGCCTGTAATAAGTCCCACGCGGACACTATTTACTTAGTTCAAAATCGTGCAATACAGCCTCCATCCACAAGAGTAATCCATTTCAGAAAACAATAAACATAGTTCTAAGTCCAACTGATTAATACTCATTCTTTAAAAATTCATAAAATAAACTTTATGTATCACTTTTAGATAACGGAATGAGTCAGAAACTTGGGATAATAACAACTTTGCTTTGTTCACATTTCTGCTGCTTATCAATCTGTGATCCTATTTAATGCTTTTCTTGTTTCATCAAATGTGGGCATCTCCTTTTAAGATAATAAGGCTAGTTTTTATTATGCTATCATAAATTAATCATTTTCTGCAGGTTCAAAACATCTAGCTTATATGATCTTAGAATAAGCCACCTTAAAGTGATTTTTAAGAGAATTTGGCTCACCAGATCTTAAATAAATAATCCATATCCTGAAGAATAGAACCAACAGACCCTAAGTTCCATGAGAAATTGTCTTATTTTGACAAGAAACAGATTTTTTTTTATGCTTGAATTGTCTGAAAACATAATGACCAACTTGGAAGAAGCCACATCCCCCTCCTACTCCCAAGTGTGACATCATATCACATGACTCCCAGGGTCTAATTCTATGCAAACACTGTAGGATTGCTATGATAAAACCTTCTGCTTACGAATCTTCCCTTTGTAGCACTTTCTCTAGCCTTATAGTATAAAATAATGGCCCGTCTACTCACTATAAATCATTTTAGTTCATATTCCTTATAAATAATATTCTTGTCACAATAATGTCACTTAATTTTCCCACCCATAAGTTTTTTACCACTAGTTCAACATACCACTAAATCCTGTAGCAAGACAGGTCCTGGGATCATGGCCAAGAAGGCAGCAGCAGATGAGAAAAGAAAACATTTTTTAGGTTATTAAATTTTAAGGCACAAGTGAATTAAAAACATAATTTAAGATAAAGATTAATTGAATATTTATGAAATAGTATGATAGGAAAGTTGAAAGGAAACCATGAGAAGGGAAGAAGAGCTCTGAGCAAAATGGAACCAGCGACAAGATGGTGGAACACGGGAGCCATGAGAACAGAGAGGGAGACTGGAACCAGGAAACTTACCAGCAAGGCAGGGAAAAGAGGGATGAGAGAGGGTTATTGGGAAATGAATAAAATGAAATATAATGATACATAATGATACACATCTATATGGAAATGGTATATTGAAATCTATTCTTTGCATGCCAACCTCACCTTCAAGATAATAAAGTTAAACACAATATCATGCATTTTTAACACTTTAAAAATAAGTGTTACATATCAGAATTCTTAAATCATTTTCCAAAGAATAGTAAGTACTCTCTCAGATTTTCAAGGTGTTACCTGTCCATAGAATGGAACTGTGTCCAATCTAATGTTTGGGAAAATATTGGTTAAAGTTAGGCAGTTTTTATTAAAGAGTAATTCTTGCGAGCTCATTGGCTGTCCATCTCTCAGAGTTCCTCAAAGCAGGATATGTCACTGTAACAGAGCCACGGAGGCCAGCCTAGGAACTAACAGATGAAGAGGTAAAAAGCCATGTGCTGTTGAGAACAAGGATGATGGGTTCATATCTGTGAAGACAGTTGTGGTTTAGGGAAAACTGAGAAACTGGAAGAATCCAATGTGTGTGGAATCTCTTCAGAGAGATATTTAGCAATAGTCACTTGTTAACATTTCTATGTGACACCTTTCAAAATAAAAGTTTACAGCTTGGGTGAACCAAATGAGGGAATTCACTTGCTCTAATGTTCTGATGACCTCTTGTGGGTCAAAAGCAAAATGACCCCATAAGAAACCACTTGTGACACCCTAGACAGAAAGAAATATTCTGGTACTTCAGTGATAACATTCCATGTACCCTAAATAGGGAGTCGATTTCTGGAGTGCTGATCATAAAGTCCTTACCCCATATATTTCTGTAGAGGGTCAGTTTTTGCAGAAAGAGTATCCATTGCTCTACAGATCAAAAGAGAAAAAGGAGCTAAGTGAGGTGGCCCAACCTGCAGTCCCAGCTCTCAGGATGCCCAGCCAGGCTGGGCTACATAGCAAGACTTTTGTCTCAGAATAAATAAATCAGAGGAAAACAAATTATACTAAAAGGTGAACATCTTTCCCAGGTAACTCGTTTGTTTCTCTGCTACTCCAAGAATATAGACTCTGAATTAGATTAAACAGAAATGTCCTTATGTGTTGGAAATAAACAGATAGTTTGGGATTCTGAACTTTTTGCTTTTGTTTTGTAGTTGGACCTACATGAATATTCTGTCTATTAATACAGGGGGATTTGTTTCTCTCCTTTTCTCAGCAGATTGAGATGTCTTCTAATAAGCCATCCATACACTGGTGTCACTGAAGAATATGGAGCGATCAGGAGGGAAGGCATGAACTAAATCAGGCCTAGCTTTAATTAGTATACAAGCAAAAAATAATATTTGTTCAAGTACAAAAGGTGAACCGTAGGTCAGGCATTTCTGTAGTCACCAACACGGCAGGTTTAACAACTAACCCACACAACAGTCTTTAATCTTCTCTTCAGAAGAAAATATTAAAACACTCAGGACTTCAGCTTACTAGGGAGGCTGATACAAAATAAATAGTTTGTATCAATGTATACAATTCTCTTGGAATAAGAAGAAATTAAATAATATAAAAATTCTTTTAACTCTTAAAGTGATCCAAAATGGACTATTTTGGATAAATTGGTCTTGCTTACAACCTCAGAAAGATGAATGTATTTCTGAGGCAGCCAGGAAAGCCAGTGATCCGGTGACAGATCAAAAGGTCCACTGAACCAGGAGTGCACTATTTGAAACCAAAGTCCAGGGAGCAAGTTTAGTTTGCCTGCTATCGTTTGCTGTTAAAGACAAGCACTGGTTTTCTGGGTTTGCTTACTGGAATCAAAAGCAGCATGTGGCTGAGCTTCATTTGGTCTAAAGGATGTGAACATTTTTTGTTTTGTTTTGTTTTGTTTGCTGATTCAGATAAAAGCTTTGAAATACTGGGACTGGAGAGGAGGCTCGGAAGTTAAGAGCATTCCCTGCTCTTGCAGAGGACTAGGTTTAAGTTCCCTGCATTCTCATCAGGTGGTTTGCAACTGCCTGTCATTCTAGCTCTAGGGAATCTGATGTCTCTCTTGACCTACACAGGCACCTGCACACACTCAGCAGACATCCATACATACATGTATATGTATTCATATGAATATGAATATACATATATAAATCCCCTTTTAAAGTTTTTAAAAGAAAGGGTCTATCTTGCCTATTTTCATGGGATAAGTACTCCTATCATGGTAGGCCAAGAAGAGCTGCATGGTTGCACACTGATAGATGAATGTTTTCCTGTTGGGTGATGAGGTAGCTCACTGCTATAGTTTGCTAAGAATGTCGCAGGGCCTCATTCAATATTTAGCACACACACACAAAAAGAAGGAAAATAGAAAAGAATTATCATTCAAATAAAATAGCTATAACATCAAGGAAAGAAATAATAAGGGAACATAAGAAAATGGTAAAAACTTTGTTGTCATACATTATATGTAAATTTCCATACATTTTTAACTATATAAAATGACAACATACAGTCAAATTAGACCTTTGAAAATGATAAGGAAGCTCATATGAATGATTTGTAATAAAACATATTCAGGGTGTTTGCAGATGGTGGAACTATAGGAGAGCTGACTGTGGCAATACAATAAAAACCTTGGTCTCCTGTTAATTGCAGATATTCAGACATGGCCACTGAATAAAGCTAAGACTTTGATTCTCTGTGGTTTTAAAAAAATACTACAGCAGAATTTATATTGATTTGAACTTTTCTACTTCTTGTCAGCTTGGAAATACTGAGGGGGCCCAGAGAAGTTCTGGCACCTTAACTCTGTGTGATCACTTGACAGAATACATAGGAAACCCTGCTTCAGAATGTCATGCGGAACACATCTGATGGCTTTTCAGCTAAGAATATGAGAAGAACAAGCAACCCCTTTGGAGCATGAAACTCAGTTAAGTGCCCACTACATTAACATCTACTGCTCTGCCAGCTGTGCCTCCTGAGCTGCCTCACAGCTTTGGAAGTTGGACTTGTTATCTGTGACATGGAGAGTTATAGCATTTGTCTCAAAGTAACCACGGGAAAGAAAGAAGGCAGAGTACATCATCATCTTCTGAAATGTGCAAAGGTAGTAGTTCAGTATTATGTAATTGTAAGGCTCTGAATATAGACTGGTTAAGAATAGCTGGCAGCCCTTGGCAATTTCAAGACATTGCTACTTTGTTTAACAAGTGCACTATATTACAGACTTATCTCCTCTGTCTACAAATATTTGTTGTTGCTGTTTTATTTATTTAATGCTTTTTCGTTATTTTATTCTTGATAGAAGAGTTTCACTCTGTAACCCAAACTGTCCTCAAACTCATGGCAAATCTCCAAGCAGAGTCTCTCAAGTGCTATGTATTAAAGGCATGAACCATCACTGCCAGCATTTTTCAGTGTTTTAAAAGGAAAGTTTTAGGCCAGGCATTGTGGCTCATGTCTTTAATCCCACCATTTGAAGGCTAAGGCAGGTGGGTCTCTGAGAGTTTGAGGCCAGCCTGGTCTATAAAGTGAGTTCCCAGACAGCCAGACCCGACACACAGAGAAACCCTGTCTCAAAAAATAAGAAACTTTTGTTTACATTAACAGTTCCTCCAAAATAAAATAAATGTAGCTTATAATGTAGAAAAGGTAGATTTACAACAACCTGGTGTCATTGGCAAAACTGGCCATGACCTTGGACTGTTCCAGTGAAGAGATTCGAGGACCCCTCCTGTCACCTCTCCTCCTGACAGCGAATTCTCTCCTGTTGCACTTAGACCGTTTGACTGACTCACTGTTGCTGTAAAAACAAGGACCCAGGCACTGTACTGACTGCCTCTGAAACTGGAGCAAACTAGTCAGTAGTACCCTGACTATCATCTGAGCGACCACAACACCCACACTTTCCCAGACCAGGGCCAGTGTTCAGTAGCTACCGAGGACTCAGAGCCGCTTCAGCCTGAGCAATATGCTTGAGACTGCAGAGCTGTACTTCAATGTGGACCATGGCTACCTGGAGGGCCTGGTGCGAGGATGCAAAGCCAGCCTCCTAACTCAGCAGGACTATGTCAACCTCGTGCAGTGTGAGACCTTGGAAGGTAAGCCACTTACCTCATCCCATTAAACAAACTTGAGTCTGCTCTCTGGAAGGAAGGGAAAGAGGCTGGAATCTCCTGGGCAGCAGTCCCCAAGAGGTTCTTGGGCCTGGAGTTCAGGTGCCCAGAGGCCTGTGGTTTAGGGACCTTAGATGTGAGAAGAAAAAAATCTGTTTCCCATATTCACTAGATGCAATTTTATATTTCCTTCCATTGTGAATGCAGAAGGGATCAGCCATGTGGTTGGTACAATCATCACCTGAGACTCTTGACACCCAGAAACCCACAGTGTCCTCTGAAGTTGTTGCAGATATTTTCAAGTATATTAATGTTTCTATGGTTTGCAATTAGAGTAGATGGTACATTCATCTTTTAACTTGGTTTGTAATGTCTCAATAAAGAACATTTTAAAGATATTGTGATAATTACACTGTAAAGTACTATGTTTCCTTTGTCCTATCTATTTTTGTCCATGTCATACAGACACTATTTAATAAGAACCTTCACCAGCCTGCTTAGAATCTATGTAGGAAAAAAAGGAACAGGTGATATGTTTGGCTCAGAGAGACTTTTGTCTAGCTCCAGTTTTTCAGTATTGATTTGAGAATTTGTTTGAGATTTGCCTTTAGCTGAAGGGCAACGGGAAAGAAAAAGCTAGGAGTGTGGTGGATCTACTGTGGGTTATCCTAACTTTGGTCTCTGCTACATTTAAGTTGGTGGCCTTGTTTTTCCAAGACTCTGAGCCTCGAGAGCCTTCCCATAAGCACCTGGTAATAATTCCTATTTAGTTACTAAGGGAAGAATAGCAAAGCACTCAGTAAATGATAATTTCCCTTAATTCACATTTTTCTCCAATTTTAACCAAGGATATACATCAGTAATCGTTTTTATTATTAAAAGCAGCTTTACTTATTCATATCGAGAGATATCTAGATTATTCTAGAAGAAGTAAGTAAGCACTAAGGAAAAAACTTTTAGAAAAGGAACTAATTAGTGGGTGTGGGGAGGAACAAACCATGTTTTTAAAAAACCTGATGGTGACTTTGCTGGCTTCCTTGTAAGACTCAGAGGGCTGGGATCACTCTTGTATAGTTGTGACTAGTTACAGCCAGAATTAAATGCCCAAGGTGAGATCAGCCTTGCTCTGCCCTTGATTTTTTTTTTTTTTGCATAAATAGATCTTTCAGATGATAATCCTATTGACTACAAACAATGATACATAATTCCAAATACAGCATATTCAGTTGGAAGTTTGGTGACTAAAAAATGTTAATTACTTATAGAAATGCATGTATAAATTAAAGTAGGAGAAAACCAGGAACCTTAACACAAGGTAGAATGCTTACTCAGAGAGAAGTCAGCCATTTGGATAAATTTGGTATCATTTTGAGTCAAGCCTCTCTAAGCTCTTTTAAATCCAAGCAACAATTAAGATGTCTTTTGACACCAAACACAGACTGCTCACAAAAGAATTCAGAGAGAAATCAAAGAAGTTGTGTCAAAGTCAGAGACATAATTCTAGGACATAAAAAGCAAAGAGGATACAAATCAAGAATTAAAAGTTACCACCAGGGCCAGTGAGATGGCTCAGTGGTTAAGAGTGCGTTCTGCTCTTACAGGGAACCTGAATTCAGTTCACAGCACCCCCACTGGACAGACAGCTCACAGCCATCTAGTATTGCCAGCTCCATGGGCATCTGATGCCTTTGGCCTGCAGAAGCACCTGCACTCAGATGCAAATACCCACCCCTTGCATACATAATATACACATAATTTAAAATGAAATGAATCTGTTTGTTTTTTTTAAGTTACAAGACGTTTTGCCATGGGGAATTTTAACCAAAAAGATTCCATTGAAAGTAAAAGGGAAGGGAAAAAGGAATTGTATATAGCATATATCTGGCCTAGAATAGTCACTTAGCTGAATGTAGTGTCTTTAATGTCAAGAGAAAAATTCAGACCCTTTTGGAGACCTCAGGATGCTTCTGTACATGTGCCCACACACATAACTTCCCAAATAATGCTAAGAGTCAGGGAACCACCTGACAGCATCCCTGTGTCCAAGTTAAGAAATCCTGCCACATGCATCTTTGCTTTATAATAATTACACCCCGTATTTTCTCTTTTTCATTTCAATATGTATTTTTTAATTATTAAATTTCCAGACATCTGTCCACAGACTCAGAACTCAGAAGGACAGGTTGACCCAACAGAATCTCACGATAGTTTATAGGATTGCCTCCAATCATACATGATTCTGTGTGCCAGTGTGCCAGACTACTATTTGGAGATTCCCAGAAATACTGACAATCAAAAATCAGTAAACCACATTTGAGTTATCATAGATGCTGAAAAAATCCAAATAGGAAAACTTTTAAAGAATTTTTAAAATGTGTACACCTGTGTGTACCTCTGTACACGAGTGTATGTGTACCCTATGTGCATGTAGGTGTCCACAGAGGTCAAAAGAGAGCATGGGATGTCTTAGAGCTGGAGTTACAGAAGGCTGAGCACCACCTTATATGGTGAGAACCAACACATAGCCCTCTGCAAGACTAGCAAGCACTCTTAACCTCTGAACCATACCTCAAGCTTCTTAATTAAGAACGTTTTGTCTTCATATACCTGAGGACACTGAGGCTTAGGATGACTGTGATCAACCTACAGGTCAGCAACAACAGAAAATAGAGATATTAGTGTCTCTTTGTGCACTAAAATTCTACTCAGAAGTACATAATGTATATCAGGAGACATGGCTCACTGGTAGAGTGCTTGCCACTTGCCCAGAGATGCATAAAGCTCTGGGTAGCATCTCCAGCAACATACACACAGAGAGCCATGAATATGGCCATGATGTTTTGATGTCAACTCTGTTTTGCTAATAGAAACAATACAGACTGCCTGCTTAGTTCATTTCTAGACTGTTAGGAATTAAATAGCTCTGAACAGCAATGTATTTGTTGCTTCTGTGAATATACAAGTATCTCCTGAGCTAATTCAAAGTTAAGACTCAGTCAAGGGCACTTTCTGGGATGTGAGTTAAGGACGTGAGGACTTCTGTTTCCTTCTGTGGAGTGCGCAGTCTATAAACTGTGGATAAAGAGAAGGTAGCACTGTGCTGTCACAGCACAATGGTGAAGCAGGTGCATTTTGAAAAAGAAAAGCTAACTTGGCAAAGGCTAATGTTGTTCCACTGTTTTAAAGCCTGTTGTCTTTAAACATCTTCTGATGTGATAGCAACAGACTGTTCTAGAATCACTTACAAAGAACACGAAGCGTTTCAAGTAAGTTTAGAAGGCACAAAATAAAATTGTCTAGGAAGTCTTCATATTCAGGATTGTGCTGGCTTGTAACTGAGCAAATGTGTTCAGAAATACTCACCCGTTCCAAGTCTGACCCTGACTAATGCAAGCACAAACTAGTCATGAGAGCCATTGAGTCAGTCTTTCCTGGAAACAAAAGAAAGAAGCTATTACCATGTTAAAAGCTAGCACATTATGTTCAGAATCTCAATTGTAAATACTTGTGCAAATAGTCTTAACTCTTAGAAAATAACAAGATGGTGACAGTAATATCTGTAGTTTAGCAATGAATAATATTTTTCTGAACATGATGAAAAGTGTATGCTGTGATAGGATTTTCACATTGTTTGCCTTGCCACAGAAGGGAATGCAAGCCACCCTCTTTATATTTCTAACAACTGGGTCTCTTTAAAGGGATTGATCTCCAGTCTTTCTCCAACTGTAGCTTCAAGTAGGAACTAATTCAGCCACCATACACTAACACTTTCTAGCCTGGGCCAAAGAAGTAAACATGGATAAGATATAGTGTCAGCCTTAAAAAGTCTCTCATTCTAGAACATGAAATGGCTAAAGTAAATAAACTCTTAAGAAGGGGAGTTGAGAAGAGCCCATCAAAATTCCAAATATATAAAAACGATATGTGGAAATTCCATATCCCAGAAGACTTGCACACATGTGAGAGGACATGGGTACAAATACTCCTCATTGTAATACTTTTTGGAACAGACAGATGCTGTGTTAGTTACTTTTCTATTGCTGTGATAAAATACCATGGGCCAGGGCAAATTATAGAAGGAAGGGTTTATTTGATGCTCTGGTACTAGAGAGTTGAGTCCATGATAGCAGAGTCGTGGCACTAGAGCTGAAGCTGAGAGCTTACATTTTGAACAGAAAACAGGAAGCAGAGAAAAATGAAAGCAGTGTTAAGAGGAAAACTCATAGTTTTGAGTGCCTCCAAAAAGAAACTGGAGAGAGCATACACTAGCAGCTTAACAGCACACCTGAAAGCTCTAGAACAAAAAGAAGCTAATGCATCCAAGAGGAGTAGGAGGCAAGAAATAATCAAACTCAGGGCTGAAATCAACCAAGTAGAAACAAAAAGAACTATACAAAGAATCAACAAAACCAGGAGTTGGCTCTTTGAGAAAATCAACAAGATAGATAAACCATTAGCCAGACTAACCAGAGGGCACAGAGACAGTAAGTATCCAAATAAACAAAATTAGAAATGAAAAGGGAGACATAACAACAGACTCTGAGGAAATAAAAAAAATCATCAGATCCTACTGCAAAAGCCTAAACTCAACAAAACTGCAAAATCTGGATGAAATGGACAATTTTCTAGACAGATACCAAATACCAAAGTTAAGTCAGGATCAGATAAACCATCTAAACAGTCCCATGATGCCTAAAGAAATAGAAGCAGTCATCAAAAGTCTCCCATCCAAAAAAAGCCCAGGTCCAGATGGGTTCACTGCAGAATTCTATCAGACCTTCAAAGAAGAACTAATACCAATACTCTTCAATCTATTCCACAAAATAGAAACAGAAGGAACACTACCCAATTTCTTCTATGAGGCCACAATTACACTGATACCAAAACCTCACAAAGACCCAACAAAGAAAGAAAACTTCAGACCAGTTTCCCTTATGAATATCGATGCAAAAATACTGAATAAAATTCTTGGAAACCGAATTCAAGAACACATCAAAACGATCATTCGTCATGATCAAGTAGTCTTAATTCCAGGGATGCAGGGATGGTTCAATACCCGGAAATCCATCAATGTAATCCACTATATAAACAAACTCAAAGAAAAAAAAACCTACGTGGTCATTTCATTAGATGCTCAAAAAGCATTTGACAAAATTCAACATCCCTTCATGATAAAAGTCCTGGAAAGATCAAGAATTCAAAGCCCATACCCAAACATAGTTAAAGCAATATAGAGCAAACCAGTAGCCAACATCAAACTAAATGGAGAGAAAATCGAAGCAATCCCACTAAAATCAGGAACTAGACAAGGCTGCCCTCTCTCTCCCTATCTATTCAATATAGTAATTGAAGTTCTAGCTAGAGCAATTAGACAACAAAGGGAGGTCAAGGGGATACAAATTGGAAAGGAAGAAATCAAAATATCACTATTTGCAGATGATATGATCGTATACTTAAGTGACCCAAAAACCTCCACCAGAGAACTGCTGCAGCTGATAAACAACTTCAGAAAAGTGGCCGGATATAAAATTAACTCAAACAAATCAATAGCCTTCCTATACTCGAAGGATAAACAGGCTGAGAAAGAAATTAGGGAAATGACACCCTTCACAATTGTCACAAACAATATAAA
>CM052702.1:10624438-10686335 GCA_028551405.1 Uromys caudimaculatus
TATTTATAATAGCCAGAAGCTAGAAACAACCCAGGTGTCCCTCAGCAGAGAATGGATACAGAAAATGTGGTACATTTACACAATGGAGTACTACTCAGCTATTAAAAACAATGACTTCATGAAATTTGCAGGCAAATGGATGGAACTTGAAAATATCACCCTGAGTGAGGTAACTCAGTCACAAAAGAACAAACATGGTATGTACTCACTGATAAGTGGATATTAGCCCAAAAGTTCGGAATACCCAAGATTCACTTAACAGTAACCGCTGGACTGAGAATGAGGTCCCAGATGGAGGAGTTGGAGAAGGTTCAGAAGGAGCTGAGGGAGTTTGCAGCCCCATGGAGGGAGCAACAGTGTCAACTGGCTTGACCACCCCCCCCCCCCCGGTGCTCCTGGAGGCTGGACCACCAACTAAAGAATACACATCAAGGGACCCATGGTTCTGACCACATATGTGGCAGAGGAGGGCCTTGTTGACCATCAGGGGTGTAGAGGCCCTTGGGCCTGAGGGTGGTAGAGGCCCCAGTAAAGGGAAATGTCAAGGTGGGAATAGGGGCATGGGTGGACGGGTGGGTGGGAGGTGGAATTCCCTCATAGAGGCGGGGGTGGGGAGGGGATAGAGGGTTTCCAAAGAGGAGACCTGGAAAGGGGGAAATGTTGGAAATATAAATAAAGTATCAAAAATAAATAAATAAATAATAATAATAAAAGAATGAGAAATGGACTGAGGCTTTGAAACCTCAAAGCCCACACCCAGTGAAGTACTTCCTCCAGCAGGGACACATGCCCTCAGGTTTCTGTAACAATGCCATCCACCATCTTAGGGACCAGGTATTCAAATGGCAAAGCCTCTAAGGAATATTCTCATCCAAACCTCCGTAGGTGCCACTCGAATGTCCATCTGTAGGGAGCTACATAATTACGTTTGAGGACATTCTTATAATTGAATATTCTACAGCTGGAAAAAATGAAAATGAAAATAAGCAAGTTCAAGATAGTGGAAGTGAAAGATCACGAAGGCGCATAAAGTGAGCTAAGCAAAGAGAGGGCAATGTCGAGTATGGTATGTCTTGGCCTCTTAAAAGGTGATAGATTTTTTTTTTAAAGTCTTTATATATTTATGTAGATGCAAAGAAGATGTAAAGAATGTGTAAAGATTTGAAGGAAACTAAATACAATTATTATAATAATTACCTGAAGACAAAAATTAGTGCCAGGGTGTGTGAATGTGTTAGATAAAAAATATTGCCCTGTACATACACACACACACACACACACACACAGAGGGTGAGAGGGAGAGAGGGAAGGAGGGAGGGAGGGAGAGAGAGAGAGAGAGAGAGAGAGAGAGAGAGAGAGAGAGATTAAAGAATAAATTCTGTGACAAAGAGGAGATATAAGAGATAGACTGCTATTCCACAGATTTTTCTCTAAACCGAAGCACATGATTTCTGCCTCTCATTCTAGCAATTAAATTTGTTTTGTATTCAGAATGTGTACACAACACTGTCGTTCTTCCAAAACACACCAGTGGTTTCCATGAGGCCAAATGTCAGCTGACCTCTTCCTGTCCTTTCAAGCTTCAAGTCCAAAATGCTTTCACTATTTTAGACCTATTCCTTCATTCACAAATTCCCTTCATCTGACTTTCCTGGAAAACGTCTATTTCTATCTAGCTTCAGATATTATTAGTAAGGAAAAAAATCACTAAAAATTAAAAATACAAAACCAGTTACAATTTATACATGAAAGTGAACCAAACTTGAAAAATAGTATTTGAGGAATACTTACTGAGATGGCTTTGGAGGAAGGCTTAAGACACATAAACATTCTGGGCAGTGGGGGAAGCCAGTGACTTACAAGAAAACAAAAGGCAAGTGAATCAGTCTAGCAGTAGCATTGCAATAACTGGAGATGGGGTTGGAGTTTGGGTTGAAAAAAGTGTTGAGGTGCCTTGGAAGTCAGATAATGAAGGTCAGGATGCTGACCATAACACCTCACAAGAGGCATGCCTGTGTCCAGCAAGACTTGCTGTCGTGGAAAGCATGAACACACCACCCCAGGCCTCAGTTTCTTGGTCTATGAAATGGGGGGTCAAGGAGAAGTTAAAAGAAGACAAGCATTAAAATCAGCATAAACACTCTATACATTTTATGAATCTTATTTTAAGTCCTTTAAAACACCCAGTGGCTCTTGTAAGCCACTTGTAAGAGCACTGCAAGATCAAAACAGTTCTTAACAAAGAGTAAATTTCATTCCAGAAGCTCCTTAACAGCAAAGAGCCTAAGAAAGTCAATTAGCAGATCAACACAAGAGTCTGTGTGTCAGATGGTCCTCGTAAACAACAAAAGGTAAAAGTGGAAGTAAATGAAGAGATATGGGAGATGCCTATGATCCCAGCAGTTGGTAGGCTGATGCAGAAAGGTCTTGGGTTTAAAGTTAGCCTGACCTACATTTGCAAAACCCAAGACCCTAGACAGGGAGTTAGGAGAAAGCAAAAGGGGAAGAGTGGAAGAAAGGAATAGGAGGGGAAAGGGAGAGGAAGGGGGAGAGGGAGGGGAAGAGAGGAGGAGCTGGAAGAGAGAGGAGAAAAGCAATGGAGGGAGGAAGAGAGAGGGGGAAGATTCGAAATGCTAAAGCACCAAAGAGACTGACAAAGTTTTAATACCGTGTGAATAATATTAAGCTAGCAAAATAGGGGAAGAAGTACCCGATTTTATACATACTAATTACTTTTCTCATTTTTGTGACAAAACGTCTGATGTACGTGACTTAAAGAACGTCTTAGTGAATCTCACAGCTTCAGGGACTACCAGTCTACGTTGGCACAGAAGACACAATGGGTCAGTCCATGTTGCAGGAACTTGGCTGTGGTCTGTTCCCATCTTTATGGATTTGAAGCAGAGCAAAGACTGGTGCCCAGAAAGGGCTATAATCTTCCAGGCCTTCTCCCAGTGGGTTTCCTAGTTAAACTTACTAAGTAGACTCAATGACCCAAAGGTTCTACTATCTCCAAAACAGCACCACCAACCGTACACCAAGCATTTAAATATATGAGCGTGTGGGAGCTATTTCATATTTAAACCATTACAAATATATATATATATATATATATATATATATATATATATATATATAAATCTAGATAATTATTAAATCTAATGATGGAGCTGAGTATATCAATTGAGAAATTCCTCATTTAGATAAAAATCAGCATTCTTAGACAATCAAATTGTTTAGGAATTAGATGAATACCCAGAAGGGAAAATTAATATTTTGAAGTAGTTTGTATATACTACCTCTTCATATACTGCATTTGTCTTATTAAAGATGAGTATTAAACCAGAGTTATCATTTCATTTATCCCTTGCCATAGCCTGCATGTATAGACTCTATATCCCTCTTTCTCTCTCTCCCTCTCTCTCTTTGTCCCTCCTTCCCTCACCCCCTTACAGCGTGCGCATGCGCATGCTCGTGTGTCCTGGCGCTTGCGCGGGAGAAGGTACTCATACCATGCAGGCTTTCTAGTATTTTCTGGATCAGGAAACTGAGTTGAGAAAGATCAACCACTGTCCTTAAACTTGGCGTGAGCAGAGCTAGAAAATGAAAGGGTCCAGTTGCTTCCGCAGTGCCCTGGATGAGAGGTGTGTCTAAAGGAATCTCCTTGGCATCACCTCCAAAAGAGAAGAGATCTTCCTTTCGTTTGGTTGGTGGTTTGCTTCATTTTTTGGTGTTTTGTTTTGTTTGTCAGAATCTCCCTAGGTAGCCCAAGTTGGTCCCAAAATCTTGATCTTCCTGCCTTAGCCTCCAGAGGGCTTGGATTACAGACATGTATCAGCTCTCGATTTGAAATTTTAAAAGCAGGTCCAAACAGCAAGCTTCATAAAACTAAATAATTTTCCAAAACTATCTGCTAAGCAGTGAAGAGAAGGTAACAGCCCAGGTACTGCCTCATTCACTAGCCACCTAGCTTTGGATCAACCCTCTAACCTCAGTAGACACGTTTTACACTCTGACCACAACCATGTATTCAGGTATACATAGCTCTCCTTTCTGTGAGGCGCTCCACCGTGCATTCAAACGACCTAACAGGTTTCTTTTATTCTATTGCAGTTTAGAAACTATTACACTGATATAGTATGTAAAGATACTACATTCTGCAAAACATCGTATTTTCTCATTTAATGAGGAACAGACTGCTCACCACACTACCTCTAAAAATAAAATGGTAGTGTGAACTCCCCACACGTGCTCTGAGGGCAGCTCTCTCATTTCTTAGTGGCTTGGAAGAGCGGTGTCTTGCTCTTTACAAAGAAATAATCTCTTAAATGAATCTATTAGAGCCTTCCGGTTCCTACAGTAAAGACACCCGTTTATCTGGGTGCACTTGATTGCAAAGCCTGTTGCTGATATTCCTACTTAGGTGAGCATTTACGGAGATGCAAGAGAAAAAAAAAATAGTGAACTCATTTTGAAAACTATACAACCCTGAGCACTTCTGCAAGGTCTGTCAGATTATGGTGGTGCTGGGGAAGGAAAGGGGTCTCTTACTCCATTTTCCAGTGCTTCAACATTCTAAGATTCCTTCAGGGTCTGGAACAGAGATGTTTCACTGCATCTTCTCATTGGCAGAGAAAAGGTTTGAAAGTTATTTAGCTTAAAAGAAACATATGTCAACTGAGCAAAATATCATGGTTTTGAAAGAAATACCACCACTTCTGTAGCTTCTGTTGGCAAATAATCTTTAGTAGTGAAGAAACAAACTGCAGAATTACATAAAAAATCTGCACCGCCAAAATGACAGCCAAGCAAGGCATGGCAGGAAGTGTAATTGCTTAAAATTGAGTTAAAAAGGCAAATGATTCAATAAAGAGTATCTGTGATACAAAATCTACTCAAGACACTGAAAAAGAATTCCATGCTGTGTATCTCAACCTCTCAAGGACCATGTGATCCCTCTGCCAGCTGTAAGAGCCACGTATTCGCAGCTCAGAGTGACTCCCTCTTAGCCTCAGGGTAAAGATAACAAGCTTCCCTGTGACAACATGTACTTATTTCTTCAGATTCGATTCTTCGGGTCTCCTATAATCTTTTTGTAATGACATATTAGAACTTGTCTTTATGCTATACATATTTTAACTGTCTTTTACATACATAAAATATAAGTATTATATATATCAGTAGGGGTGTTATTTGTTATGTATATTCAAAAAGCATATGTACTATATATAATATATTGTGATATATTATATATATATATTCTAGTGATGCTTTAATCTTCAGCGGTGAGGTGACAGGAGTTGGAGTCAACTAAAAGATATAGGAAAGTGTATTTGAGGGAATTTCAAGAGAGGCTCAAGTGAGTAGAGAAGACCCCCTCTTCATGGGGGTAGTATTGTCCTCTGAGTGGATCCCAGACTGAATAAAAATTAGTGAGTGGAAGAAGTCAACTGAGTATCAGCATCTCTCTGCTTCCCGGAGATGCAATACCAGCAGATTCCTCACCCTACCACCCCCATAGCCTCTCTACCATGAGGACTCTATTGCTTCTATTGTTTTATTTTATGTGTATGAGTGCTTTGTGTACATATATATCTGTGCACCACATGCATGCCTGGTGCATGCAGAAGCCATTGGAGCCCCTAAAGCAGGTCTTATGGATGGTTGTAAACCCTCATGTGGGTGCTGGGAATTGAATCCTGGTTCTCTGTGAGAACAACAAAAGCTTATCACTGTTGAGCCATCTCTTGGCTCTCTATCCCTTCTCAAACCAGGAGCCAAAATAAACCATTTTTTCTTCAAGCTACTTTCATCAGATATTTTGTCATATTTACAAGCAAAGTAATTAACACACACTACATTTATGTTGTTATTTATTTAGTTGGTTCATTTTATGCAGGATCTTGCTCTTTAGCCCATGCTGGCATCAGGCCCCTAAATGCCAAGATTACAGACATATACCACCATGACAGGCTATCATAACCTTATACTCTAACCATTCAAAATTCTGGGTTTTTTTTTTTTAACCATGGCTCATAAATTTAATCTGTGATCAATCTACTGTACAAAAAGCACTTTGAAACTTTTTACTCCTGCCTATAATGTCAACATAAATAGAGTATTGTGCTTGTTTGTTGTTTGAGGCAGGCTCCTACTATGTAGCCTTGGCTGGCCTGGAACTTACTGTTTGACCACTATGTGACCACTCGCTATGACACACAGAG
Organism: Uromys caudimaculatus; assembly: GCA_028551405.1. Lineage (NCBI taxonomy): Eukaryota > Metazoa > Chordata > Mammalia > Rodentia > Muridae > Uromys > Uromys caudimaculatus. The sequence goes on from CM052702.1 coordinate 10,630,663, forward strand.
TTATGTCTGCCTCTGCCTCCCTTGCCAGCGCTGGGATTAAAGGCATGTACCATCACCCTCAGTTTCACATGATATACTGAAAGCTCTACTTACATATCGTTAAGTTGTTCAGTTAAGCAAATTAACATAAGCGTTACCTCACATACCTTTTGTTGTGAGAAGTTTGAAAACATTCTGTTGATGATTTGAGATATAGAATCCCTCATTATTTACTAGTTACCTTGTTCTGCAATAGCTAGATTGATATATTCCTCCACCAGATACATTGTCTCTTTTAACCAGCATCTCTTCCACACCAACACCCTCCCACCCCTAACCCTGCTAACCACCATCCTTTTCTCTACCTCTACAAGCTCCATTCTCAGGCTTCACATCTCAGTGTGATATGAATACCAAGCCTGCCCTTCTGTGTCTGGTTTATTTTTCTAAGCATTTTCTCTGTGTTTATCTGCATTATCATAAATAATAATAGAATTCCCTTCATTTTTAAGGCGGAATAATATTTCACTTGGCTTAAGTCAACATTTTCTTTGTGCATCTGTTGATAGACATCTGAGTTATTTATGTAGCTTTCTTATTTTGATCAATAACACAATAATGTATAAGTGCAAATATATCTTCAATGTGCTGATTTCAGTTCCTTTGAGTATGGACCCAGTAGTGGGATTACTGGATTACATGGTAGGTATATTTTTCATTTCCTTATCTCCCACTTAACTGTTCAGCAAACCACAGTGAAGAAGACAGTTTAGAAAGAGCCTATGGAACTTGTATCATGGTTTGTTTACATCTTGGTAGATCAGAAAGCAAAGAGATTAAACCAGAACCAGATGTCAACTTCAAAGTCTACTCCCAGTAACCCTATTCTGTTAAATAGGCCACAGACTCTGCCTCCCAATGCAACACCAGCAGCTGGGAGCCCAGCGTTCAGAGAGATGAGTCTTTAGGGAACATTCAAAACACAACAGGTGCTATGCCAGAAGTATTAGCAACGTGTTCTCAAATTCAGATCAGTGAGCTTAAAGAACTTAAAGGCTTTACAGAGTATGTGATAATGATTGCATTGATTGACAGCAAAATGTAGGATTTGAATGAGTTTAAAGTCAATTAAACATTGCTTTGAATCCCAGTTGGCTTATTTTATTCTAGAGAATAGGGTGGGACCAATAGCAACAAAATATGGCACATGGCTTTTTGAGGAAGGACAGACAATAAAATGAAGATGGAACTGAGTCCAATTCTCTGGCAACACAAACCCTTGACATCTAAAGAATAATAGTGCAGAAACGATGCTTGAGTCTCAGAGCACAATATCTTCTCTTCTAGGTCTAGAATAACGTTCATATTACTCCACCATTTTTCCCACCCACCTGGACTTCAGCTTCTTCATCTGTAACAAAAGAACCCTGAAATCGAGCCATGATGTCTGTCTACTGTCTTAGTTAGGGTTTTACTACTGTGAACAGAACCGTGACCAAGGCAAGCCTTACCACAGGACAACATTTAATCTAGACTGGCTTACTGGTACAGAAGGTCAGTCTATTATCACCAAGGTGGGAGCGTGGCAGCATCCAAGCAGGCATAGTGCAGGTAAAACTGATAATTCCACATCTTCATCTGAAGGCTGCTAGCAGAATACTGACTTCTAGGCAGCTAGGGTGAGGGTTTTAAAGCCCATACCCATAGCGGCACACCTACTTCAGCAAGGCCACACCTACTTCAATAGGGCCACACCCTCTAATAGTGGCCACTCCGTGGGCCGAGCAAATACAAACCATCTCACCCTGTATCTGTGTCGGCCCCTCCTAGTCTCTCTTCCTCAAGGTGGACAGAGCTTTAACATTGTCACATTTCCCAAACCACTTACAAAAGATTAAATCTGGCCAACACAAAACTATCTTCAGTGAGGGTTCTACAGAGAAACAGAACCGAGAAAATTAGTTTATGCTGCAGCAGGGAATTTGCACTAGAATGGCTTATAACCCTTTAGGTGTGTATGTTTCTACAATCACCACCATCTGCATGCTGGAGGGGCTGACAACCCATTGGTGCTCAGTCCATGAGACATTCCCAATATGGTGCTGAAGGCGAAATGATTCCTCGAGAGTTCCCTGGTCCTGAGTTGACACGATCACAGCAGTGGTCAACAGCAGCAGCAGAAGAGATGTACGTGACCAGCATAAAGTGAAAGCTGCCAAGCAAAGGACACTTTTCCTCAGACCTCAGTGTATCTGTATCTGGACCTCCACCGGAAGGTGCGACATACTCTGAGGGAAAGCCTTTTCCCTTTGGTTAACTTTTCTTGGAAATGATCAACCCAGAGGTCTGTCTCTCAGTTGACTCCAGATCCCGTTAAATTGACAGTCAAAACTAACTGCTCTGGCCTAAGGATTTGTTTGTTTACTTGCTTGTTTTTAGCTGTGTGAAATAATACTAAGTTTCGTAGATAATTTTGGCATTCTGATGGTGAGCTACAATATCAGTGTTTATATTGACTCTTTCATTTCATTAAAGATCAGCACTCTTCTTTAGTAATGTGTACACCCTTAAAATTTCCACAAACACATTTACAATTTAACTTCATTTGGGAGTTCTCTACATTTCAGATCTGAAAATTCATCTCCAGACCACTGACTATGGCAACTTCCTGGCTAACGAAACAAACCCTCTCACTGTTTCCAAAATTGACACGGAGATGAGGAAGAAGCTCTGCAGAGAGTTTGACTATTTCCGGAATCATTCCTTGGAGCCCCTGAGCACATTTCTCACCTACATGACGTAAGTGGTGCTCTGCTAAACCCCAGGGTGGTGGATGATGACTTCTAACAATTATAAGTTGTGCAGTGGGACTGAGTGTATTGCTAGACCCTTGTATGGTCTGTAATTTTGAATGCATAGAGATTTTAGCAATTGGTAAATTCACAACTTAGTTTTTTAATAGAGAAGACATCATGAATATAAAGCAGATGTGAGGTGACAATAACCTCCATATATAGTGTTTTTGTTTTAATGAATACTCAGTGTGGCTAATCCTTGAAGTGTTAGTGCTGAGGTTTATCTATGTGACTTTTATATCACTCATAGGGTGGGGAAAGACATCACAAATTGTTCTAAAGGTCAAGTCTACCTTTCTCACAGTGTAAGTGCCTACCTGGTCCCCTGCTCCCAGTCTAAGTGCCTCTTGGCATAGATGCACTAGCTATACAGCCCAAGGTGGTTCTGATCTCTTAATTTACCTGCCTCCGTTTCCTGAGTACTAACATTGCAGATGTGACCTCCTACAGAGTTATCTGTGTTTTGCCCCACAGTATCGTCCTGTGGTGTGACATTGTCAGTTCCGGCAGAAGCTTGTCACTTTCTGCAGAGCTTAGAAATTCATTTCAATAACCAACTGTGTACAAATGGGGAATGTTGTCCCACAGTTCTCAAATATTTTTTCTTATACTCTCTCCGGAATGTTCGGTGAATTCAAGTGCCTATCTAGCCTCCACGACCCTCCAACAATCAGAATTCTATCTTGCACTAGCAGGAACTATCCTGAGACAACACTATAGCACCGTCAAAGTCAGCCCTAAGAGAGACAGTCTAAATTTAAAATGATTATCTTAAGCTTTGCACATTTTATGTGAGATAATTACTGTACATGAGAAACTTATTTTGAAAATGTGGAGCAGATATTTTTAAATCCTTCATAGCAAGAATATGTAAAGGTTCTTCATACTATAATTATGTACAGTTTATGAAACAAAGGAACAGATCCAGCAGTGCATTACTGAAGAATGTTTAATACAGGCTAGGATTGTTTTATTTTCTTCCTTCCTACCCAGTACTTTCCAGAAGCATTTCAACTGCTCATCTCTTTGGGAGCCCTTTTTAAAAAAATAATCTCTCAAAAATTCAAAGTATTCTGCTACCAAGTCGATAAAAAATTTTAATACAGTGACCAGAAAAATGCACCGTTTAGAACCTGTGCAGCAGTCCTGACCACCAAGTACAGATTGAAAACATTCTAATAAACACTGTACCCACTGTACTAAACTTGTACAGAATGTTGTTGTGACTACAGCTTTAAATAATAACAGCTACTTATTTAGCATCAGTATCATATCAGTTGATAGAAGTAATCTAGAATTTACATTAAATGTATGAGACAATTCATACAGGTTACATACAAATACTACACCATTTGACCTGCTTAAACATCTGGAAATTTGGGTGTTTGTGGGGGAGGGGGTCTGGAATGATTCTTACCATGAGCACAGGGGTAAATAAAATGAGAAATCCTGGATGATAGATGAAAGATACTGAGAATTTCAGGTTAATCTGGAGAAATCCTTAAAGATTCATTTATAAGGGATAACCAAAGTCTTGACTACTCCAGGTTATCTGCAGGCTTTGTCCTATGCTGTGTGTTCAGGTTCTATAGACTCCAGCCTTGCAGTACTAAAATCAGGTAAGTCCTCAGCAGTCTTGACAGGAAATGAATACCTTGAGTCAGGTCTACTTGTATCTGAATAAAGCAAGGAAATGTGTCCTTCAATGGTGAAAAGCCCAGATAAGATAAGGCAGCAACTGTCACAGACCAGAGCATTCAGTCAGTCAGCGGTGCCTACAGACTTGGAGCAATAGCTCTGACATTAAAGGATCTGCAGAGAAGGCAGAACATAACCAATGTTTAAAATGTGCATATATTGAAGGAATAACTGAAACATGAAAAGACTGTGTGCTTAGAACTAGGAACTCGTTTCTTATGGGTCTGGACCCAGACATAAAAAAAGGACGAGGAGTTGGAATGAGAAAAGAGCATAGCCAGGTTCAGGGCTTTGATCCAAGTAAAAGTCAAGAATGGAGGTCTTTCACAGAGAGGCTCATGGTCATGTACCTCTTGTGTGCCATTCTGTACCCCTCACTTGATGGTCACTACCCTATATAACAAGGAGTACTTTCCTGCTGTGAGAACATAAGACAGAATGACTAAAGGCTCCCACCGCAGCTGGCTGAATAGCTAAACAGTTTAACATTTATGACTTAATGCTCCTTTCTCATCTGGCCAGTGGGGAGTCCTTAGGACTGTTACACACAGAGCTCATTCAATACATGCCAATGCTGCTATCACACTTATTCACTGAGCATTGACAGATAATTGGCCTAAGTCTGCATGGCTAGTAACTAAGCCCCAAGTACTGTGCTCCAAGCAGCCATAGTCTACATAGACCACATTTCTTTCTGATTATTTATTTATTTATTTATTTATTTATTTATTTATTTATTTATTTGCTTTTACCTGTTCATTCTTCCTGCTCTGCAGAGTAGAATGATGTGTTTAGGGAGATATTGTAAAAGATGTGTTCAGGAGATGAGAATTAAAGCATAGAAAATTTGGGGAAATTTTTTTTTTTTTAATGTGTACTGGAAATCTTTACAGCTGAGATAGGAAAGAATGAATGGTGGCTAAAGACTTCCAGAAGGTGAATTTCTTTGAATTTAGAAACTTGATTTATGATTGTGGAAAAACAGGCAGCAGTGATTCCTAGGCAGTCTAAGCAAGAGGAAGGAATAACTTATAAGAATTTAATTCTTATTCATATATTTAAAAATTGAAAATTCAATGTGAATTAAAGTATATAATGTCAATAAGTTATTATTTAGCTCATTGTTCCTTAGCATCTTTCTATATTCTCTTTCTACTCATTTTTAAAGAACCAAAACCACTGCTAATGTAGAATATTAGCTTTTCTACATCCACTGACAGGTTTTATTCCAGCATAAATAATGTTCTAACGTATTTTTCAATGCCCATAGAGCCTTCTCTCTGGTTCCAGAGAAGTTAGATATGTGAAGCTTTGTGTTTCCCTTTCCCCAAACTCTGCTTAGTACATATTATGCCTCTGTTTTCACATTCAAACTTTCAATAATATTTGAGACTGACAAATCCATTAGACTGGATTAAAAGATGCCGAGAGGTAAGTAAAGCACACCTGTAGATGTGTCTGTGAGAGATTTTTTGATCAATGTCTAGAACATAAGGGCTCTGATCTAATCAACAGTTCAATCCGTGGATGGATTAATATTTTGAATAAAGTATTGGAAGATGATGGATCTGGGTCTGGTTGAAGTGGGAGGCATGTCTTTAAGGGCTTGCCTTCCCTGGCCCCTTCCTGTATTCACAAGGACACCTTGCTGTCTTCACAATGTCACAGTTGCATTGAACTGATAAGTGAATGTCGTTCAGGTGCAGGTAGACAACATTTACTTCTGTAGAGCCTTTCACAATTCACAAAGGGCTTGAGAGGTTGGGTTGAGCCTGTGTGAACAACTGTGGCCGACCCAGCTCCCGAGATAATGAGTGGAAAAGCTCCACTCTGCCACTGCCTTCCCACCGTGGAGGAGGGAATCCTCTGAAGTGGAGAGTTTGCCAGTCTTCCTCTTGAGTTGTTTATGTCAGACTCTGCCTTGGTGGTGCAAAGTTGCTTACCTCAACAGCATTCTTCCCTCCTGATTCTGAGTTTACAGCCAGAAAAGTCCTTCCAATGTCTTACCGATGCCTCCGCCTTAAAGGTGTTACTGTCTCCAGAAATCCCGTAGGAAGCAGGGATGTAGCCAAACAGTGTCAGCTGCTGATGCTGATAAGGCCTTATCACTTAAAGTTCCCAGGCCATTCAAGAGCTGAAAACCACCTTCTGCAGAATCAAAATGTGGTCTGCCCGAACTGTACAATGTTTGTTTGATCATCACAATACCTGTGTGAGGCATGCAGTGGAGGTTTGCACAAGATTCTAAGGTTAGAATTGTTTTCTAACTGTGGAAGAATTATTTAAGGTGCAGATTCCAAAACTGTACTTCCAAAAAGAGGTATGGTTTAGTGGATCCTGGAGCATGTCTATGAATCTGCATTTTGCTTAATAAGCCTTGCATGTGAACCTGTTGCAGGATGGGAAATTCTCACAACCCAGTGGCTTCCATGGTTCTACACTATGCTACTTTGGGACCCCAAGAAAAAGTCCTTTACTCACTCAAAGCCTTGGTTTCCATCTGATAAAGAAATGTCATTTTGTGCAATACAGAGTTGCAAGTTTTGTAAAAATCGGGATCAGTTGCTATTTTGTGATAGCAAGTACACGTAAAATGCAGGGTCTTAGGTTTAAAGATGTTTAATAATTTCAAGAGAAAGTAGGATATGGTTAAATCAAATATGGGTTACATAGGGTGTTACATAAATTACAGATTTGTGAAAATCACCGCATAAACATATGTGCTTACAAAATTGATAAACACATCCATTGTATCTTCACTCAGAAATGTTCAACCATGCTGCATCTAGGGCTGTGGTGATGCTCATGGTCCCGTTACCACCAAAGGCCATGGGGATGTCTGAGGTCTGTGCTGACCACTGACTCCATGTTGATGTCCGCGGTCCATGCTGTAGCCAGAACCCAGATGGAAGTCTATGATCTGTGCTGCCGCTGACCATAAAGGGGCAAGAAGGCTTCTTTTGCAATGGTATTGATGACTGCAGACTCACAGTTGAGAATGAGATGCATAGAATCTCATTGTGAAGTGACAACTTCTCCCACCCAACCCCCTTACTCCACCACTCCCCCCCCCAATAATCTAGACAGGGGGCCATTGAAAAGAACTCCTAAAAAATGTAATAGGGATGCTGAAATGTAGCTTTTCACAGTTGATGGCTTCTGGCAGGGGTGCAAGATGGAGAACTTTTCTTTAAAGTTTTCTTTAAGTGGCCTCTGGGAGTATGACCATGCTCCACTGAATATATGGGCAATAAAAATTGATTTCTTCTTCTTCTTCTTCTTCCTCTTCTTCTTCTTCTTCTTCTTCTTCTTCTTCTTCTTCTTCTTCTTCTTCTTCTTCTTCTTCTTCTTCTTCTTCTTCTTGTTTTTTTCTTCTTGTTTTTCTTCTTCTTCTTCTTCCTCTTCTCTGTTTCTTCCTCCTCCTCTTCCTCCTTCTCCTCTTCCTCCTCCTCTTCCTTCTTCTGTTATAGAGGAAGTAACATGGGTGGGAGACAGACCTGATAGGACTGGGAAGTGGATGTGATCTGCGTGCACCATGTGCAATTTCGAAATAATTGATAAAAATAATGTTAAAAAATGTTCAAATGTGCTTTTTAAAAAGAAAATCTTATTTGCAAATGCCACCTGGGAGAGTGAGAAAGGATGCACACAGGAGGCAAATGCACATGCCCAGGCTTGTAGGAGGACCTTGTATTTCTATGCAAAAGTGGCTAGGCCCAGGTGAAACCAGCAATGAAAACAGGATCACTGACACTGCTACTGAGCTGCCTATGCCGACTGAAAATTAGCAAGAGTACCATCTGAGGATTAAGGATGTTAAGGTAGTGGGTGTGGAGGAGCTCAGGCGATCATCCCTGCAACAGATCTTCAAGTGGAATACAAATCTGGGCCAAAGGCAGTGGTTCCTCTGAGCTTTGTCCAAGAGCTGCCTAACCACCAAGTATCCACCAGGGGGCAGAGTGGATCCTGGTAACCTGATTTCCAAAGTATTTCTCTTCCTAGCAATTGTTTAGAGAGATTTGAGGCTGTTTCATAACCTTGGTTCTCAGGATACAGGTTGACATCTACCTTGGTAGTGATCCAGATATCTCTTGCCCTGGTTTTATTTTATCTTCTTCTTTTCTTCAAAGAAGCAGTGCGCTTTTAAAAATTAGTTTTTAATTAGAATTTGATACTCACTACAACTTAAAGCATGTCTAAACATTTTAAATGTATTGGGTTTGCCTAATTCTCACAAAAAGCATACTGAGTGGTGCTAACATTAAGTTTTTAGAAATAAGGGAACATACTAAGTATCCAGGTCCTGAAGCTTGTGGTGACAATGAATATGTTTTGATCATGTCTCTTCTACATATTCCATGTGAAGTTCCATATGTACACGCGTTTAATTATAAGTAAAATTTTATATCGTTGGTTTTATTGTTTGTTCAGACAATAGTAGTGCACCATAGACATTATCTATAAGTTTTCTCATATTCATTATAGATTTTCAAATAAACACACGCAGATGTGTGTTATGCAGTGAATATACTTATTCTTTTATGTTGGGTCCATCGTAATTTATTTAATCCTTTCTTTTGTGATTCTATAACCCATGTCACTGTGTCCACACCCACTCTTTCATGTGACATAATTTCTTTAGATTCTCAGACGTGAAATTGCTTTATAAAAAGATATTCAGTTTTTATAGTTTAATATCCTCAGGTTGTACTTCTCTGCAGATCCTCTCCTATCTACTGGGCTACTGGGATTTGTTTTTATTCTATGTCAGAGACAAAAAAAAAAAAAAAAACCAGGGTCTGCAAAACCTGCTCTGAGTGATAATTAAATACTAAAGATGAGACACTGCCATTTTTTTTACTGTGGGAATCCAGCTTTGGTAGATGCCCCCAGCATGTTTAACTGATTGAAAGAGAGAAGGAGAGAGAGAGAGAGAGAGAGAGAGAGAGAGAGAGAGAGAGAGAGAGAGAGAACTAAGCGACAAAATCAGACAGAATCACCGTGCAACAGGTCTCACGTGGAAGATTTATTAGGAGGGCACAGAGCCTGCCTCTGGGTGGAGGAAGGAAAAAGGGAGGGGTGAGGAATAGCGTGGCCTTTTTTTTTTTTTTTTTGGTTTTTCGAGACAGGGTTTCTATGTGTAGCCCTGGCTGTCCTGGAACTCACTCTGTAGACCAGGCTGGCCTTGAACTCAGAAATCCGCCTGTCTCTGCCTCCCGAATGCTGGGATTAAAGGCGTGCGCCACCACTGCCCGGCTCCTAGCGTGGCCTTTTAATCAGAACTATGGTGCACGCAAAGAAGAACACGCCACGGAGGTGACAATGGGAATGTGTTGCCTCTGGGCAGCTGTTGTCTCTGTGACCCTCCGGGAGGTGCCTGATGGTCCCATTGTTGCCATGTTCCTAAGGCTGGCCATGGGAGTGTTTGATTACTAACAGAAAGAAAAACAGAAAGAAAGAAAGAAAGAAAGAAAGAAAGAAAGAAAGGAGGGAGGGAGGGAGGGAGGGAGGGAGGGAGGGAGGGAGGGGAAAGCCACCTCTATCTGTTGTCTATCTATGGGTGGTTTTCTTCTGGGTCTTGGAATGTTTCATATAGGTTAGCTGATAGGAGACAGTGGAGTCATCTCTTTAATATTATGCTCATTCTGTGAATAGAAAAGTTATAGAGAATACAGGAAATGGGCAATTATCACTCCTAGAGAAGGAACTGCAGGCAGTCAGTTAATTTCCTTTACTTTTGTTAGCACTATCAGTTCACACAGTTGTGTGATCATAGAAGGAAAAAATTTATTGTCTCCCTGTTCTGCTCTAAGACCAGAAAAGAAAGAAAGAGAAAAAGAAAAAGAAAAAATACTTGGTAAAGTCCTTGTCTTCCCAGATGGGTAAGGACTATGGCTCACTATATATCAAATGAACATATGAAATGACTTAAGAGCACACAGATGGAAGTGACAGAATTAATAGTGGACGCCATATCGCATGCTCCATTAAGCATTTTCGAAGATTTGTGAATGAATGTGCTGAGTGTTCTTTGTAATCATCACTGCTTCTGCCAGTGTTCATGCATAGAAACCAATAGACAGAGACAGAGAGAATAAACAGACAGACAGATGGAGACCCCTTCTAGGTGAAGACATTTAAGATTTATTTTTATTGGATGTGTGAGTGCCTGCAAGTATGTATGTATACATAGTGCATGCCCAGATCCAAAGGATGACAGAAGAGGGTGTCAGATCTCCCTGGAACGGGAGTAGCAGACAGCTGTGAGCCACCTAACTTGGGTGCTGGGAACTGAATCCCAGTCCTTTTCAAGAGCAGCAAATGCTCTTAACCATTGGAACATCTCTCCAGCCCTGAATTGGAAACATTTCAAAAGCTAAAATGAGAATGTATCTGACCGCAGCCTGGAAGGATTAGACGAGTTGGAACTTTTAACATCTTTATGCTTCTAGAAAAGACAAAGAACACAACATCAGTGTAGAAAAATGCAAATAAATTTGAGGAATTCCAGCAAGCCTGAGCACTCTCTTGAATACTAAAGCATTATCAGTTCTAGAGTGTGCGCAATACACATTAGCAACCTTCTTGTTTTGGTGTTTATAGTTACAGTCAATGCTAAATGCAGAGTAATTTTTCAGTATTTTAATTTGCTAGAAGGCAAAAAGGATGTGACAACAAAATTCAATAGTTCTGAAAAATTAATTTTCACTTCCTCTATTTTAAAAATGAGAAGCTTCAGAGAAATAAAAAATGTTACCGAAAATGCAGAGGGAGAAGAATGTTTGCGTGTGTGCTGAATCTCAGCAGCGCATTTGCAAGTCATATGAAATGTCAGGGCTTTCCCCATGGAGCACATTTGGTTAGCTCTGGATTGAGCAATTCCATGACTTGATTAAACATTTGTCAAGCTAAATCTTCACTTGAAACTTATTAAGCTGGAAAAATACAACATGGTCCTTACTGTCTGTGTCAAACTGAATGACGGGGAAGCCTGGTGTGTGTGAACCAGTAACTTTCAGTGAGGAGTTTTACTGGGGGAGGAAATACATTTTAAAAGGTATCAAATATAACACACGCAACATGCCTCTGTTAGTAAACAGTTACATCTGAAAATATATGTTCTTTCTCTAGTTCCCATAGATGCAAACATGACCTAGCCAACACATCTAAGAACGCTGACCACCTAAGACAATCATTGTCACTGAGTATAACCAGTGCACTGTTCTTTCCAGATAGAGGGATTCTGATGTGGTCTGTTAAGTAGAAAGGAACTGTATTGCTCAAACTTGATGTAAAGATGTGACTTTCAAGTTGGCAAGATCTTAGTGAGCAAAGATACTTTTCTATCAGACCAGATAACTGGAGTTCCATTCTGAGAATCCACAGTGGAAGTAGAGAACTGACTCCCTCATGGTGTCCTTTGACCCCACACACCATAGCATGCACACCCTAGCCACAAAATAAATCTATGTCATAAAGATGTGACTTCCAGGATCAAATCACACCATGCCTTTAGACCATACATCTGGTATACACTATTCATTTGAGATCAAAGGGAAGAGTTCAGACTGAGTCTTGAAGTGCTTCCATCTAAAAAAGTAAGTCCGAGTCTGTTTATGTACGAAAGTGACTGTGATTGAAAGCAGCCACTAGCAAGCACTGTTGTCATTTTTTGCTTTGGGTGTTTTATATTAGCATATTTCAATTACACAAAATAATGAGGTCATTGTAACATTTTCATATATGCATATATAATGCTCTTTAGTAATAACATTCAAACTTAACAGTTTTATTGCCAAAGACATAAATAACATTGAACTTTTTACTTAAAAAAATGTTGTCTAGAGCAATGATCACCCAAACACACACACACACACACACACACACACACACACACACACACAGAGAGAGAGAGAGAGAGAGAGAAGAGAGAACTGGTTTTTCAAAAACATTTACAAATCAAGCACTTGAAGCTAATCTCCCCAAAACATAGCTGTCTCATTTTTTTTTTTGAAATTTTTTATTTTCTTTATTGTTGGTATGTGTACATATGTGACCAGAGGCACATTCATGTAGATGTCAAACTTTGGGGAGTTGTCTTCCTCCTTCCACTGGGGTTCCTAGAATAGATTAAACTCAGTTAAAAGCCCCTGAACTATATCTCCTCACCCCTACTCATGGTCTTTTGGATGTCTCATTCTTCTACATGACTGCTCAGTTTCTTATCCCCACCGTCCATCTACCAAGAGGAAAGCGTTCTTTTAGTTGGAAGTGAATGTAAAGCCACATAATGGCAAAACTTCAAGCTTAATCAAAGGATATAAACATTGTAAACGTTTTCATATTAAAGGTATGGTTTTTGACTTTCTGCGTCTATGCCTGCAGAGACCAGCGTACAGAGAAATCTCTTCTCAGAGTCCCTGGCCTTATTTTACGGAAGGCACTCTCCTGTGTTTTCTTATTCTTACTAATCCTGAGGCTAACCATTGAAATTGAATAAATATTTCTGTTCTTAAGCGGAGGAAATGGAGTGCTTGTGAACTGGCTTCTAAGTGGTAGAACTGGCCTTAGAATCATGTTTATCTATTCTCAAGCCTCGGTTCCTTTCAATGTGACAGCCTTGTTATGATTTACAAACCCTTTGATATGCATGGTTTACTTTAACCTGCCCAGTGGCCCTACTAAGCCTTGCCCTTCTTGTTCTGTGATGCCAACTTTGTTTAAAAGAATGTTCTATTTCTGTTTTGACACTGGTTTACATACCTCCTGCAGTCTTGTCCCCTACTCCATTGTGCCTTCAAAACTGGGTGGGTTGCTGAGCCCCTCCCACCATAGCCCCTCCCACCATAGCCCCTCCCACCACAGCCCCTCCCACCACAGCCCCTCCCACCATAGCCCCTCCCACCACAGCCCCTCCCACCACAGCCCCTCCCACCATAGCCCCTCCCACCATAGCCAGGCACTTTCGGTTGCCTCAATCTGATGAATCTTCCTTACAGCACTACTATTTGCTCAGTCTATCTCACTAAGTCTCATTTCTGCCCCAAGAACATTCTTCAGAGATCTGACCTATTCTCACTTCTAAAACATGCACCTTTGTCCCCCCTCAGTGCTGTGGGTCACATTCCAGACTTTGGTACATGCCAGACAAGCATTGCAGCACTAAGCTATGTCCCCATGCGTTAAAATATATACTTCCTTTTAAGTTATCTTTTGCTGAAGAGGTAATCATAGGCCAATTTCAAAAATGCCTGTACACAAGGAATGGAAACGTATGTTTGACCTTGAAAGCAGGAGGAGGTCGCTGTCACTTTAACAGTGAAAGCAGTGGTGTTGCTGATAAAGAATACAGATTGCAAAGAGAAGACAAGCATATCAGAAGCATTTGGGTTGGGTGCCATTATGGGTCATGTGATTTTGATGCCTGTGGGAAAAGGAGCAGTCACATGCACCAAAAAGAAGTGTCAGAATTCAGGTCACAGCTGGGGGCATAGCTCAGTGACACAAGACAGCAATGGCATCTCAGAAGCCTAGTTCAATCTTCAGAACAACAATGTATAAATTAAAAGCATGAGTCTATTTTATTTTACATTATAAATCCATAATAAAACTATGTGTGTTTATAAGAAGCAAAGACCATATTTTCAGAACCATAGATTTGAAACTCACGAAGCACTTTTCTCTAGAACTGAAAATCTGTGTATATTCTGCTTCTACAACAGAAGGAAAACTGTGGCTGATATTGTTGAGTAGTGGGTACTGAATTAAAATTACCGTGGGATGGATCTTTTGGTTAGAACACACACAGGCACTTCATTTTCTCAGCTGAGAAGGTCTAGCAGAAATAGCGTCCTCTTAGCAAACACAACTAGTACCCAGATGTTGGCCTAGCAGTACTTGCTCAAAAATAGGACCAAAATATTTCCTCAGATAAATAGCTGATTCTAGGGCTGGGACAGGAAATGTGCAGAATTAGCCTGGGCTACTTTATAGTGCCAGAAATGGAGGAAGTGCTAAGAATCAAACCACAATGACACAGCCTGTGAAGGGAATGTCAGGACAAGTGAAAGAGCTCAGAGTAGCCAAAGCTGGGACAATCTGTGCACAAAATAAAGAAAGTAGCATTGAACTATTATCCCAGGTAGAAAATAAACATCATGGGTTAATATCAGTGCACACAAATGATTAAATTAATTAATAAGTGAAGGAGAAAGAATTAATCTCCAGGTAGAAAAAATTCTGGAACTGTTGCAGATACTCCGTACTAAGGGAGAAATCGTCATCGCCACTTCTCAGGGGCACTGCATGTTCACCAGGTGCAACATGGAGAGAATGGATCGAGTAGTATTACTTTGGAGAAACTTGGCAAATGCTACCTTAGCCCAGAAATCAAGTCAACATCAAAGATGCAAAATTATGTCAACATCTACCCTTGATAGGATGCAATGGGTCTTCCTCCTGGTCACCAACAATCTGAGCCTGCTGATAAGTCAGATTCTAGCAGTGAGGTATCTTATATCACACCTAATCAGTATTCCACAAACTGTCAAGTTCATAGACACTAGAGATCATCACTGACCTGTGTCTTCCATAGAAAAACATTCTACACCCCCCCACCCCCAAAAAACAGTTTTATTGATTCTCTGGGAGTTTCACTTCAAGCACCCGGTCACAATCCCTTCACGGTCCTTCTAGAAAACACTCATCTTTTCCTGTCTCACACCCATAGTACTTAGCAAATGGCCAATTCACAGTTGCTGTTAATGACACTGAAATATCACAATTTTTATTTATAAAAGAATGTTTCTCTAACTCAGTAAATAATGACTCCGAGCAGACTTTCAGCCACTGATCTATGAGCTCAGAATATGTTTGCAAGACTCTTAAACAAGTTAAAGAACAAGTTAAAGTCCAAGAGGAGAGAAAAAAATCTGAGACCAAAAGGAGATGCTGAAAGTGTTGTCTGGCTTGAGCTGGTTGTTTTATCTGAACCGGATAAAGGAATTGAATCCTTGGCTTTGAAAGCGGTTTGGTTGTTTATTTACCCGAGGTGGCACTGTTTAGGCATTTTACACAACCTGAGGAAGGGGTGAATACTTGGAATGGAAAAGAGGTTTCACAGAGAGGCAAATTGGCATTACTGCCAACAAGTTGCTGCCAGATCCGAGCAGGATGACCAGAAGCTACATATGCCACAGCCCTAACCTCAGTGTCCTGAGCTGTGAAGTCTCTGCAGTAGACTGTAGGGGCCTGAGGGAGAACACACAAAAATGCTTGCATGGACTACAAACTCTACAATGACTAACACTTACTTACCATTTTGAAGTAGGGCCTTGTTGTGGATTGACCTGGTGTTATTTGTATTTTGATGCTAATTCCGCTTTCCCCAGAGGGGCTGCCTCGGATGAGGAGTAAATCACATACTCAGGGGACCTTATGTGAACCTTCTCCCATTTTTAACCTGTAAAATAAAGGCTAAAGCCTGTGATTGGGCAGTGGAAGGGAAAGGTGGAGCTGGAAGTTTTAGAGAGGGAAGGAGAGATGAGAGAAAGGAGGACAGAAGAAGGGGAGGTGGAAGGAAGATGGAACCACAAATAACAGGACATTTCATAGATGGGGAAATGCAGTGGTGTAGTCCTGTATCTACTCGGTCTAAGCACACAGCTTATATTCATATTAATTGAGTTGTGTTTTCCTTGCATGGGCTTACTGGATGTGTTAAGTGCTAGCATTAGAGGTGTGTTCCACCACGCTCAAGCTAAAGCCTACATTTAACAACTCAATGTAGTTTTAAATTGAATGACGATAACAAGATTTTAGGTGTCTTCATGATTTCCAGAGGTATATACATTTAGAAAGGGGCTAAAAATGGGGATTGGTGTACACCATGAATAGAAGTGAAAATTACTCCGCCTGAGTAAGTATCGATCCTGGCTAGGACAGTACCTATGAGCACAATTATTTAAAGCAGGAGTTTGAATGAGCTAGATAACCAGGCATCTTCAAACTAGCCACCATATTCATGGCCAGGGATCTTTATATATATTATGGCTGGAGAAAGTAGTCAGTCTTCTGATCATTGCCCCATGTCCAATGGTTGATACTGCTGAGAAGCTGCTACAGGTGTGCAAAGAGAACACGGGGTAAAGGAAGGGACAGGAAGGTGTTATTTCCCAGTCATTAATTTCCTAAAGAGAACTGGCGCTATTGTTCCATCTGAGAAACAACTCCACTCAAAAACTAAGTTGAAATAAAATTCAATCCAATCAGTACTATACTTGTTCTTTTTTATAGGAAGCCAGCTTCTGTAGCAGCAGAAACATATGCACATGCCAGACACACATGTCTGCACACTCTGCAGGACATTACATGTAGGCAAATCCTCTTCCTACCACTGACTTAACCTGCAGAATGTCAGCTGTGCCTATACTATCAAATTTCAGGGGTGTTGTGGGGAACTCCAAGTGCCCAAAACTTACCAAAGACTATTAAGTGGTAGCAAATCCTTTATCAGGTAATTTCTCTTGAGCCTAGAGGGACAGTTAAATAAATGGTACCATGCTAAAATCATTGTCAACAGATAAAGTGGATTCTAAAATTTCACAAAGTCTAAATTTGGTACTGCTGTTTGGGAGGTAAAGAAACTTTATAGTCAAGTGCTTTTTATGAAGGGATAATTGTCTCCTTCAAGAATGCTAGTTAGAATTCTCAGTGGGGTAAGACTGTAGACTTTCCAGAGCAAAGAAGACTTGCATTTCCAACTCAAAATGAATTGGTGCTCAGTAAGCCTGTAACCCATGCACCGGGCTCCACCAATAGCATTTCCAAGTGTCAAGTTCACTGCAAACCACAGCAAGGTATCACTTTTCAAATCAATACTGTGGCAGTGATGCAGTCTTCCACCACTGTTAAACTAGAGGGACTCTGTCTATTCATCATGGGCTGTCTCTTCCCTCCTCCAATCTGCCACCCCACTCTCTCCACTGCTTCTTACCCCTTGGCACCACACACCCTCTCTTCTCTCAGTTGAAACAAACACTAACCTAAATCATAAGGCTTCTGTCGCTACAAGGCTATTTGCCCCTACATTGAGGTTAGCTTGTGGTATGAACTAACTCTCTCTCTCTCTCTCTCTCTCTCTCTCTCTCTCTCTCTCTCTCTCTCTCTCTCTCTCTCTCTCCTTCTCTTTTCCAACCTCTTTAAACATACACTGATAAGGTTCTGTCTGCCTTTTTTCTTACTCTCCCACAAACATACCTACTGAGTGCTTTACTACCTCAGATGGCCTCTTAGTTGCTATAGCCTATGGATGCCTATGTCAGTGTCTGCCTTAATGTGCCTGTGTTCAATGATACTCTATAACTCTCTAGAGCTTTTTGGAGTTCACTGCCCTGGCTCTCTTCCCATCTGGCCATTCTATTCCATATTCTTCAGCCCTTAAACGGTGAGATTCCTCCTACAGTTGTACAGAGTAAACACTTTACGTACTGCCTTAGAGTTTCTATTGCTGTGACCAAACACCATGATCAAAAGCAATGAAGAGAGGAAAGGGTTTATTTGGCTTGCATACCCTGAGTGTCAGTCCATGAGGGAAGCTAAGATGGGAACTCAAACTGAACAGGAACCTGGAGGCAGGAGCTGATGCAGAGGCCATAGAGGGATGCTGCTTACTTGTTTGCTTAGCCTGCTATCTTACGGAACTCAAGACCTCCAGCCCAGGGAAAGCCTTCCCACATCAATTAGTAACTAACAAAATATCCTACAGGTTTGCCCACAGCCCAGTCTTATGGAAGCATTTTTCCCAATTGAGGATCCTTTCTCTCAGATGACTCTAGACTGTGTCGAGTGGACATAAAACCACCCAGCATACATACACTCTGGGGAGTGAGCTGAATCCCTGCCAGCGCTTTGCTTTCTAGCTTAACCTGCCCTCTTCCTACCTCTAGCTCTTTCAGTTACACTTCTGAAGCTTCCTAGCATCTTCTTGGGTATAATTCATTCTGTCCAAAATATCCGCACACAGTGAAATGACCTTCTTTCCACACTGTCTCTTCTCATCCAAGAGCTCCCAAATCTATTGTGGTCCTAAACACAATATTGTATAAAACACAGAAAGGAAACCAAGTTTGAGAACTTACAAGTCCATTTAATTTATATGACCTGGTAGAAAACATAAGGATGTGGAAACAATATTGTGGTCTGGACCAAGGGGTGTGTGTGTGTGTGTGTGTGTGTGTGTGTGTGTGTGTGTGTGTGTGTGATTCATTTTCAAATATTCTTCCTTCTGCCTTGAAACACTCATTTCCCCAGGTCTCAGTCCTTTATGTCACAAAATCCACTCATTCTTTATATTTCAGCCTGAATGCCATCCCAGGGAGTCTAACCTGTGGATCGCCACATCATTCTGCACTGTTTTTCTAACACTTGAGTGCTATTCCAGATGCAGCTATATGATAGACAACATAATTCTCCTTATGAATGGGGCGCTGCAAAAGAAATCTGTGAAAGAAATTCTAGCCAAGTGTCACCCCCTGGGCCGTTTCACAGAGATGGAAGCTGTCAACATTGCGGAGACCACCTCGGATCTCTTCAAGGCTGTGCTGGTTGAAACACCATTAGGTATGAATACTTATTTGTGAAATGGCCTGTGCACATTAGCAGAGTCATTAGAAAATGCACCTTCAATATGCAACATTTTTATGAATGTAGTCTTATACTATTCAGATTCATAGCTGTGTACAGGAAATCTGTGCTGGACATGGTGGCACATACATACTTATGTGGAAGGCTAAGGCAGGAAGTTTGGATGTCTGAGATCAGTCTGGTTACACAGAGAGAGACCCCGCTTCATGAAAACAAATAACACAACACAGCAAAAGGATGCATCTAGACCTGGGGAGATTGCTCAATTGGTAAAGCACTTGTCCTGTAGGCATAAGGACTTGAGTTTGAGCCTCAGGGCCCTTAAAAAATCACAAGTGTTGTGGCACATTCCTCTAATGCCAGCACTGGAGAGGTAGAAAGCCATAGGACTTGCTGGACTACTTGGACTTGGCAAACTTCAGAGCAGTGAGAGGCTCTATCTCAGAAACAAGGTGGGTGGCTCTTAAGAAATGACACCTAAAGTGTCCTCTGGCTTCCACTTGTACACACACACACACACACACACACACACACACACACACACACGTGTATGGGTACCTGTGCATATAGAAATATGTAAAGAAATATACATAAACACACAAGGGTAGATAACCTTGCATTCTCGTTTCTCAGAAGAAGGCGAGTGAGGTAATCTGGTCTTTGTCATCGATAACCGTTCAGATTAGGGAAGGGGATGGTGCTCATATCCCAACTTCCACAGCGTTATGTTTTCTACCAGGTCATAGAAATTAAATGGACTTGTAAGCTCTCAAACGTGGTTTCCTTTCTGTGTTTTATACAATTAGTGCTTTATCCTTTCACGTTAAACCCCAATCTAATTCGGGTCCTATCTAGGGAGCATTTTGTTTTAACAAGTTTAGAAATGTCATTGTTATGAGCCACTTGGGACTTCCTATGAAATTATCTAGATCAGTTATGAGATGACTTAATTTCATTATAATTTGGTGCGGTGTCATTGTTCAAAATGTTAAAGGGGAAGCTTTCATGCATTAACTATTACTGTCAGGAAATCTAGAATGGTGGCAATTCATTATTGGTCATCCGCAAAGTAGCTTTTATTTTAATT
Source organism: Uromys caudimaculatus (assembly GCA_028551405.1). NCBI lineage: Eukaryota > Metazoa > Chordata > Mammalia > Rodentia > Muridae > Uromys > Uromys caudimaculatus. The sequence continues at coordinate 10,650,925 of CM052702.1, forward strand.
TGGGGAGCAGGCGCTAAAGAAATGTCTCATTAGTCAGCAATGGCACCTATTCTGAAGGACCTGGGTTCAATTCCTAGCACTCACACAGTGGCTCAAACTATCTGTAAATATAGTTACAGGGAAGCCAACAACCTCTTCTGGTCTCTGCAGGCATGGGCATACACAAAAAATACATGTGTATTTTACAAGCAAAATGCCTGTCCACATAAAAATATAAAAACGAAAATAAAATCATTTGAAGAGCAGGGTTAAACATAGGGTATTTTGCATGCTAAGAACATGCCCTGCACATGAACCCACGCTCTGAGTCAAAATGGTTACCCTTATTATCAAAGAGATATGTTAAAAAGTCAAGGGCCTTTTTGTATCTGGGTTGCCTTTATGTATCTGAGGCTCGGGTAGTACAACCTGGTAGAAACAAGGCGAATCTGGAATGAGCTGAGAATATGAAGCAAAGCTCTGCTGGGTCCCTGTGCAACGACTTGGGTAATTTAGTTTACCCCAACATCCTCACTTAGGTTGTAGTATGACAGTTTTGAAAATGAATTTAAACACGGTTTTAGTAAAACAATGAGCCTGGTAGAGTGCAGATGGTAAATATTGCTATAAAGTTATAATAGAATATAAGGAATTTCAAAAAGAGCCTTCAGGGACTATTTCCAAGGTGCTGTGAAGATGATATAAGCTAATGTGTATATACTTTTTGGAATAGCAAGTGGTGTCTAGGGCTCACACAGTAAATGCTTGATGAAGAACAGGTTTGTGCTCTGACTTGTGATTTGATTCCTTTTTCCTTCAGCTCCATTCTTTCAAGACTGTATGTCTGAAAATACTCTTGATGAACTGAATGTTGAATTACTGCGTAATAAACTATACAAGGTAATGGTTTTCCCAAATGTATTTTCTTGATTGCATAATATAATATAATTGGGGTTCATTATTAGCAATGTTACTTTACCCATTGGCCAGTATTGACCCATTGCAATTATTAAATGATGCTTGTTTGGAATATCGCATGTATTGTTTTGGCTTTTTTTTTTTTTTACTTGTATGCATGTACATCAGCTTCTCACATCCAGCAAGATTTTGAAGAATAAATAGCACATCCTATTTTTCTGTATCCTTTGTTCTTTGACCAATGCCATGAATGCAAAATGTGTTGGTTAGATGATGGTAAATGGGTAGAAATATGTGAAAAAAACCTATATCAAAGGCAACTGGTATACATAGTCGGCATCCTGTTTATAATGTCTGTCTCTGCTGGACAATTATCTGTACGTGCAGATGTGTAGATAATTAAACCCGTGTCAGCGTTACCAACTGGTAGATTCTATATCATATGTAACACTGCATGATCTGATTGAATTGTGTTGCCACCATTAGAGTAGACTGTGTGCTATAAGCTGAGCAAAATGCTAGTGTACACTGTCATAAATAACATGTTACTTATGACATAACATAACTATATAACATGTACTACTATGGTATCAAAATAATGAATTAAGTTCAAATACATGGTCCCCTCAATAGTATTTTATTATTATATGCAGCCCTTTGTTTTATAAAGAGACAGTTAAGCTGTAAGGAGGCATTCCTGAGACATAACCAACAGCACATAGTGTTCTAAGCAGTTCATGGACCTCGATTCACTCAGAGCTACAAGATTTATGCAATTCCCGTTCCTCGTAGCAACCTGAGAGATATGGAGCAATGAGCCTTTCATTTGCAGAAACAACTTAGTATTGAGTTAGTTAAGTATCAGAGTTGGAATGCAAACACAGGCAGTCTAACCTTACAACCTAGACTCTGCTTTTCCAATGTATTCCCACAGTCAAAGCCCATGGGTCTTCCGAGATTTAATCTGAGAGGTACTAAATCATTTGAGCTCAGAGAAGGGCCTGGCACTCTTGTTAGCATAGCTGGAACCAACCGCATAACATAATCCAAGGATAGCACAAAAATTAGTGTTAAGTAATTAGACATTGTGATAAGCGCAATTTTGTTCTTTTATGGTGTTCTTTTTCAGTCTGACCATGGGAATATTAAATCTCTATTAAATTCATTACAAAAATATCCTATGGTAGAAACAATTCAGTTTCCAGTAAGTCATTTTATAAGCTATGAAAAGATGACCTAGAAGTTTCCAGAAGGAAAATTACTCATTTCATTGTTTAAAATCTTCCTTCTTTCTAAGTCTTACCTTGAGGCATTCTACAAATTCTGCAAGGATCATGGTGACGTCACGGCAGAAGTTATGTGTCCCATTCTTGAGGTAAGAAGGAGCCTTTGGCTCTGTTTTTGCCAAATAATGAGTTTACATATGTGTCCTTTGCTTTGACAATGATGCATTGTTTTTTTTTATCTTAGAAGTGACCTGAAAATTTAATAAGCAATGTCATTTGATGTCTGAGGAGTACTGTTTTCTTAGAAGCCAGCACTGTAGCTTGATGGTTGAACACTTAGCAACACATACGGGGCTTGGGTTCCATTTCTAGCAATGCACAAACCAAACAAAGTGACTGTAAATGCATGGTTATGATTCATGTTGATGGATATGTAGAAAATGGGTTACAATTCAGTAAGCATTTCTGTATACTACTAACAACTGGTAGATTATAAATACCCTTTTAACATCCACTCAGATTCGCTCCACAGAGGTAACACTGAGTAGCAGGAAACCCCTGCAGGTTGGCACTGAAGTCCTCATGCCTCCCACAGTGGCATAATCGCTATACAGACCTTAAGCCAAGGCTATCTCAGCAGTCCTCCACTGTTCCAGCTTTCAGCAGCATGGATACAGTTAGAAGGCACAATAAGCAGGAAATTGACTATGTGTGTAACTCCACATTCACATTCCTGGAGCCGATGTTACATCCGTTTACATTTTCTTTGTATCCCCAAAGATCCCACCCAAGCTCAGAAGTCCTCTTGACAGAAGGTTGACAACTAAATGCATGGGAGACTGGGGTGCACATCAAGTGAGGCTGGTGTTCATCCCAGATTGTATTTAACAGACATCTCTCCATGGCTTTCTAATCTTCTTGGCAAAGGAAAGGGATACCACCTTGATGTTTTCTAAATCCTTATTTTGCCCTTTGAAACCAAGTTTTTTTTAAAAAAAAAAAAAAAAGGACTTCTGAGTTTCAAGAAAAATCTATTAAGCACTATCCTTTAGGCAAAAGGAAAAAAATTACAGGTAGCATTTGCATATATTTTTAAATACAATTCTGAAACTGCTTTTGATATAATTAGTTCTCAAAATATTTACTCACTGCAACTTTATAGTGAGAGTTCCTTTGTTATTCCTTATGGAAATACTTAAAATAAAGCCAAGCAGTCCTTGAAAATAAAAATCTTACCAGTGTCTGAAAAAGTATAAAACTATGTTTTGCTATTATATATTATGAAGTGGGAATTTAACAAATAAAAGTCACTTTTTCATGACATAGTTTCACAAGTAAGCTAGTCTTTCTTGGAAATGCAGGTTACATAATGAAGAATATAGTAATCTTAGGCAGTGGTTGTCTTCTTTGCATAGATGTAACTGCTCACCATTTCATCCATAGTTCCAAACTGCACTTTCCAGTTGGTATAATTTTATTGGTTTAGTAATGGTGTGTCAATCTATGCCCAGAAATATGTAGCATAAAAGTTTTCATAAAACCTGTAACCTTATAAAAACAAACAAACAAACAAACAAACAAACAAAAAAAAGTATAATGACTCTTAACAGACAACACTGTCCTGAGGATGTAACTCAGTTGTAGCACCCTAACCAAAAATGCATGAGGTCCTGAGTGCAATCTCTAGCACTGTCTTGGTCAGTGTTCTGCTGCTGTGCAGAGACGCAATGACCAAGGCAATTATTTGAGAAAGATTTAAATTAGGGGTCTGCTTACAGCCTCCGAGGTTTAGTCCATTGTCATCATGGCAGGAATCATGGGGGCATGCAGACAGATGCTAGAACAGTAGCTGAGAAGTATTTCCTGATCCACAGGCAGAGAGAGAGAGAGAGAGAGAGAAAGTGTGTCTGTGCTTGACACAGGCATTTGAAACCTCAAAGCCCAGCCCCAGAGACACACTTCCTTCAACAAGGCCACACCTCCTAATTCTTTTCAAATAGTACTACTCTCTGGTGACTAAGTACTCAAATATATGAGTCTATAGGAGCCATTCTTATTTAGACCACCATGAGCACTTAAAAGAAAAGGACGAAAGTCCAAAACTTAACATTACTATATGATAGATCACTATATGCTAGTGCTTTTACAAATGAACTCGTTTGGACTTCAAGACTGATATTTTAGAGCCTATCTTTCAAAAGGGGTGCTTGAGGCATACAGAATGGCTAATCACTTCCCAAGGGGCATACTATTAGTAAAAGTCAATGTCAGGATTTGAGCCTGAGTGGCTTGGATTCAGTTCTTATATACTATCTAAGGTGGCATACTGCTGCTTCAGTACCCACAGTTCTTTTGTGTGTAAAAACGTACTACATCATGAGCAATATTCTATTGTATAACCTGTAATAACAAGAATATGTAAGAAGTACGTCTTTGCGGTTCTCAATAGTGTTTTGGAAAAATGGTTATCAGTAGAAAAACTTGAACTACTAGATATCTAGTGTTCTTTTCTACTCCAAGAATACAAATCGCATACAACTATCTTTGTACATTTACATAGAAATATCAGCTCCACGTGTCAAAACAATTACAACTTTTCTAAAAAATATGCTCAGATGAGAGTAGTCAGTTTTACATGTGTTGAAGATCACATAGTTGGCCTCTTTGTATTTCTGCAGCTACAGAGCACTACAACTTATAATATTCAATATATATTGTCTTAAATGGCAGCTGACTTTTGTCAAAAGACTTACTATAGTAGAAGAGAGCATTACAGCAATGGGAATGCAGTTCAGATGGAGAGTGCTTATCTAGAAGGGCACAAATCCCTAGGTTAAAAACCCAGCCCTGCAGAGGAGGGGGAGAAAATGAGGGAGAGAAGAGAATGTAAAGAGAGAGGAGAAAGAAAGAGAGAGGAGAAAGAGGAGAGTGTCCTATAATCTCAAGCTGTGTCAGACTGTGCTTGGGGATGATCAAAGAACATGTTTTTAAACTTTTAAAATTATAGTCATTTTCCCTATGAGGCTCTGCATTCATGCCAAGAGTTTTCAGACTCAAGGAAAAAAGAACATTAAAGTATAAAAAGAATTCAAAAGAAAACATCCAAATAGGCAGGAAATAGAAGCACGTGTTATGGGAGAAAAGGCTGTTTATGGGAACAGCCCTTCCTCCTCAGAGCAGGCAGTATTTCAGCGTGCAGGGCTATGGAATGGAACATGTGCTTACAAACTAAGAAATACACTAATAGCAAAGGCAAAGCATAGGAAATGAATGGGCTATTTGAATAATTCTCTATGTTCAATGTCTTCTTTACTTAACCTGATTTCTCCCCATCTACCTGTTTATTAAGTTTTTAAGTGGCTTACTTCTCCCTAAGTTTAAATTGTGACCATCCTCCAAATGCCCCGTGCTCCCTCGAACAGCAGGCTCCTCGGGTGGGGCCTCTGCTGTCTTGATGCCTGCAACATTGCTTAGCCTGTCATATTTCCCTCCTTAAAATTCTAACATCTTAAAACCAGAAAGAATGTCTGGGACGGCTACCCACATGTTGTTTATTTCAAGGATTCTTATTGTCACGAACAATCCCGCTTTTGTTTCTTCTCTTATCCCTGGAGGTTCAAAAATGATTTACAAGACTGGTTATATGCAGGAGACAGATTGTAACTGCATTTGCTTCCAAATAAGGCTTCCCTGCTTCTGACCTACCCATAATTTCCAGGAGACTAACCAAAAGGACCAGTGGGATCACTCACTCCCTGGATGATAAGAAACACCTATTCTAACTGAAGCGCTCCAGTGAGCTGTTGCCAGCCTGGCTTTGTCACTAGTTAGTAAGTGTGGAAAGGTAATGAAGGACAGCACAGAGCCAGTCTTTTCAGCTTTCTTGTGCTGATGAACAGCCGTGCATTCTTGTCAAAGGGCAGAATGTAGTTCCATAGGTCTAACCTTAAGACTATGGCTTAAGATTCTGCATTTTTCCCATTGACATCAAAGCTACTGAGCCATGACTTTTGAGTAGCATCACTGTAGCAAATATTGTAGACAGTTCGAAAGTGATGAAATCAAACAGACTGTTTTGTTAGATTCAGGAGATAGTTGGAATACTCCTCTGCAACAGGCATTGAGTCCAGAAATGAGCAACGAATAAAAAAAGATAAGGTCCTTCAAAGAGTTAAGAGTAAGAAGTGGAGAAACACAGGGACAGACTTCAAAATGACATAGTAAGTACAAAGTATTTCAACAACTTAGAGAATTCCTGAGTCCAAAGGCCAACACCCAGCATAAAAGGTGGGGCCCTTAAGGGAATAGAAAGGGACCTGGGAAGAAAAATGTAAGAGCTGGAGGGTGGGGAGGAACCTGTGAAATGCTTTCATCTGGACAATGACGTAGCTGTTACACACGGGAACTTACGGCAGTTGTGGTTACCTGTACAGACCTGCATAAGATCATTTCAGTTTTAAATACCAGGATGGAGAAAAGAAGAGGCCCAACCTCTAGCAAGGAATTATTGGCAGTTGATGTGGCTGCTGGAGGGAGTTATTTTTCTATAAGAGTGTAATGTGGCCATTGGTAGCTTCCCCATGCCCCAGTGGATGGCCCCATACCCATTTATATATAGGACTGCAAATTGGACACAGTGGGTTATAAATATATGTATATATATATATATATTTATGTAAATATATTCTATATAGTATATGTGCTACATATACTATATATACATATATAATATATAGTATACATATACATATATACTATGTATAACATATAGTATACATATACATATATAATATATATAATATACTTTATATATACATATATAATACATATCTTTTTTTTCACAATAAAAACAGGAAGATGGAATAGTTGATGTGGATATGAGGAAAACTGAGAGAAAGCAGAAACATCAGGAACAAAGGAATAGGAAAGAAGTCGTAGGAAAGATGGCAATGATTTCAGGGAGCAGGACTGATGGAATAGGAGCTCAGTGGCCCATGATGCTCAGCACAGGTCACGAGTACACACTGCCCTACTGAAGGCTCCTACGGAATCCGGCCTTGTAAGGAAAGCAAATCACCCCAAGACAGAATCAGAGATGGCACGTCATTAAAAAAAATCCAAATCATAAAAACACAGATGGCGTAAAGTATGAAGTTTAATTACATAAAATATACAGGGCTAGGAATGTGGCTCAATGGTAGAGCCAGTGTGACATGCCTGAGGCCCTAGGTCGGATCCTCAGCATCACAAACAGTAACAATAATACCGGCCCCTTTGACAGGAACAACGAGAAGGGTTGGTCACGTGGAGAGACGCCTGCTTTCACTGTCCACACACCCTAGCACACATATTCACTCACATTGCCTTACTCCCTCCACGGCTGCATGTTTCTGGCATTATTCTCACCTTTTTGGAAAAATACATTGATGACCCTGGTAACATGCATTAAAGCAACATGTGAGGGCCTCATTGCACGGAACCTGGGAAAAAAAGCTTTGGTAGGGTTTCAGGACTGTCCCAGGGCTGCACAGTCTCCCCCAGCAAACAAATTTCTCCCTGTCAAGAGGACACTAAAGGAATGCTAGTAACACATGCCTACTTTGTAATTAGACATGGACAGCAGATCACTTCAGAAACGCAATTCTTATGTAGCTTGTGGTATAAATGATGGTTAGATTGGCTGCCTTATGTCTTTTGCATTCAGTTTGAGGCCGACAGACGTGCTTTAATCATCACTCTGAACTCATTTGGCACTGAACTGAGCAAAGAAGACAGGGAGACCCTGTTCCCCACCTGCGGCAAGCTCTACCCAGAGGGGCTGCGGTTGTTAGCTCAAGCTGAAGACTTTGAGCAGATGAAGAGACTGGCAGATAATTATGGAGTAAGTGACTTCACCAGCACCCGGCCTTGCATTACTTCAGCACAGGCCCTTTAGAAGCTCACACATCCATTTAGACACCTCATCCAAAGTTACACCCAGATGGCAGCAAGCAGAACCTCTTGCAGTAATTATGCCTCCCAGAGAAACATTTCAAATTTCCAGCCCAAGCTGGTGCTTTTTGAGAATCCTGCCAAGAAAGCCCTTGTTTAAATCTCCCAGGAGTGGTTATCTGAACACTTCTTGAAGTACCTTTTAAAGCAAGTTTCCCAAGAGGCCGAGGCAAGCTTCTGGAAGTGGGAATTCATGTCAAAACTATATAGAAGAGCCTGACCCCAGTGTTCCTTTCAAGTACCCACTGGGGAAACAAGAGTCAGGACGGAATAACTACAAGGATGTAAAGAGAATACAGGATGTGTGTGGCTTTTCCCAACCCCTTTGCTTAATGAGAGAAACTGGCAGATGACCAGAACCGTTCACTTGCTCTCTCTTCTCCTGCATTCAGAGCTCTTAGGCAGCGTGGAGCTCTCCACACATGGCTATGCGTCTCACCCAGGTCCCACCTCCTTAGCCTCAGGGGTAGTCACACATATAACCTGTAGTTCACATCCTCAGCTAAGGAATGACACTGGTGTTTCCTTGTGGGTGTCTGAGTTCTTCTAGGAGAAATCCATCAAAGAGTATACATAAGCTTCCTTAGTATTCCATCTATAATTGAGGACGACTCTTTACTATAATATTAAAATTTGGGCTTCTCCTCAGTTTCCACACCTTCTGCACTTGAAATTCCTTGAGGTGTATCAGTTGTTGTCTCAAGGAACTCGCAAACTTATACTGGTCAAACTGTAAGAGTTCACTGCGTCCAATGCATTTATGTGTGAAAATGTCAATGTACAATGAGAAAAATGTAGCTCTTGTCCTGTACTTGTAGCCTTGAATAAATGAGAAAGTGAAAAGGGGGGAATTTCAACCATCTGTTTGGTTGTTTGGATATATTTTGCAGGGTGAGGGATGCCAAGAAGTCAAAGGCCTGACCAAAAGCATTCAGGCTTTTAGTTACAAATTTTCTTTAAAGAACGTGCGTGCGTGTGCGCGCACCCACCCCATACACACACACACATACACACACACACACACACACACATACACACACACACCCATACACACACACACACACACACACACACACACACACACACACACACACACATACTAGCAATATCTCTATTTCGAAGAAGATATATTTATACGCATTTCTAAAAACTGAAAAAATTAAACTCTTGTCTTTGTTTTTAAGGTTTATAAGCCTTTGTTTGACGCTGTAGGTGGCAGTGGGGGAAAGACACTGGAAGATGTTTTCTATGAGCGAGAGGTATGGCAGAAGTGGAAATGTTATCATTTATGTGCTGCTGCTGTTGTTGTTATTGTTGTTGTTATCATGGACTTTAAATATTTCCTCACTTGAAATTTCTTTTTATATTTTATCAGGACAACTGATGCTTTTCCATAAACATTGTATGTTTTCACTTCCTTACGGTGCCAGAGCCCTGCAGCTACGTATAATTTCACATAAATTGTCCTGAGAAGAAAGTGTGTTTAGTGGTTGTTCTAGAAGTGACTTTTGCATACTTAGTGAAGTAGAAAAGGAAAGCCAGGGCGTCCTCATAGATACTGACTTTTCTCAGTTTGGTTCCCTTCACTCCCTAATTCATGGAATCTGCAAGAACGGTTTTTCCATACTTAAAATGCAGGTATAACTGTATCCACATGGGAATTATTCATGTGGAGACTCAGAGCCTAGATTATTTCCTTTCCCTAAAAAAAAAAAAAAACCGTGCAGATTACCCGTAATTACTTATAAAAGTACAGATATCAATTGTTCTTTGGTCCTGGCTACTGTACTATTTAACAGAGAAAACTTTTATTCTTCCTAATCAAATTTGTTTTTACAATTCTAGATAAATTATCTAGTATATTCACTTGACTGAAACCATTGGCCCACCCGTGCCTATCTGGTTGAAATTAATAAAGAACCAGAGTTCAGTGTTGAGATATCGCCACTTGCAGCTTGGGGACTTTGTTCCTAGACATTAGGCGTTTTCCAACAGCCTACTTTCATAGAAAGGCAAAGAATCCAGCATAGTAGTGATCTTTAAAAACTACACAGGCTGTAGCAGCACAACAAAGGGACAATTAATAAAGTTGCTCTTTGCAAGAAAAATGAGTGTCTATGGAGTCAGCCTCCAACTCCAGACTTCATCGCTTAAGATGTGAGGAGCAGCATAGTGGGCTGCGCACTTCTGCGCACCATGATGGGCTGTGCACCTCTTCTGCACAGCATGGTAGGCTGCGCACCTCTTCTGCGCAGCATGGTAGGTTGCGCACCTCTTCTGCGCAGCATGGTAGGCTGCGCACCTCTTCTGCACACCATGATAGGCTGCGCACCTCTTCTGCACAGCATGGTAGGCTGCGCACCTCTTCTGCGCAGCATGGTAGGTTGCGCACCTCTTCTGCGCAGCATGGTAGGCTGCGCACCTCTTCTGCGCAGCATGGTAGGTTGCGCACCTCTTCTGCACACCATGATGGGCTGTGCACTTCTTTTGCGCAACATGATGGTCTGCGTACCCTTTGTGCTTCTTTTCTATCCTAAAGGCAAAATGAAACAAAATGAAAGATCTGCTCAATTTCCAATTTTACTTTGGTTTGAAGGAATTTAATTTTCTTTTGCTTACTTAATTTTGAAGAACCAAGCAATACAATTGCGTGGACTGTAGCTTCATAGCACGATAAAAAGCTTACAATGTCAGTCTGGATTCCAGTACACTGTGGCATTGCTCTGAGAGGTAGACGGCCTTAAATATCTCCTCAAATTTTTTGAAGTTATGGTCTAAAAGCAATACTTCACCTCAATGAGGCTAGCCCACCAACTGAAAACCAGATAAATAATACTGCCAAGTTAAGCTTATATTCCCCAAACATACCTTTCTGCTAGCGCACTAGGGCGTGAAGTCTACCATGAGTCCATAAACTTATTTTGCACATTGATACTTTCTACATTTGTCCATGGGACACTTCCTTAAGATGTGCTAAGTTGCCTCCATCCCACTACAGTTCCAACTTGCCCACTGCTTAAGAACAGATGAACACTACCAAGGTAGAAGCCATTTCTAGCTCGTTTATTACTTCATAAATGTAGTATGTTGTAGACAAACTGATGGTCCGTGTCATCTTTTCCCTCCTTAGGTACAAATGAATGTGCTCGCATTCAACAGGCAATTCCACTATGGTGTGTTTTATGCATATGTAAAGTTGAAGGAGCAAGAGATGAGAAATATCGTGTGGATAGCAGAATGCATCTCACAGAGACATCGAACTAAAATCAACAGCTATATCCCAATCTTATAAGCCGGTGTGGAGGCCTCAAGTGCAGAAGATCATACATGTTGACGGGAAGTTACTGAGGAAAGGAAAGGGGATTGTGTTGCATTATCTAGATTATATAAAAGTAAGTCATACCTCCTTTCCCTGCATATCCACTGGACGCCCAGTAAACAGAACTTGAAGCAACATATTCCTTTCTTTTTTTCAGCAAGCCTCAATCGCTTTGTTTCACATTTATGTCTTATTGCTCACTGGCCTCACATTCATTTTAATTGACCCTGTGGCACTTTTCATATTTCATTTAGGCAGACTAAAATCATACCTAATCAGGTACTTCACTCCTTCTTCTCTGTTCTTCTCCGAAGGCTCAAACACAGAGTGTCTCCTTTACCTTTTAAGTGTTTGGTCCTTCCATGCATTCACAAAACCGCAAAGCTGTGAGTAGCTAACATACACCACGTTTGGTGAAAAAATGTTGCCTTCTTTTCCCCCAAGACGTTTGGATAGGTAATCCTTAGAAAGATGGATTCCCAAGATGCAAGCGTTATTAAATTTATTACTAAATTATATTTTCGTAACACACACACAGAGTGAGAGAGATGAAAAGATGAACAAATTATATAGATATCTATACCAGTAGTTCTGTCACACTTTATTCAAGAAAAAAATCCCACTAATTATACTTTGTTCCTTCAGAAGAGTCACAGATGTAGTATGGTTGCTTCATAAAGTTGAAACCAATGCAGAGGCGGCTAAGAAAAAGAAACTAGCAAGATATATCTCCAATCTTTTCTCTAAAAAAGAAAAAAATGTTCTTATATATAGTCTGTATTTGCTATGCTTCAAGAATTAAACACGTGCAGTCAACATGATCGCTCAGCAGGTTAGAGAACTTATTGTCAACTCTAAATTCATGAGTTCAATTCCTGGGAGCTTACTTGTAAAAAGAGGGAACTACAAGATTGCCTTTAACCCTTTAACCTTTACTTATGCACCCTGCCACTTACACACACTTGTAAAAGAGTTTTAAAGAAACACGCAGAAATAATTTGAAATTGTTTTACTATAAGCTGTCTATATAAACACACTGTCTAGAATAGTACGCATAAAGTAAGGAGCACAACATTTTTATGTAGAATAATCATAAGTATAAAGAGAAACAATGATTGGTTGAACTATGAAAGCCAAGTGCCTACTCTCTGAGTGCAGATGCAATGTACCCAGCTGCCTCCTGCTCACACCTTCTCAACCATGGTGGACTGTCCTCTCAAATCTTGAGCCAAAACAAACAAAGAAAGAAACAAACAAAATCCTTCCTTTTCTAAACTATTGCATCAGGTATTTTGAGGCAGCAACATAACAAAGTAACTAATACAGAAAACTGATACTGAAGTTGCTACAATAAACTTGTTTATGCGATGACCTTTAGAGTTGGTTTGTGTGAGAAATATGGAAGATTTGGAGGTATGGGTCAAAAAAGCGCTAGAATGTTGTAAGCAATGATTAATAGGTCATTCTGATATGAGTTTGGAAAAGCAGACTGCTCAGAGAAATCCAGACAGTAGAAACCCATCTCATGAGGTTTCTGAAGCACTCTAGTAAGTACTCAGCTAGAAGTCATTCTTGTGATATTCTAGCAAAGAATCTGTCTGTATTCTACCTGTGATATAAAAACTTGACAAAACTGAATTCAAAGGAAATTGACTGCTTGCTTGGTAGAAGAAATTTCAGGACAGGATAGCATTCGGGGCACACCATGGTTACTGCGCATTGCTTTTATCAAGGTCTACAATGAGAGAGTGCAACAAGAACATAAAAACATGTAAATGTGCGTTTAGGATAAAAAGGAGTCTAAACAAGTTTGAAATTACAGACGAGGTAGGTATAGAAAAGCATCTATATTTGGCAAAATGATTAGCAGCATTAAAGAGAACCCAGTTGCTCAGCCCTGGGACAATTAGAAAGGTGCCCAGAGGGCAAAACCCAACTGTTCAAACGATCCAGTATATGAAAATGAAGTTAATATGCTTGATCTGAGAATGGTAGGAGAACTGAAGGAATTTTATGCATAGATGGATAGATGGATGGATGGATGGATGGATGGATGGATAGATAGATAGATAGATAGATAGGTAAGAGATAGAGATAATCTTCAGTCTCAAAGGTACAGAGAGACTGCTGTAACCATGGGCGAGAGGTTGGGAGGCAGGATGACAGGAGACTTCTTAAGCTTGCAGAAATTAGTGTGTATGCATGAAAGAGTGATGGAGCCAGGGAGCCTTGCAGCAAGAACTTAGAAACCTACTGTGGCTATGCAGATCCAGGAAGGGTTATATTCCTCACATCAAGGTCCTAAAAGACAACTGTGTGAAAAGAAGGTAAAGAGCAAGTTCTGATGGATACCCTAGAATGTTGTAGATGCCAGTATCATCGGATATCTGCTGAACAAAGTTCTAGACAAAAAGCGGAACCAATTTAGAGAGAGATCACAGGTACTTGCTGCCACAGAACTGGACAAGCAGGGATGCCAAAGGTACACTGGAGCTCAAATTATTCTGAATATGAGACAATGGTTGGCAGTTTTCTTCTGGGGTTTCAATGTTTTTTTTTTCTTTCTTTTTTTTTTTTTTTCTTTTGGTTTTTCGAGACAGGGTTTCTCTGTGTAACCCTGGCTGTCCTGGAACTCACTCTGTAGACCAGGCTGGCCTTGAACTCAGAAATCCACCTGCCTCTGCCTCCCAAGTGCTGGGACTAAAGGCGTGCGCCACCACTGCCCGGTTCAGTATTTCTTTGATATTCTCCTGTTCTTTAATATTGAAATGGGAACATTTATTCCATGCCATTAGGTATTGGAAGTACGTAACTTGATTTTTTTTAAATTTTTATAGTAGCTTAGTAACTGGTGCATTGCTTTGCTTGAGTCTGGAGAAGAGACTTTGAACCATAGCAAACAAGGAGACAAGAGTTTATTTCCTAGTCTAAGTGGGGGGTTTTGGTTGGCTGGGTGGGCTTTTTGTTTCTATTTCTGTTGTTGTATGGAAACTGTCTTGATATGTCCCCAGGGCTTGCCTTTGTTCTTCCTGCCTTTGGCTCCCAGTATTTGGGTTACAAACAGATGCCAGTAAACCTGACTCATTGTTTTGGAAGCTGACACCTCCACCATTCTTTCCCCCTTCCTTCTCCCAACACTCATTAACTTTTTGGTTTACTTTCTACTGTTGCTGTATTTCATCTTGGAGCAGTATAGTTCAGTGAATTCCACACCCCAGATTCCTTCCAGTCAGCAGCCAGTCCTACCTGCCCATTCATACCTTCTGCGAACTACTCATACCTTCTCCCTCCTCATTCTTTTTACCGTCACCATCATTTTTTTCTCCACTTCAGCAAAGTGGAAGTACACACACACACACACACACACACACACACACACACACACACACGCACACTGCTAGGACATATACATGACTGTATCACCTTATCAGAGGACTTCATGGTGTTTTTATCCTTTATACTTTATAACAGATGAGTCCAGGAGTTGTGATATCATTTTGGATGATGTCATGGTCATAAAACAAATCCTATGTATAAACAAAAAGAAAGTGTAAAATGTAACCTAGGGGCCAAGTCTTCTTTCGTCAATCATTTCTTCTTCTCCTGGGCTCTCATCAGTTATTTCACACCTGCTCCTCTGTCTCCAGTTACCCAGTGATGCAGTTTCCGTTTCTACCACTGACTGAGGGTGTGGTTGCTAGCTGAAGTCCAACCCACTGGAGAGTGTCTCAACAAGGATGATGCCTGGATGCTTATGCTAGGGAAAGTGTATTGGAACTATTTGTAGAGAGAATAAGTAAAAAGGTCCCCATAAACCCCTGTGGGCATCAGTGTATTACAGAGTTATTACTCCGTGGAGAATGGCAAGTCTCCCAGATTCACAAGTGCCATTTAAAATCTGTCATCATTGCGATGTGGAAAGCTCAGCAGGAGCTCTATAACAGTGGATGACTTCAGCACCTGCAAGGCTGCTTAAAGTAGTGGTTAGTGGGGCTTCTTTCAAACTGTAACACACACGGCTTTCTTACAAACAACAATAACACAGCATGTGGCTTTCTTCCCGAACAATAATAAGATGGTAGCAGAAGCACCAATACTAATCTCGATTCTCAGTAGTGAAAGTCATTATCCTTTATTCTGTCAGTGCTGGGAACTGATATTGTATGATAAACATATGCTCTATCCCTGAGCTCACACCAGCCAACCCTCCTCACCTTTGGAACAGCAATTTTACATTTTATTTAACAAATACATTTCTATTTTGTAGTAGGCATGAAGTTCTCGTGCTTACAGACAAAGCTAGGGAAACAGGAATGTTAAACATCCAGGCTTGTCACAATGGAAAGAATGTATATACCTTTTATTCCACATAGCAGGCTGGGAGTGGATGCAGTTAATAGGTCATCTGTGCTATCTGCCCAATGGGCCATACCAGAAACCCCTAGACTATTATGGTTATCCCAGACTCTTCCTCCCTAAAACTTTATCTTGAGCATGGCTTCTCAGTCAATAGAGCTCTTACTTAGGGAAAATATTACATGTACTGGATAGCTTGGTGACCTGTCTGCTGTCTGTATAACCTAGAGCACACCAGTTCTTTCCCTAAGCCCTTAAGCTATAGAAGCCATCTTTACAGAAGAGGTCACATGTACTTGCAAAAGAGTTTCAGTGAGTCACATCTTAACCTTTATTATGCCCGTGAGATTGAAATCCTTGTCACCAGGAAACTTTTTTCCAAAATTGTATTGTGCTTAAATACGTCTAAAATAAACTACCTGGCATCAGACTGTAGAAGTTTGAACCAAAACCAGATAACTAAGTCCTGTTGAACTGGATTCCATTTTTGCCTCATGTGAATTGTTACTCTGCTGGCCGTGACATTTGTAGAGAACACACACACACACACACACACACACACACACACACACTAACAATTTGCTTTGTGGATTTTCTAAAATTAAAGCATCCAATTATCCAAATTGAACTTTGCTCTTAAAGCTGAGATCCTGACTCACTATATAATCTGCTGCCTGCTTTACATTTGGGGTTGCTTCAATTTAGATTTTAAAACAATTTTGTTTTTCAAGAGAGTTTACTAATGTCTTTTGGAGTATCTCTGTGATATCATCATGAACTGTCCATTAGGTCACTGGGGCAAAAGATAACTTTAAAAAAGAAAATTGACCTAAGAGTTTGGAGAGTTTTGTTTTGTTTTATGTTTATTTTGTTTTGTCTTATTTCTTCCCGGCTGGAGGTCAAGCCAGCTTCATCCATGTGTGAGCACTATGCCACTGAGCTGTATCCACAGATAGACTTCAGTAATATTCATGAATAGATTTTTTAATTCTTTAGCATATTTTGCAATATTTGAAGAGACCTGGAAGCTAAAGGACCTCAAATCTCACTCCAACAATCTAGATCCTGTGACTGTGCATGAGGATTTACCATGGTGTGGTGATATTTGTAGTTCATGCTGATTAAATCATTCAGAGCCTCAGAAACTGTCAGCAGAAACACCTCGGGGGGGGGGGGGGGACAGCAGGCAAAATTGTGCATATAAACATAAACTGTGCTTTAAGGAATTAACGCCACAGTTTATTCCCTGGGCTGGGTGTAATTTATGACATATTACTCTTACATTAGCAATGAACATTTAACATCAATCCTTAGAATAAATTTAATAATTTGGATCCACATATAGTTTAGGAAGCTGATGACCACTACGTCATTGTCTTACAATGATGAATATCTCCCTAGCTACAGAAGTTTGAATAAAGTCTTTGACCTATTTGTGAATTCTAGGGTGGAAAACTCAATTGCAGAAGCTGAGAAAGGAAGAAAATCTCAGGATAGGGAGAAATAAATGGAAAGGATTTTAATTTTTACCATAATTGGCCTGTGAGAGAGTTCAGCAGGTAAAGGGTGGGGTCAAATCCCCAGGCCATGGTGGCAGAAGACTATAGACCCCACAAGTCCTTCTCTGACTCCCACAACCGCCCAAACAAATAAAAGGCAAGTTCTCCATATACTTTTCTAATCCAAGGGCACTCTATTGAGCAGAACAAGAAGGCTTCCAGGAGGAGATTCCTGTTTGGGAGGAGAAGTACTCCACACCTGGCTGACAAAGTGGAGCGTGTCAGTCATGAGGAAGGCTGAAGGACTGAGGTCACACCCATTCCGAGCTCCAACTCAACTGAGATTCTAATCCAAAGTACTTATAAACTGCTTCTTAAAATTGATATATACAGTGGTTTTTGCAAGAATAGTAGATAAAAGTTTTGTGAAGTGGTTAAGATAAATGCAGGTAGGAGTTATTTTCTTAAGCCTAGCTCTAGATCTGAATAATCAAGCAGGAAAAATTATTTTTGAGACTTTATCATCAGTAGAAAAAGGAAGTTGCGTTCTGGTACTCCCTCGATGTAAGCTAGAGATGAACCAGCTCTATTTTATAGTCATCGATTTGCTTAAAGCTGAGTAAAATGCGAAGTAAGAGTAGTCGAGACACAGGCGGGACCTCCGTAGTAAACACTGAAAATCTGGAAGGACAGGCAAAAAGGTCAGGCTGTCCATTCCGAGAGGGCTGCAGAAGCCCCAGTGTTGAGGAAGTGGCCCGTGCTGTTCTGGGCGAGGCGTTTTCAGGAAAGAGCTGGAGAGAGTAATTGGCTCAAATCGGTAGCAGCTGGACCCTGCTGACCTTGCTGGAGCCCCACAGCGGCTGCGCTAAACACGGAGCGGTTTGAAAATGTGGGAAAGCAGCAGGAAGGAAAAAAGGGAAGTCTCTGCAAAAAACAAAATACAGGAGAGCTAGCTCACTTCAGAAGAAACCTCGGTAGAGCATGACTTTTTAAAAAAAACTAGCTCCAGCTTTGAGCCATGAAAATTGCCCACTTGGAGGGATACATTGGGGGGAAAGTAGATTTAAAAAAGTCTCATTGATGTCAAATGAAAACCACACCCTCTTTAATCTCCTTCAAGTCAGTTTAACATAGTAACAATTTTCCCCCTTTTCCTTTTCTTAATTTTCTGTTATTCCTACATATTTCTCCCCTGGGATATAATTGCTACACTGTAAACACTAAATGTAATTAGGAAAGAGTAGACTCAGGACAAGAAACTAAATGGTACCTTGATCTGTACCTCGCAGGCACTGTGAGAGTGACAAGACTCAGCCTCTGAGGAGCCAAAAAGGCTGATGCCAATTCTGTGGCTCCCCAGCAAGGACAGGAGCACCCTGCTGGGGCTTAGAAAGGCTATCTCAGATTCAAAGGCTTAACACAAGTGATTCCCACTTCTCTGGATGTGGTGGCAGGCACAACAGAGCAGCACTCTGTTTAGATAGAAAGTGTCTACCTATTGTATAAACTGATATAGACTGAGACTTTTTCTTTCTAGATCCCCTCCCCCAAAGAAAACAGTCCCATTAACTTTTAAGAATCAAGTAACACTGTCAACTGTAAGCCCAAAGTCAGAATTTAAGAAAAGGACTTTTTAAATATTCATTTGGGGAAGAAAAAAAAAAAAGCCCATGAATGGGAAAATACATGACACATTTATTTTTAAATCCAGAGTCTCTCAGCTATGGTGTCAAAGCACAGCTTTCCTGCGGGTTGCTGAGTGGAGAGATGCTCACCTCACAGCCCTCAGGATGCACTTCCTCTCCTCTCCTCTAACCTGAGTTACCGTGTCTGCCTACCGCAAGGTGCTGTGCCAATGTTATTCTATTCATGTGCAGGGATGTGGGAAACAACCAAGCCTGTTTTAACCAAGCAAAACAAACTGAGTAACAAGGCTTTTCCCCAAGAGGTTGGTATCAGCACCAGCAGAGGCCATTTTTATGTTTCTTTCTTTTTTTTTTTTGTTTTTTTTGTTTTTTCGAAACAGGGTTTCTCTGTATAGTCCTGGCTGTCCTGGAACTCACTCTGTAGGCCAGGCTAGCCTTGAACTCAGAAATCCACCTGCCTCTGACTCCCAAGTGCTGGGATTAAAGGCGTGCGCCACCACTGCCCGGCTCATTTTTATGTTTCTATGCTACCCTTTATGGACATCAAAACACCTGTCCTTCCCGATTGGATTTGTATGTTCTTGAGAGATTAGCACTCATCACATTATCTGCATCAAGGTGAGGCACAAAATATCTCTGTGAGTAAATTAACATACATGATTTCTTCTTAGAAAGTGAGTGATTTATTTTTTTTTCAAAATAGTAATTTTTAATAACTTCAATAGCTAATGAGCTATAGGAAGCATGTTTGTGGGTCCTCCCAGCAGAGAAGAAAGAGATTCGTTAGGTTTCTGAACTTATTAACTCAGGGGCATTAAGTCACACAGGGCACTTCTGAGATTTTGTTTGGCACGTATCCCATGAGATGCTTCGTTTTCACCAGAATAATGCTTCTTCTCACTTTTATCTGTTTCCTGAGTCTGCTAAGGGGAGGTTTTCAGCTTAACCAGGGACCCGGGTATCCCACCAAGATCCTCAGAACACATGACCTGCATCATCCTGTTTCACTGAGTTTGTGACATATTTTCCCTCCTCCAAGTGTTGCAGGTTAGGAAATTTCATGGGAAGGAGTGTGTGTGTGTGTGTGTGTGTGTGTGTGTGTGTGTGTGTGTGTGTGTGTGTGTAGAGGCCACAGGTCAGTATCAATTCCTTTAGTATGTATATGTATATGTGTGTGTGTATGTGTGTGCTCGAATAGAAGCCACAGGTCTATGTCAATTCTGTAATTCTCTCTCTCTCTCTCTCTCTCTCTCTCTGTGTGTGTGTGTGTGTGTGTGTGTGTGTGTGTGTGTGTGTGTGTCCCAGGTTAATGTCAATTCCTCTATTGTTCTCCCTAGTTTTTTGAGACAAGGTCTCTCCCTGAACCTGGGGTTTGCTCTTTTTGGCTAAAGTGGCTGGCTAATGAGGTCTCAGGGGTAACCTATGTGCCCCCCTTCCCAGATGCACCCCTCTGTGCACAACTCTAAGGAGGGTGCTAGGGATCCAAACGCCAGTGTTTGTGCATGCACAGCAAGTACTTTACACACTGGCCATCTCCCGACCTCTCACCAGGAAATAGTTTAATTAGACAACTGCATGACTGTCTGTTCTGTGCTCTGATACACAGACCCAGGCAGCCACCCTGCATCCATGAAGGCCTGCTCATGTCTGGCTGTGGTGATCTTTGCCTATGCCTTACACTGCCCCCCCCCCCTTTTTTTTCTTTTAAATTATTGAGTTTTTGTGAATTTTACATCATGCATCCAAACCCCACTCATATCCCCATCTCTCCATCTCCACCCTTCACCATTGCAACTCCGCCCACTCCCCAAAGAAAACAAGCAAAACACTTTGCTGTGGAAGCTGATGTGTGGCGCAGTGTGTCGAGCCATGCACCCTTTTGCCCAAACAGCTTTACTTGCAGATGTTCCTTGGAATGGATCATTGGTCTGTCTTCTGCTACACAATCAATGCTGGACCCTCACCCGGACGCCTCTTTGATATCCTGTTGTTGCCCTTTGCCGTGGAGATCCTGCAACTTTGCTTCTGGAGGACCAGCCCCTTCCTGCAATCCAGCAGTTCATCAATGGGGTAGATGTCGGGGTAGGCCAACTCAAAGCCCTGGGTCTGGGCCTGGGTGGTGGCTGAGCTGGTCACACTGCCAGCTCTCCTGTGCTCATGCCATCAGAGCCAGCTCTCCAGGTGAGGAAAAGGACCTGCTCTCCCAAGTGCTGCAGCCAGTGTGGGTCAGGGCCTGCTCTCCTGCCCTCAGGCCCTCAAAGCCAGCTCTGCTTCACTGTCCTGGTGAGGGGTGGGGCCAGCGCTCCCAAGTGTGGCAACCAGGGAGGGGTGAGGCCAGCTCTGCACAGACCTTGGACATTAACATGGCCCCAGGTGGCAGCCCAAGCCAGGGATATCCGTGCATGGCCTTTGGTGGTAACATGGGCCACAGACATCAACACAGATACCCACACCCACATCCACAACCTACTGCTGCAGGGCCATGGACCCAAACATGACCTCAGTGGCAGCATAGGCTGGGACCCTACTATGGCTCACATGGGGAAGTTCTTCACTATCCTCAAGTCTCTAGTTCTACATCTTCTCATTGTGCACACTTTCTCTTTCTCTTCCATCTCTCCACCACTTACTTGCTCATCTTACTGGCACTCAGGCCTACTATGTGTCTTCTGAGTGGCTCCAGGCAAGGGGCGATTTATTTATTTTTATTTTATGTATATGTGTATTTTTTTTCCAACATATATGCTTGTGTAACATGTGTAGACAGTGTCTCTGGAAGCCAGAAGAGGGGATTAGATCTCTCTGAATTGAAGTTACACTTAGTTGTAAGCTGCCATGTGACCCCTTAGAAATGAACCCAAGTCCTCTGCAAGAAAAAAACAAGTGCTCTTAACACTAAGACATCTCTCCATGCCCAATATACATGATATGTCAAAGTTTCTATTATCCACCAGTCTATTTCCATGATCATATCTTAAACTAACAACCTTAGTATATTACTTCAAGTATCTTTTTTGTTTTTTTTATTCAACACAGCTTGCCAAAAAAACACCTTTATTTACATATTGGTATCTTTTATAAACAAAAGAAATAAGTTGTGTAATTGAATTAGGATGCTGAAATACAGGCACAAATGGATGTTTAGAAATGTAGCACTTAGCAATGCTCAATTTAGAATGTTCGCCTTTTACTCTACTTACATGTTATTGGAATAGTTTGAAAATACATTTTCTTCTTTTTTCTAGAACATAAGTTGCTTATTCCATCTGCTTTTTAGAAATTGATCCCGACAAATGACTTACAGTTACCTAAGTAATATAGTATACAAAAATAACGTCTTGATTTCTGAGAAAAATGCATTTCTCTGCAATTCCTGAGTAGCTCCAAATTACGCTACTTTAGGCATCAGTGTTTACTCTGGGGTTTAGACTCAGTCTTTGTGCTAAACCTTAGCTATCATTTGTGTGTCTCCTACCAAGGCTGCAAAGATCATGACGCCTCTCACATGACCTTTTCCTTGAATGTTTCCCTTTCTGATTTGTTTGCTACCACTCAGCTGAATTTTCTTTAAAAACCTGGGCCAGAGGTTAATAGTTATTGAATACACACTGAAGTCAGACAATCCAAGGTCATTGCTATGCTAAACTTAGGTTATTTATAGAAACCTAAAGATATTTTCACAATTGGCTTTACCTCCTACCTGGGAACATATTCAAGAAACACAGAACTGGCTTACTGGTCTGACTCAACTCTTCCCGCTCAGAAATCTCTATTCACAGTAGAACAGAGTGTGGGATGTGGAAAGTCGGCCTCCCCTTCCCTTTCCTTCCTTTACATTACAAGTAAAGTTCACTAACCTGCATAAAGCTCCCCCATTAACTGAACTTCAACCAGTAAAGCAGATTCTGTAAAAATAGTGTGATCAGATACAATCATCACTCAGAGAGGGCTGCAGCAAAGGGAAATAATTAGGCTATAGTCTCAGTTGTGCAATCTAGTTCAAGGTGCCCTAACTCACCACATTGGTAGCAAGGGGTAATGGATGGTTCCTTGATCAGATACCCCATACCCATAGCACTGCACTTTGAGTTCTCCATAAGAATAACACTTCTGCTCATCCAGGTGGTCAAGACCGTAAACCAAATGACTAGATTTGCTACAGTTGTGGCAACCCTTTCTCTCAGGCTGTTTGCAGGTTTTGGCCAGATGGCTATGTCTACCAAAGTTATAGCAGGCATCTTCCAGAGGATCACAGTCCTTGACAAAATGACCAGTCTACTACTTTGATAAGAGTATTCTGGAAGAGAAGAGAAAGTAATGTTGAAAGCAATGCTATTGCTTTTCATTCTGTGATCAAGCCCCCTCCAATAGGGCATTTCCAGTCTGCAAGAGTATGATTCTCCAGCTGAAGTGAGCCAGGATGGAAATCCTGATTGGATGGTAGTGGATTTTTTTTTTTTGTAATATTATAAATTATTTTACTTTTTGATTATACTTTTATTCTGGATGCTTATCCAAAACATCTTTTTTAAAAGTCATATGGATGGTGAGGGGTGGTGGCTCATGCTTTTAATCCCAGCACACGGAAGGCCGTTTTCTGAGTTGGAGGCCAGTCCAGTCCACAGAGCAAGTTCCAGAACATCCAGGGCTACACAGAGAAATCTTGTCTCAAAAAAAAAAAAAAAAAAAAAAAAAGTCATATGGAAACTTACCTACTATGGTAGACGCTTCATTATTAAAGCAGAACCCAAACTCCTGTCTTCTAGAAGAACATTTAGTGCTCTTAACTACTGAGCCATCTCTCAAAACCCCAGGGGCTACGGTCTTAAAGAAGACTGATGTTCTTTCCCTCAACACCTATCAACTCCCAGTAGCTCCTCAACCAGTTTTAGTCCCCATGCTGGACAGACAGACAGAGTTAAAATGGAGTTACCCTTTAACCCTACATGGTAGCACATGTCTTTAATCCCAGCACTTGGGAGACAAAAGCAGGCTGATCCCTGAGTTCAAGACCAGTCTGTTCTACAAAGCAAATGCCAGGATAGCCAAGGCTACACATAGAAACCCTCTCTTGAAAAACAAAAACAAACAAGCAAAAAAAAAAAAAGAGAACAAACTAGCTTCTAACAGAGTAATAACCCCTTCTAAAGCTCACAGGCTAACAAATGAAAATCCCAGTGCTCTTTTCCTCTTTTGGAGATGTTAGCTGGCAAGACCCCACAGATTCCAAGACACCACAGACTATTGGCAGTGTTACTGATTATCCTCCATAACATAACGATAAGACCCTGTTGCTAAAGACTCCACATACTTGAGAGCTAGAACATAAAGAAAATCAAGCTAGTACTAACTGAGAAGCTTCATCATACTCACTAGCCTCTGTAGTGTTGGAAGGTGCTGAGCATGCTACAAAAAGAAAAGTAACCATGATTCTTATTCAGATGTGAACCCTGCAAGGTATACTGGCATATGATAAATGGTCTGGCAACATATGCCCACTGGTGCAAGAAAGGCACTTGAATCATGAGAGTAACCACCCACTTTCTGATTAGATTTAAGCCCTGATTCACAAGATGAAGCCCATACCTGGCACCATTGTTGGGCCAAGAATCTGTGGCTAGACAAGTCATAGGCCCTAGGGAAGAATCTACTATAGTCCTGCTAAGTGAACATAGTATTAATCTGACTCCTTATCATTACATCTATGTATTAATGCATCTCTGATCCCTCATCAGAGATGCTTCTATTTGTAGTAGATGGTGATTAACACAAAGACCCACAACTGGTCTAGGTACACACAGTAAGAGACTACAAAATGCTTAGCCCTATAATATATCTGTTCTTCCCAAAATTCAGATCACTGTAGAAGTGGAGGCAGAAGGGGCATAAGAGCCGAAGGCAGAGGATGACCATAAGGAACCAGTATCATCCATAAGGAACCAGTATCATCCATAAGGAACCAGTATCATCCATAAGGAACCAGTATCATCCATAAGGAACCAGTATCATCCATAAGGAACCAGTATCATCCATAAGGAACCAGTATCATCCAAGACACAGCATGGAAGCTATACACAGAAACTCAGAGCAGTTGTTTACAGCATGTACAAGATTTGTGCTCAAGCCAGACCAAATCCCATCATAGAGAAAGGAGGCGGGCATGAATTCACACCCCTAGCTAGCTGAGAAGCTATTAGCAATTGATAACTACTGGGATAGGGAAAGCCAGTTTTCTTTAGGAGTGTAACCCCTAGGAGGCTGGAGAGATGACTTAGTAATCAAAACGACCCTAAGATTCCACCTTACAGCAGTCCAAATGGCGATCAAAAACTCAAGTGACAGCAGTTGCTGGCAAGGATGTGGAGAAAGAGGAACACTCCTCCATTGCTGGTGGGTTGCAAGCTAGTACAATCACTGGAAAATATCATCCTGAGTGAGGTAACCCAGTTACACACACACACACACACACACACACACACACACACACACACACACACACACACACGTGGTATGTTCTCACTGATAAGTATATATTAGCCAAAAAGTAGCTTGGAATACAACTCACAGACCATATGAAACCCAAGAAGAAAGAAGACCACACCAAAGTTTGGATGCTATAGCCCTACTCAGAAGGGGAAGAAAATAATCTCGGGAAGTAGAGGGAGAGAGGGATCTGGGAGGTAGAGAGGAGGAGGAGGGAAAGGGGGGCCAGTTCAGATAAGGGAGGAGATGAGGTTCAGGAATTTGAAAGGAGGAGAGTAGCACTGAGAGAGGGGGACTGGGGGTAGCCACTAGAAAGTCCCAGATGCCAGAGACCCAAGAGGTTCCCAGGACCCAACAGGGAGGACATTAACCAAAAATACCCAACAAAGGGGAAAGAAAACCTGTAGAAACCATATCCAGTGGATAGACATGGCCTCCTGTTGAGGGATGGGGCCACCCAACCAACTCAAAAAATATTAATCCAGAATTCCTCCTGTCAAAAGGAAATGCAGAGACAAAGAGTGGAGCATAGAATAAAGGAAAGGTCATATAGAGACTGCCCACCTAGGGATCCATCTCATCTGCAGACACCAACTCAGACACTATTGCTGATGACAAAAAGCACTTGCTGACAGGAGTCTGTTAAAGGTATCCCCTGAGAGGCTCTGCCAGAGCCTGACCAATGCAGATACAGATGTTCGCAGTCACAGCCAACCAACCATCCACTGGGGGTTGGGGGGAGGAACTCAATGGAGAAGTGAGAAGTTAGGGCAAGGACTGAAGGAGCTGAAAGGGTTTGCAACCTCATAGGAAGAACAACAAAATCAACCAGCCAGCCCCCACTGACTAAAGAGTACACATGGGAGGACCCATGGCTGTAGCTGGATATGTAGCAGAGGATTGCCTTATCGTGCATCGCTGTGAGGGGAGCCCCTTGGTCCTGTGGAGGCTTGATGACCCAGGGTAGGGGAAGGCTAGGGCACTGAGGCAGCAGTGGATGAGCGGGTGTGGGAGCACCTTCATAGAGGCAGGGGGATGAGGGAGAGGATAAGGGGTTTGTGGAGGGGAAACTGAGAAGGGGATAACATTTGAAATGTAATAAATAAAATAACCAATAAAAATGAGAAAAAAATAATATTAATAAATTATTTAAAAAGCTACTTCATAAAGCCTACAAATAATAAAGTGATTACAAATGATATTCTGTTATACTTATAGATGAGTACCTTGCCCAGTAATTAGCAGAGGGGAAAAAAAAACACTTGATGCTCTTCCTAGAGTACCCAGTTCATTCTCAGCACCCATATCAGGTAGCACACACCTCTGGCCTCCATAGTCATTTGCTCACATACAAATACACATGCACATGTTTTTTGTTTTTTGTTGTTTTTAAGTGTAGCCCCTGGTAGATGAACCATACTTCAGTAGGACAACACACATCAAAGAATAAATATATTGGCAGCATAGATGGAATTCAGTGGTTGCATAGAGGAGAGAGCACAAAATTGAGTACCTAGAGATGGAGGGAAGGTAGATCTTGGAGGAATTGAGGGGTAAATTCTATCAAAACACATTGTATGGAATTCTCAAAAAACAAGGTGAGAGAGAGAGAGAGAGAGAGAGAGAGAGAGAGAGAGAGAGAGCATGTAAGTGGATGTGTAGTGGTTCGAATTAAAATGTCCCCCATAGACTCATATATTTGAATAGTTGGTCCCCAGTTAGTGGAACTGTTTAGAAAACACCAGGGGGTGTGGCTTTGTTGAAGAATGTGTATCACTGGGGGAGTCCTTTGAAGTTTCAAAAGCCTACATCGTTCCCAGGTACTTCTCTCTACTTGATGCTTGTAGAGCTTGGAGCTCTAGCTCCAGCACTGTGTCTGCCTTCTGGCCTGCTGCCATGCTTCTGCCATGATGGTTATGACTCTAACCTTCAAAAGCATGAGCCCCAAGTCGAATGCTGTCTTTGGTCATGGTGTTTTATCATAGCAATGGAAAAGTAACTAAGACAGGATCCAAACCAACATTCCTTTCCCCCCTATTATGCTATTATGCCAGTCACATCTCCAAGAGGAGTTGCTGGTAGAAACCTGTATTGGCTCCTTTAATGCTTCCTCTTCTGGTCATGCCATTTACTGGAATGGGTCAGCATTTTGCTGACTGTGTGGCTTACCTCACAGGTTAGGGAACATTTCTCCTTCCAGAGACTCTTTTTCAGGATGTGCACTGGTAAGTTCAGCCTCTGGAATCTCTACTGCCTCTCTGGTAAAATCAGAATTTTAAGGCTCCTTTAGATGGTTTTGTCATCTCCTGGATGGATCTCTTCTGTCTTTGCAAGGAAAGAAGACCAGTGCCATCCTTTTAGCCCTTTTATTCTGTTTGACCTCCAGGATTTGGAGCATCCAAAAGGACAGTTTCACCAGACAGCACCATCAGTGAAGGTTTCTTTTAACCTCCACATAACATTCCGACAAAGGTTAGACAAAAATAAACAGATTTTTCAAAGTTAACATGAAATTAGATGTTGAGTGTTTTGACTCTTCCATATATAAATATTAATATCTTATTAATATAGAATTGATTTGTAAGTCATAGCTTCAAAAGATTATTCACTCTGAAAAATAAGACATCCTATTAGATGAACCTGAAGTAGAAGAGGAAATTATTTTCTCATGTCATAGATGGACCCAGGCTTCAAAATATCAAGATCCATTGCTTTTCCTTTCCATGAAGTACCAGGGAGTTAAGCATCAGCCCAGTACACAGTCTATCTAGGACTCAGCTCAGTGGAATGAGTCCCTCTTGTCCAATAGCAACAAAAATGAGAGTTGTCTGGGGATGGGGCTGCCAAAGCCATCTCAGATGAACCTTTCTAATTATGTTATTTATTATTCCACTAATATTTAAGAAATCAGGGTAAATTATTTAAAATATGTTCTTTACTTTTGCTTGTAAATTATAAGAATGGTAAGAATACTGCCAACTTTAATTATTCACCTCACAAATGTTTTTACACTTGCTGAGCACCAGGTCATATGCTAAGTGTCACCGAAGACTTCAGAATGATGTTCTCACTGCTCAATCATAATTTTTTGTGATGCTCCTTACCAAAAACTTGGTTTATTGAGATGTTAAGTTATGAATGTTAATAATTATGTTATGACATAAATCTCTTTCACACAACATATGTTTTAGTTATGATTTCTATTGATGAGATAAACACCATGATCACAGTAAATTGGGGAAGGAAAAGGTTTATTTTATCTTAATATCCAGGTAACAGTTCATCATTGGCAAAAGTCATGGAAGAAATTCAAACAAGGCAGGAACCTGAAGACAAGAGCAGAAGCAGAGACCATGGAGAAGTGCTGCTTACTGGCTTGTTCCCCATTGCTTGCTCACCCTGCTTTCTTATAGCATCCAGGACTACCGGCTCATGGGTGGTGCTGCCTACAGTGGCCACATTCTCCCACAGTGAAACATGAATTAAGACAATGTCCCAAAGGCTTGGCTTGCCTATGAGCCAATCTGATGAAGACATTTTCTCAATTAAAATTTCCTTTTCCCAGCTGACTGTAGCTTGTATCAAATTGACAAACAATAACAGCAAATCCACCAGGCTCTCAGTTCTACTAACAAAAAATATTTTAGCTTTATTAAATGAGTTTTCTGTGTTTTTATTTTATGTGTTTAGATGTTTTGGCCACACGTATGGCTGTGCACTATGTGCAAATGGTGACTTCCCAGGGCTAGAAGGGAGCATCAGATCACCTGGAGCTGCAGTTATGAATGGTAGTGAGTGACCATGTGGGTTCTGGGGACCCCAGGTCCTTTGCAAGAGCAGGCACTGCTGAGTCATTTTTCCAGCCTCCAAAATATTTATTTAATTTACTACCTAAACCTAATCCTTTATCATCTTTTGCCTAAATTGGAGCCACAGAATTCTAACCAGTATCTACTCTTTCTCTTTACAACATATTGTCCTCTCTACAACACAGTGAACCTTTAAAAACCAAAATGCTGTCAGTTCTTTATTTAAAGTTCTTCCATGGCTTCCCCCTTTTCTGTAACATCAAATCAGACATTTATCACGATGAGCAAGGCTGACAATAGTCAGCTCTTTGCCTGCCTTTTTATATTCTTTTCCAGTTGGCTCCCCCAATGTGCACAACCTCACTATTACTGGTCTTTTCTGGGATTGCCAACCCCTGAGCCCTGACACCCAATTTTTGACCACCGTACGTGTTCTTCATTATTTTTCAGTTGGAAATTGTTATCCTGGATTCTCCCTACTTTTAAAGGTTTTGTTGTTGTTGTTGTTGTTTGCTTGCTTGCTTGCTTGTTTGTTTTTTGAAGGGGTGCTTCCGTGTGTGTGTCTGTGTGTGTGTCTATGTGTGTGTCTGTGTGTGTCTGTGCATGGGTGGATATGTAAGCTTGCCATGGGAACAACTTTGGAGAATCCGTTCTCTACCCTGAGCTTTATACAGATTTTAGTATCAAATACCTTTACCTGCTGAATCCTCTCCCCCAGCCTCCCCTTAGGCTTTAGTGTCTCTGCATTGCCACGCTACCCAACTGTAGTGGATACCACTCATATCTTTGGCATTCCATTGCACAACAGCACTGCATAATGCCCTCTCGAATATTCCTCCAATCTTAAGGAGGTACTTTGTATTATTTGCCTTTCTCAAAGCACTGTGTCTTTGCCTAAGCACTACAACCAAAATTTATAACAATTATTTTTTGTTATATAATGTTAGTCTTGCTCGTCTAACCATATTCTTTGAGAAAAGAGAATTTAGCTTTTAGATGACTGCTATTTGGCCCACAGTATTTGGCCCACAGCCTGGCATCTGGTAGCATTTAATATATATTTTTAATGAGCAATGAACAAATTATTTCCACTACAAACTTTAATTGAAATCATGGAAGAAAGGGTAAAGGCATAGCTAGGCAAATGGACCTACACATTTCTATCAGTGTACAAACATTTTGCGGCCCACATGTAGGGAAGACACAGGAACTGAAACCCAAAGACCATCACCCCCTACTCAGTACCTACACAGAAACACATCCTTAGAACCCCAAGGTGACTTGCCCCAAGACGCTGCTGCATCTACCATGTATTTGTTGAAGGAAAAAATCCCATCTGGGTCAATAACTTTGTCAGTACCACAACTGAGTACTACACCAAAGGAGGCAAGCTGGGACTCAGGACCTGCCTTAAGCACTGCACTGAGTATAGAGATTTGGGAAGGGGGGATACCTAGCTCACTCTGCACCTGCAGTGACATCTGGCATCACCCTACCAGGAAGGATTCAGTGGAAATACATGTTAGCTAGAAACTGTCCAACTAAATAAAGCCATATTCCAGTGATCTACGAACACACATATTTGCAGAAGACCATTGAAAGACCAGGTAAATTCACTAAGATTGCTTCATGTTGCCTCTCCCTCCTGCAACTGCCAATCCAAAACCGACAAGGACTCTCAACCCAGTTTGCTTGCCCGTTTAAACACTCAACATCTACCATAAACATCCCAGGACTCTCAAATGTATAAAATAACTGGTTAACTCTCCCATTGATGGAGTCCATTAACAGAAGGGGAGGAAAGAGTGGCTTATCATAAGAGACTTATGTTGCCTGCACTGTTGTTTATTCAACTAATTATATCTCTTTCAAAGTGTTCAAGACAGTAGATTGGGGCCGAAACTTTCAGTGTAACAATTAATGATTATATTAAGGAGCAAAAGACAGATGATCAAGAAAGAACCAGAATAGAAATTATTTCAAACATTTGCAAACAGCAGCTAAGGTTAACTCCAAAGCCCTTGGTATTACTTACCCCAACGTTTCTGCACCACTCAAACCACTAACCTTTCCTTTCATCGGGAACAGATGTACAGACAGAATGCTATGGAGCTAGAGGAATATGGATCAAGATCTCCATAAATAAGTGTTCAGAGAATCTCTTGTTTATTATGTGCTGCCAATCGCTCCTAATTAATAGGTAACATTTAATCATTTTGTTCGCTTTTGATTTTTGGTTTGTTGAGTGAACAAATCCCATCCGGGCAATAGCTTTGTCAGCACCGCAATTGCCCACTGCCCAAAGGAGGTAAACGTGAGACTCAGAATCTGTCTTAAGCACAGTAGTCACTGAGCGAGGTGATTGTGAGTGTGTAGGACAGCCAGACTGATTGCATCTGTAGTAGCATTTGACATCACACTGCAAGACAGCATTCAATTGAAAGATGTATTAGCTAGAAACAAACCAATGAACGGTTTTCATCACTTAATAATGGAACTCTTGGGTAAGAGGGAACGGAGGGAGGGAGATAAAGAGGGAGAGAGGTAGATAAAGGGGGGTAGAGAGACATTTCAATGTGGACTCATTTGGGCATAGGTTAAGATTAGGAAACAATGTTCCCATACAAGCTGAAAGCCACATTAATGCAGCGCTGTGAACTCTGCTACTGCCATTTTCTTTCAGGGTGAGGAATGCTTGAACCACACGTGTATCAACACTGTCTTCTCACCGGCATCCTCTACTCAAGCACTCGAAGAGTCAACCAGATCCAGATGCCTTTTTGCAGACCAAGAGCATCGAGGAAGCACTTCCCTACTGAACCAGTTGAATGGCTCCAATTCTGCGGTATACATAAACAGAAATACCTGTGAAATAGAGTCTAAGAAATAAAAGATGAACGTATTCTGGATGTGTCCATACCACAAGTAAGTGTGCGTTTTAGTGTGAATTTTAGGTGTGAATTAGAAATTCAATTTATTCATTTATTGCCACTTTTCAACCATTTCTATTCGTGTACTCTCTAGAATCTACTTGATAACCGTGGAGAAATATCCCAATAGTGATACTTAAAAAAAAAATCTTGTTTTCTTTGTTATATAGAATAACAGAGGTTTGAAGAGCAAAGTGCTAACTTCTTCAGAGATCAGAACCTTTCTCCACAGTCTACCTCTGGGGTAACTGGAAGGTGTCTCATCTCATAGCGACCTCTCCCTTCTCAATTCTTACTGATCTATCTTCCAAAATAGATTTGCCCTTACTCAGCCAGGCAAAGCCTACCTGATAAAGTCTTTATAAACAAATATTTCAACTCTTGTTAGCTATGAAGCAAATAAATACAATCAAATTCTAACAAATTAACTAATTAGAAGAGAAAGGAAGGCTAGCTTATGAATCAAAGGATTTGGATGTATTGTTTTGGATCTCTGCAGCCATGAGACCTAAGGCAAGTTATTGAGTTGTTTGGATTTAGGTTCAGCATCTGGGGAAGTGACCTAAGTATGTATAGATTTGAGATTTCTATTTGATCTAAATTAAGTAATATGTTTAAGGTTAGCACACAGCCTGACATAAAGTAGGTGCTCAATAAAGGGCTATTTGTACCCACTTGGGACAGCCTTGCATTACAATGACTTGTGCATGTGGCAATCCTACTCACTCAGCTGAACATACCGAGACAGGGAGCATCGCCTCCTTTCTGGTCTATAGTTTATCCATTAGTTCACAGCATGGCATTGCTCAAAGAATTATACCTGATTGTTAATAAAAATTGTAACTTTGATATTGATAGTGCAAATAGACACATACTGATATGTAGGATTGGTTGGTTGATTGATCTAGACTAAAATTATTTCCATCTTTCCACAGTTATAGGTATTGCAGATTAATTGTAAACAGTGAGGACCCATCTTCCGTATCTTCCTGTATCACATCACCTCACTGCCTTTACATAGTGAGGTCTTCTCTCATAGTATAGCCCTCTCTTCCCTAATACCCTCAGGCTGTCTGAGCTCCTCTTGAAATTTCAGTTTTTTTATCTTCCAACTTCCCTTCCTCTTTGCACTCTGGAGTCCTTCACGATGCTATGTGCTACCATGACAATCGAGCTCTACATCACATCTGCTTTATTACCTGGGACGTATGGCTCCTTTTCATTCACTCTCCTCCCCTTCTATGCCTCAAATAAACCTGATAGAATTTTAAATCAATATATGTTCTCATAGAAATGTAATGTTTTTTTAAACTTATATATGTATAGTATACATGCATGTGGGTGTGCACAGAGGGGGTAGAATCTTCTGGGTCTGGGGTAGCAGGCAGTTGTGAGCTGCCTGACATTGGTACTGAGAACGCTCCATCTCTCTTATAAAAGTTTAACTACCTGCCTCATTACTTCCTTAAAGAGAAGCCTCTACACAGAATACAGTCTTCCTAATAGATCAGTACCCCACTCACATAACAGATAAGACATGGTTGCTTCTAAGCTGTGGCTGCTTGCTCATGTCTAAATGACTGCATCTAAGCAGCCAGTTAGTAATCTGATGTGCACTTATGTTTTTAGTGCTGCTTCCTCACTGTCGGTGCAATGGTAGCTAACAGTTTATAAGTTTTCTTACCCTTTGCCTATTTCAGCCCATAGGTATTGTTTACTGGGAACAATAAGATTGAACCTGTGTTTAGAACCATTTCTAAAACCAGAGTGAATGGGGATCAGACCAAGCTGGAGCGCCTGCACTTTGTCGTGTGCTTTGAATTCTCAGGGTGCTTTTTAGCTGCATAGATTATTCTGCTTCCTGGGAGGTGCAATTACTTTGTTAAGTAACCACTGAGTATGGGAAGGATCGGAAGAATATCTTTGTTGACAGGAAGCAGTGGAGTTGGATCCACAGGCAGACACATCCTCTAAATAGGAATTTCAAAATGTCTTGTGACAGTATATAGAAAGCTTGAGTGCCAGACATTCCCCTCTGCAAACCGTATTACAAAACCTTGGATTGCTTCTGTCCACTGAATACATGTGTGGTATCAAAAGGAGTAGAAGATATTTTCTTCCCAATGTTCTGCCAAATCTCAGCTTGAAGTTCACAATTTGGCTGACTGCATTTCCTCTCTCTTTTATTTGGATAAATTTGGAGGTTTCTGTATGTCCAATTTGCTTTTATATGGCTGTGATAAAGAGCATGACCAAAAGCAACTTAGAGAGTAAAGAGTTTATTTGGCTTATACGTCCTGGGTCGCTGTCAATCACTGAAGAAAACCAAGGCAGGAACTCAAGTAGGGTAGGAAGCTGGAAGCAGGAACTGAAGTAGACACCATGGAGGAATGCTGCTCCCTGGCTTGCTTCACATGGCTCATTCAGTTTGTTTTGCCATACAACCCAGGGCTACTTGCCAAGGTGTGGCATACTGCCCAGTGACATGGGCCTTCCAATATCAATTATTATTTAAGAAAATGCCCCCATAATCTTGTCTACAAGTCAGTCTGGTGGAGACGTATTCTCAAGTGAGATTACCTCATTCCCAGATAACTCTACTTTGTAGGATACCAATAAATATGCTATCATACATGGCTATGTTTACCAAAAAAAAAAAAAAAAAAAAAAAGCCATATCTTATAATCTCTCCTTATTGTATAGAAGGAATGTTATGGTCTTCTTCTAAGTTAATTAGTAAGGAAGGACTCACTGCTAGCTCTTAAAGAAACACCAGATAACTGTAAAATCAGACTGAATTGTCCTAATTGTTACTGAGGAAACAATATAAGCCAGATTCATTGCTAAGTTTACGTGGAACTTTAAATTTGGAGTGGAAAGTCTACTAGTATCTTTTGTTCGTCCTTCCATCTTTGTTCTATTTTATTGGACAGGATCTCTGTTATGTAGCCACAGTATGGCTTCAAGCTCATAAATCATTGGCTCAACCTCCCTCTTCAGTGCTAGAATTGTAGGGATGTACTGATGTGCCCAAATAGAAAGGCTAGGTTTTTTTGTTTGTTTGTTTGTTTGTTTGTTTGTTTGTTTGTTTTAAGGGGCTAAGTGAGCTTCCTGCTCTTTTTTTTTTTTTTGATACTTTATTTACATTTCCGATGATTCCCCTTTTCTTTGGAAACCCCGTGTCCCCTCCCCCTCCCCGCCTCTGTGAGGGAATTCCTCCTCCCACCTACCCGCCCACCCATTCCCATATTCCCT
>CM052702.1:10686435-10715134 GCA_028551405.1 Uromys caudimaculatus
ATAATACTACCTGAGGACCCAGCTATACCTCTCCTGGGTATATACCCAGAAGATGCCCCAACATGTAACAAAGATACATGCTCCACTATGTTCATAGTAGCCATATTTATAATAGCCAGAAGCTGGAAACAACCCAGATGTCCCTCATCAGAGGAATGGATACAGAAAATGTGGTACATTTACACAATGGAGTACTACTTAGCTATTAAAAACAATGACTTAATGAAATTTGCAGGCAAATGGATGGAACTTGAAAATATC
Source organism: Uromys caudimaculatus (assembly GCA_028551405.1). Taxonomy (NCBI): domain Eukaryota; kingdom Metazoa; phylum Chordata; class Mammalia; order Rodentia; family Muridae; genus Uromys; species Uromys caudimaculatus. The sequence goes on from CM052702.1 coordinate 10,686,697, forward strand.
ATCCTGAGCGAGGTAACTCAGTCACAAAAGAACGAACATGGTATGTACTCACTGATAAGCGGATATTAGCCCACAAGTTCAGAAAGGCTAGTTTTTGAAGGGCAAAATGTATTTTTATGTGAAATAAATGATACTTACATTCACTCTCCACTCTTTGCCACCTGTAAGAGACAGGAGAGCTGACCTCAGGGTCATGAGAGCATGAGAGGTAGCTCTGACCCTCAGCAGCTCTAGGACTCAGGAGAGTGGTCCCCGCACCTCACTTGGGCAGCACAATAGAGCTAGTCCTGCTGGCAAGGGCAGGTGAGGCCACCCAGAGTGTATGAGTGTGGGAGAGCTGACTCTGCCCCTTGCCAGCTGCCACATTGAATGAGCCAGGTGGGACAGTGCTGGAGAGCTCACCCTCCTCGTGGTGTGGGTACAGAAGAGCTGGCAGGCTGACCAGCTCAGCTACAACTGAGGGCTTTGAGTTGGCCCACCCTAACATCTACCCTATCTATGAACTGCTCAAGTGCATGAAAAGGCTGGTCCTGAAGATCTATGACACTGGCCACAACAGGATATTTGAGAGTAGTTTCGATGAAGATCCAGTGCTGTGATCGTACTAGCAGAAGCCAAAGGCCTGGAACTAGACCAATGTCTCATTGCAGTGAAGTAAGTGCTAAGAAGTATGGACAAAAGGATATACTGCGGATACATCGTGACACACTACAGCTTCTACAGTAAGATCTTCTGTTTTCCTTGGGGGAGGGGTCGGATGGCAAGGGTGGAGGGTGGGTCTGAAGAGACAGGAGATAAGTATGGTTTGGGTGCATGATGTGAAATTTAAAAGGAATCAATAACAAGTTAAAATTTAAAAACTAGAGAAAGAATAAATCATACCTAATGTTAGTGAAAGTAAGGAAATAAATATAAGAACGGAAACCTAATTTTTAAAAAGAAAGTAAACTATTGAACTTGAGTCCATGTGGTTTGTGGGAGATACTGTTATGAATTTGTCTTTACACAAAGAGCTTCATGCTACAGGCTAATAAGACTCTAACACTAATCCTCACAACATGAAGTCAGTGTGTACTCCTTTTATAGTTAGTGGTTAGGTTAAGACCGATTTGTCTGTAAGCCAAGAAACCGACTTTAACTCATCCCAGGGAAGGGCAGGAGTATGCTAAAAATGTCTGCTTTCAAAATGGTTAGCTGTCCAGTGCCAAATGGTCAGGCCTGAAACTATGCATCTGAGCAATAGTATGTGAACTCAGCAGGTCCTATGTGGGAATATATATTTACATGAATTTGAAGGATAGTGGGGAGAGGTCATATATGGGAGGGTTGGAAGGGAGGAGAGGGAAGGAAGAAATTTAGTAATTAAATTACAGTCTCAAAAGGAAAAAGGAAAAGCAGGGTATGCAGCCAAGGAAGAGAAAGAGAAGTAGATCTAGAGATGTGATCAGGGTTGAATGTTTTGGAACTTCTCTGTTGGACATCGATGACTCAGTTAAGATAAACCTTACATTTCTTCACATCTCAATTCATCTTTAAATGCCTGGGCAGTGAATATCCTATTGGCCCAGACACATTTAGCATCTCTGCCCTTGGATTAAATGCCAAGGACATGAGCAAAACATAAAAGGGAAAGCAATATCAACAAGGCCTGTCAGAAAGTGACGGTACACTAAAGCAACTCCATTTTGGATTATCATTACTAGTGAGCTCATAACCTCTGTTCTGGCTGCATGTGGCTGTACACAGAACAATGTTTTTTTCTTTTCAAATGATTGCTTTCAACATTCTATGTAAGTACGTGAATGTGCTTGGAAGAAGATGGTACTCCTGGTACAGGAAGATGAGCTCTCCATCAAGTGGGAGAAGCAGGAGTAAAAGCAGTGAGCATTAAAGCAAACATATGAGGCCTTCTGCATATCTAAGAAGTTATTAGGGCCTTTGGTGATAAATGTCAATATGCATATTCTTAAAGGGCTTTTTAGAGGAAATTTTCCAAAGGGAAGAGTGTTTGGGTTGAGTTCAGGATACTTGAATTTTGTTCTGAAATGGGAAGAGTGTATGCCCTATAGAAACAGTGCTTTACAGAGCATGCACTACCTACAAGGAAAGAAGAAAGCTGAATTGGGGATCTCAAATAATTCAGTATTGCTGGGGGCTTTGAAATATGAAGATTATAAACCATAAGCCTAGAGGGAGACCCAAAAGAGTTCCTAATGTTTATATTATGCAACATGAAAATGAATGGGCTTGATGTTCCAGACAATGCAAAGCCCTTGCAGGATTTAAAATCTGGGGAAGTGATATAATCAAGACTAGTTTTGGAATAACCCTGGCAGCAGCAATGTAGAGGAGTGTTTGAATAAATGAAGAAAAAGAAGAAGAAATAAATGGAGAAAAGAGATCTCCAATTTTCTCTTCTGGCTAAAAGACTGCATAGCAATTAACTCACTTAAAGAAACACAGAGAATGCTGAAGCCATTCAGAGGCCAAGTATATGAGTGAGTTTGTGGTCAAGAAAGGAGAGGAATATGGGGTTTTGTATTTCTGGATCAAATGTACAATACAGCTGTCCAAAGGGTGGTCACTGCTGTACAACACTTAGATTAGGTACAGCTGGTGGCTGGACCCCTGGAGACAACAACATGGAGCAGATAAAAGAAAAGTGAGTTGGAAGATCAAGAATAATACAAAGAACAGTGAGGAGTAGACTCAGAAGCAAGCAGAGGGATGGAAAGGGGGTTTCAAAAATATGTCCACCAGCTAGGATTAGATATAGCAAGAGGTGTCAATTCTTTCTCTCATAAAATAGGTGTGGAGTTAAGCTGCTGGTCCCTGCATCAGGCTCCATTATTATCTGATTCTTTTACATTCTACTGTGCATCTTAAGCTAAGATAGCTTCTGAAGATCTAACCCATGTGTAAGGAGAGCAACAATCCCTTTAAAGATCCTTATACAGCTCTTCTACTTACAACTGATTGGCAGCACTTCACCCTGGGCTTCAGATGACTTCAACAGAGGCTAGGAAGTGTAGGCAGCTCTGTTTCACTAAGGGAGAAGAGGTAAATGGATTCCAAGAAGCACCTAGTTAGATGTAAGGAGGTTTGAATGACACTGGGGCTGGGTTTCTAACCCATAAACAATACCTGGAAGCTGAAACTGTAGGACTTCAATTACTGGTCACAGAACCTGACCTGAGTTCTATATCCAAGCCCTGGAGGATACAAGAAAGAAAGAAAGTCTTTGTTCTAACATGTGACAAATGAGATTTATGCTGGCTAGTTTTTTGTTAACAATCTATAATAATCTGAGAGGCAACCTCAATTGGTAAAATGCTTTCATAAGATCAGGCTTCAGACAAGTCCATGTGGAATTTTCTTAATCAGTGATTGTTGTGGAATGGCCCAGTCCATTGCAGATCGCCTAGGCTGGTGGTCCTGAGTTCTATAAGAAAGTAGATTGGTCAAGCCATAGAGAGCAAGCTAGTAAGCAACATTTCTTTCTCCATGGCCTCTGCAGGATTCCAGGTTCCTGCCCTAGTTGAGTTCCTACTCTGACTTCCTTCAATGATGAACAGTATTAGCCAAATAAACCCTTCCTCCCCAAGTTGTTTTGCTCATGATGTTTCATCCCAGTAGTAGTAATCCTGACTAAGATAAGACTTCAAACCAAAATTAGCAAGAAGAGATGAAGAAGCTCAATCCACATTATTAAGACACGAATCGATTAAGAGACCATTACAATTGTAAACCAAATATAAGTACACCCAATTTCATTAAGCAAATATGGATATAGAGATACAGATTCACTCTAATACATTAAAAATGAGAGATCTCAACCCTACTCTCACCAATGGACAAATCACCCCAACAACAACAAAAAAAATCAACAGAGACCCATTTCAGTTCAATGATACCATAGACTGAATAAACACAAGAGACATCAACAGAACATACCATATAAACTATGTAAAGTATACATCCTCCTCAGCGGCTCATGTCTAAAAATAGATCACATAAAGGACACAAAACGAAGCAAGTCTTGACAGACATAAGAAAACTGATTTTCTTAAAAAAAGATAGTCTACCTAACCACAATGGAATAAAAATAGAAATCAAGAGCTAGGTAAAATGCAGAATGTGTATAAAATCATGGAGATTGAATGACATTCTCTCCAATGCTGATATGTCATTGAAAGAATCAATAAAAGAATTTTAAAAAATTACTACAATCAACTAAGAATGAAAACAGCCTACTGAAACAGATCCAATGCCATGAAAGCAGTCTAAGAGACTTTTATAGGTGCAAGCCCCTATGTTTAAGAGATGGGTGGGGGTGGGTGTTCAAATATATAACAGCGCATATTCTGGTTTTTGTGTTTTATAAAAAGGGAGGCAGGATGTGTTTTGGTAGTGACAGGTATGCTGAAGTGGGAGTGGTGCCTTGGCAGGCCCACGCTGAGGCATCCCTTCCCCCTGAGGTACCAGCTATACAAGAGTATAGTGTAGACTAGAGTTTATTTAGGGTATGGGAAGGGGAGTTGAGAAGGGAGTAGAGGCAAAGAAAGACATGCGGGGGGGGGGGAAGTGGAGAGAGGGAGACAGCAGTCAGAGAGAGAGAGAAGGAGCAGAGAAAGTCAGAGAATGAGGAGGGAACAAATAGCCCCTTTTATATCAAGCTAGGTCTACCTGGCAAGAGTCAGGTAACTGTTGGGCAGAGCTTAGAAGGAATGCCAACAATGACTTTGAGAAAACATGAGCAAAACAAATCTAAAATCAATAAACAAAAAGAAATAATTAAAATTATGGTAGAAATTAATGAAATAAAACAAACTATGAAGAATTATTGAAATAGAGTTGAATCTTTGAAAAGATAAACAAGATCAACAAACTATTTACAAAATTAACCAAAAAAGAAAAAAAGGCCCAAACTAATAAAATTAATTATGAAAAGGTTAACATTATAACAGACAAGAAAGAAACTGAGAAAAGTTGAGGACATACCCTTTTTTAATACAAGGCTAAATTGGGAAAGCTAAAATAAATAGTTTTCTAGGTGGTTGTGATCTGCCAAAAATAACTTGAGATGAGATAAATAGTTTAAACAGCTCTGTAATATGTAACAAGATTGAAGCAAAAATAAATAAAAATTCCCATCTAAAAAGTCCAGGATGTGGAGAAAGAGGAACACTCCTCCATTGCTGGTGGTATTGAAAGCTGGTACAACCACTCTGGAAATCAGTTTGCCGGACCCTCAGAAAATTGGACATAATACTTCCTGAGGATCCAGCTATACCACTCCTGGGCATATACCCAGAGGATGCTCCAACATGTAATAAGGACACATGCTCCACTAGGTTCATAGCAGCCATATTTATAATAGCCAGAAGCTGGAAACAACCCAGATGTCCCTCAACAGAGGAATGGATACAGAAAATGTTTACACAGTGGAGTACTACTCAGCTATCAAAATGACTTCATGAAATTCGCAGACAAATGGATGGAACTTGAAAATATCATCCTGAGTGAGGTAACTCAGTCACAAAAGAACAACATGGTACGTACTGATAAGTGGATATTAGCCCGAAAGTTCCGAATACCCAAGATTCAATTCACAGGCCATATGAAGCCTAAGAAGAAGGAAGACCAAAATGTGGATGCTTCAGTGTTTCTTAGAAGGGTTGAACAAAATACTCACAGGAGGAAATATGGAGACAAAGTGTGGAGCAAAGACTGAAGGAAAGGCCATCCAGAGAGTGCCCCACCTGGGGATCCATCCCATATACAGCCACCAAACCCAGACATTCTTGTGGATGATGGGAAGTGCTTGCTGATGGAAGCATGATAAACTGTCTCCTGAGAGGATCAGGCAGAGCCTGATAAATACAGAGGCGGATGCTCACAGCCAACCATTGGACTGAGTGTGGGATCCCGAATGGAGGAGCTGGAGAAGGAACTGAAGGAGCTGAGGGAGTTTGCAGCCCCATGGAGGGAGCAACAGTGTCAACTGGCCTGATCCCCCGGTCCTCATGGAGTCTGGACCACCAACCAAAGAATACACATGGAGGGACCCATGATGCTGGCCACATATGTGGCAGAGGAGGGCGTTGTTGGCATTAGTGGGAGGAGAGGCCCTTGGGCCTGAGGGTATTAGATGCCCCAGTAGAGGAGAATGCCAAGGTGGGAAGACGGGAGTGGGTGTGTGGGTGGGTGGAGGAATACCCTCATAGAGGCAGGGGGTAGAGGGACTCCAAAGGGGGAAGATCTGGAAAGGGGGAAACATTTGAAATGTAAATAAAGTAAATATCCAAAAAAAAAAAAAAAATAGTCCAGGTTCAGATAGATTAAAACTCTATCAGACCTTTAAAGAATTTAGCCCCAAGATTTCTCAAACTGAGGTGTTCAGTGGAGATCTTCTGCCTCTTACAGGTCCTCATCCCACCCTCCTCCAAGAGTGGAGTGCACAGACAGCAACATCGAGTACAACAGGAGCTATTTTATTTGTCAATTCAGGATTAACAGGCTTTCAAGTGACAAAACTGCCACACAGGATTTAAAAGAAACAGTTTGAGTTCCCAGTAGCAGTGAGATGCTTTCTGAGAAAGTGTTTTAACTCAAGAGCTCTCAGGAGCTTTGTGATGCCTGCTGAAAGCAGTCCCTTGCAGTTTGCAGGTCAGGAGGGTAGCTGCTGGAGCAGGAGGGCCAACTCTAAGCAGAGACATCTAAGATCAAGGAAGCAGCTGGTCTGGGAGTAGCTGCAGCAATGAATTCCCCTTTGCAGCTAAGTAGAGACTTTTAGAGGCTAAAGCAGGAAAGAATCTCTCTGGTGGAGTTCTAGAGAGTCTGTCCCCAGCAAGTCTCTCTCTGCATGGAGTGAGTCACCTAGGAACCAGGCTCTGACGTTTTCAGGTTTCTTCCTCTGAAGAGAGCAGGTGTCCCTGGAAAGTGGGCTCCAAGTCAGACCCTGGAGTTGGGAACCAGGCCCTGAAATGTTCCTTCTCTGCTTCCTTCATTGACTCTTTCAGTAGTTCTGAGCTTGCTGGCTTAGGCGTCTGAATTTATAGAGGTGTCAGTTGGAACATAATTGGCTTCACATGGGTAGGCAAAGAAGTGAAGAAGGAGCTAGCAAACCTGGGTGGGGGGAGGAGGAAGAATCTTGAGCCCACCCAAAGACACTGGAAGTCAACAATCATGTCTGCTGGCCTTTGTCTCTGCCCAGCTCTCTTTAAAATTTTTCACATAGTGTTAAAGCTAGTTAGTTTGTGAGCTATTTATAGATTATATTATATTAACATATCCTATATTAAATTTCCTTGAAGCACCAAGTAGCACACAGTAATAGTCAATAAATGCTATTGAATACATAAACAAGTGGATGAGTAGAAGAGTCATTCTTCAGAACAAGAGGTAAATAGTCTGTGGTGGTTTGACTAGGAATGGCTTCCATAGGCTCATATATTTGGATGCTTGGTCATTAGAGAATGGCACTCCTTGACAGAGACTAGGCAGTAGGGCCTCACTGTAGTAGGTACAGCCTTATTAAAGGAAGTGTGTCACTGGGGATGGACTTTGAGGTTTCAAGGTCATAGGCTAGGCCCAGAGTTTCTCACTTTCTCTTCCTGTTGCCTGCTAATATAGATATAGAATTTCATCCCCCTCTCTAGCACCAACTCTGCCTGCATACTACCCTGCTTCTGGCCATGATGGTAATGGACTAAACTTCTGAAACTGTAAACTAGCCCCAATTAAATCCGTTCCTTTATGAAAGCTGCCATGGTCATGGTGTCTCTTCATAGCAATAGACTAAGACATAGACTAATACTCTCTCCACCACTCCTAGAGAAATTAGAATCATACTAGAGCCCTGAGCAGGGCTTTGGTGGAGTACAGAAGTTTACCACTTAATGGGGACATTTGGAAATAAGGAAAAAAAAAAAAAAAAGACAATGCCTTGGCTTAAGCTAAAACAAAAGCCAAACAAACAAAAACATAGTAATTCATTTGTGGATATGGAAATTCTCTCTGTTTCTTACAGAACTGAATTTCACTATCTGTGAAAACTGATACATAGTTTTACATGGTGAGCATTATGTATGCATGTAGAATTCCCCACTACATGGAGGCAAAGGAGCACCAATTCCTCAACTTCCATTGCTTTCCATCCAGGAAAATTCATATGCAACCGGAACTTGGCCGAGCTACTCAGGGAGTGCCAGCATGGATCATTTTACACCTCGGTCAGTCTTTCCCACCCTCCCCAAGAATGTTCCTTCAAAATAAATGACACAGTTGGAAAAAGTATTGCCAGAGAGAAGAATGGATAGCAGAAGAGATCACGTTCTGGATAAGCAATGTGCGTCCTATCTTAGTCTGTCTGAGGCTACTGCATGAGAAGCCATGAAACCATGTGACATAGAAGCAATGAAATAACATGTCTTGTGATTCTGTGTCTGGGAACTCCAAGACCAAACACAAATCTGCTGTCTTTTGAAGTCTGCTTTCTCACAGAAGGCCATATTCTCAGAGAGATTTGCAAAGCAAAAATCAGAAAAAGAACCATGGGGTAGATGGGAGATAGATTCAGGACATGGACAGGCCCAAAGTGTGGGGTCTTGGTGTGTTCTCACCTCTCCTCTCCTCTTCCTCCTCCTCCTCTTCCTCCTCTTCCTCCTCTTCTGCTGGAGACCAAATGACCTTGTTTGAACTAAGGCCTTGCTCTTAATCAGCTAGCCAGAGGGTCCCAGGCTTCAGCAGACATTCCTTTGATTCCTCCCCTCTGCAGATGTCTCCTGCAGGCTATAGATGATCTGTTTATAGTAGCTTGTGACTCCAAAGAGACCTTGAGAGATCCCACTATCTTGAGGCTTGTTATGCTGATTTACAGCGGTGTAATACTTGGCTGCAATTAAGCGGCCCTGAGAAATTTCACTCCCTCTGTCTCCCCCCCCCCCCCAGCTCTGTAGTGACCTCTAGTAACCTTCCTGCCCCTGCCCTTCCCTCCCTAAGTGCTTATATACGGACTTGGAATAAAGGGGTCGGGGCTTGATATGGACACCATCTTGCCCTCAAGTACTTCTTGTCTCCTGTCGGTTTTCCACCACTGACAGCTTCTCTCCTCAGGTACAGACCCATGGTCGATAGCCTCCCGGGAGGGCCCCCCCGGGAAGGACGGGACAGTTAGCTCTTTGCACTCTTCCTCCTCCTCCTCTTCCTCCCCCTCCCCCTCTTCCTCCTCCTCCTCTTCTTCCTCCTCCTTCTCCTCCTTCTCCTTCATCTCCATCTCCATCCCCATCTCTATCTCTATCTCTCTTCTCTGAATGTTAGGAAAAGACACATTTGAGGAATATTTGATAGTACTTACATAACCCAAACAATCTACTCCCAAATGATTCATAAAGGGGGAGAAAGGTCAAACTTTATCTTATCTGTCTGCTTCTAAATGACATGTAACCTCACAGTAATTACTTTAGTAAGGAAATTAAACACAACTTAAAAAACCTACCCATATATAAATTAGGAGAAACTTACTGAAATTTTTGATTATTTGATTATCTAGGCTTTTTATAACTCTGGGTGGATAGAAGTCATGGAAGATCGAAAATACTGTAAAATTAGAGACATAATCTGAATGTGTTCCTACTGTTAAATATTAAAAGGATAGAAACTTGGTTAACCATGATGTTTAGAGGTGGGGGGGCGGGGCTCTGAATGGTGATTAGAATTGAATAAGCTCATCAGTGAGTATCATCCATGTTTCCATCCTGGTGGGGGGAGACAGAGAGAGATTGAGACAGAGACAGAGAGAAACAGAGAGGGAGAGAAAGAGAGAGAGAGAGAGAGAGAGAGAGAGAGAGAGAGAGAGAGAGAGAGAGAGAGATTAGAAGACACGCAGGAATGCATAGTTGCTGTCCTTCATAAGTAATGTCCTGAATCACCTGTAGCCTCTACCAGTTAAAAAAGCTATCACCAGACGTAGACCCTCTTGAGTTTCGAGAATTACAAGCTAAAATAAATAATCTCTTGTTAATAGAGAGTCTGCCTCAAGTATTTTACTGCAGTAATAAAAAAATGGAATAACACTATGTCAATCCAAATTCGTTTTATCACACTTTATATTCCATGCTCAAGAATCACAATAATATACACTTGAAATCCTAGAACTTAAGATACATAATCAATAGGATGGTGAGTTTGAATGTAGCTTAAACTAAAAAATAAGGCCTTGTTTCAGGGAAACACCCACATCTAAAATAAGTTTTAATATCTTACCTATTTTCCAAGTAGCTGATGATATTATATAATCTTCAATATACACTCATTTTACATTTGTGTAAGATTCATAGTTTTTCCACTTTGAAAATTATGCCTTCATAACGAAATGCAAACCTTCATTTTATAATCTTATAATCATGAATAATAACAGAGACATATATGCCACATATATTTACATGCTTATACTGAATCATCTTTCAACTCAACTGAGTTTATTAGACAGGATTATTACTGCCTAGAGAACAGATTTAAAGGAAGGACTCCAACTGCTATCTTTTGGTAACAGAGACAGAACATTTCAGGTGTTACAAATAAATATAAGAGATGGAGCAATTAATTATAACATGGTGATACATACATATAACCCCCCCCACACACACACACGCATGCATATATACAAGTTGTCAAATTTCAGACCAGGAAAGAAGACACTGTTATTTATCAGAAGGAGACACAAGCTGAATGAGTAATTGTTTTCTGGGACAGTTTGTCTATGTTTTATAATTTATCTGTTTTCTTATTTTTGATGCAAATAGTGAGAACGGGTAGTTAAGGTATTAGCTACAAGGTACCAAGGAAAACTGCAGCAATGTGGAAGTTGTGTCTCTTGGACAGAATGCACCTTTATGGCTAATCATACTTGACATTGCAGGAACATTCTTTCCTATTGCCACACATGCAGATGAAGGGTCTGCTTCCTCAGAAGACCCATCCTCACTGTGATATTATGTACCTTGTAGTTTTGTTTCAACCTTGTGGAATTTTCAAGAAAATTGTGGGAAGAAATTCCTTGAAAAGTGAGATTTGGATGACTCTGGTTTGAGAGGTAAAAGAGAGACATTTTACCCCTATGAATAAGGTATCCATCTCATGAATATTTATAAAAAACTTACTAAAAACAGCAGCACATTGACTAAGAGTGGAGAGAGTGGGTACCCTTGGCTTATGCCATATGACCCTGGGGAACATAGCAAAGCCTCTTCTCAAAGAGAGAGACACACAGAGAGAGAGACAGAGGCAGAGGCAAAGAGAGAGAGGGAGGGAGAGGGGGAGAGAGAAAGGGAAAGAGGGGGAAGGAGAGGGGGAACGGGGAGGGAGGGGAGATGGAGACAGAGAGACAGAGACAGAGACAGAGAAATTCCTGATACATGTTACAGTGTAGATAATCCTCAAAGTCCCTTGGCACACTGTGATTGTGCCTTCTCAATAGCATTGTTCCATGAACAGCTTCCTTCTCAAGCATAGTAATGTGCCCACAATCTTTCAACAGTTTTCCTGAAGAGCAGTGAAAGGAGCTACACAGTCAATTCCTTCAAAGCTCTATCTGTAAGACTCAGCCTTCAGCTCAAAATATTTAAACAGAACTCATTTTTTTCTTTCCAGATGGCTCCCTACAGATTGAGTAATTACTTTATGTCATTTGAAGTAACTTTCTGTTGACTAACCATCAAAAACATCCAGTGATTCCAGATATTGCTTGTCTTAATAAAATGTAGTGGTATGATCTTTTCCCCTTGCCTTTCCTCCTTTCAGCATCTCCACTGTGTCTCCAATGATCCCTTTCAAAATCATGGCCCCTCTTTCTTTATAACTAGATAGGTAGATAGATAGATAGATAGATAGATAGATAGATAGATAGATAGATAGATAGATAGATAGATAGATGTGTCTGTACATATCAATACAACCTGTTCTGTCTCTTTATTGTTACTGATACATAAATGATATCAGAGCTGATGAGTAGGTATTAAACAATCAATTGGGGAATCGTCCTAGGGAAAACTGTCTGGTTCTTAGCACCCCTTAGTCGCCTGTAGTTCTTCATCTACACTTCATCTGGACTCCATGAGAGTGCCCTCTTCAGTCAGCTTGTCTATTGCTGTTGTACTTGCTCAGATCTTGTTTAGGGAGCCATGTTGTTGAGTTATCACAGATAAAGCTTCCCTGCCATTTCTAGGAGACATAATCTCACAGCAGTTGGGCTCTGCTTTGTAAAGTATAACATCTGCAGAACTTTCCACCCAGCTTTTTAAAAACACCAAAAGGAGAATGGGCTTTGAGGGCAGGTGTGACGTCAGAAAGTATGTAAGCCAGGATCTTTCAGTGAAAAACACTGTGCATGTTTCCTGTGAGCAAAAGAAAATATTATCTTTCAATGAGACATTTTTCCTTTAAAAATGAAGTGCTGTTGTGATAAGATTGGAATCAGCAGTCAATGAAATTCTAGGTGGGATTCTGCTTAGACTCAATAAGAGCCTTGAGAACTCAGAAAGGAAAGAGAATTATAGAAGCGGCTGGCTTTTATGAGGAACAACTTGTTCTGGTACATTTTGTTTGTTTTAATGAGTTCTGTTTATGGCAATACACTGAATATATATTACATAAATTGAAATTTGATATTAGATAAGTATGCAATATTATTAGATAAAATTCCACACAAGCCCTAACATTAATCCAAAGCAAAGAACTTTCCTACAAGGGGCTCCAGGGACTTCCCTACAATAGAGGCCTTTACCAGCAGGAGTGTACACCCTGCTCTGTGGAAAGTTTAGATCCTAGCATTCTCTATGCAATCTTAAGATGTTGAGTTTTCCACCGCATTCATTTGGGTACTATGCCTGTTTCTTCTAGCAATTTAGGATAATAAATAGTCACTACATACTCTTGACATGTATGACTTCCCTCATCCATCCATCCATCCATCCATCCATCCATCCATCCATCCAAGACATAAAGGCTTGTTTTATATCTACTATTCACTGTTTTGTATTGTTTTTTTCTTTTTTTTCAATTTTGTAGAACATTCTTTCATATTCGTGAAAGTCTCAAATTTGCATATCCTCTGTAAGCTAAATCATGTGTGTTGCTAGTATGGTTTCTTAAAAAATAATATAGGGATTTTAGTTTAACATAATATTTGGCACTTGTCATGTGCCAATCACTAACTGTATTTTAGTCTATGATTTCATTTAATTCTCACATTGAGAAAGCCTAGTCATAGCTAGGTTGGTGACTGTAGTCTCAGATCTTGGGAAGCTGAGACAGCAGTGTTCTGAGTATGAGGACAGTCTAGGCTTCACAGTGAGAACCAAAGAAGAAAGACACCAACACAACTCAAAAGTGTCTAACTGGGTTTAAAGGGAACGGTTATTATCTTTCATCACCGCTGAGGTTTGGGTGTGAAGTGACCCCCACAGGCTCAAATGTTTGCAAGCCTGGTTCCAAGCTGGAAGTGTCACTTGGGAATCATGTGGAGCCTCTAAAAGGTAGAGTCTTGCTGGATAAAGCAGGTTGCTAGGGACCAGCTTTGAGGCTTTATCCAATGACCTGGCTTCTACTCACATTCTGCTTTCTGGACAGCAGACTGTGACTGTGACTGCCAGCATCTTCCTCCTTCCACCATGCCTTTCTTGCCTGCTGCTTTGTCTTCCTGACCAATGAACTATGTCCTTCTAGCACTAGCCAAAATAAACCCTTTCTCCCATAAACTACATTTGTCAGGGTATTTTATCACAGCAACAGGAAAGGTAGCTAACACCATCCCTAAAAACACTTATTTGACCACTTTTCTTGGTTAACACACCTTGGGTTTGAAGGTAAAGAGCTAGTAAATGTGTGTGTACAAGTCTGTACTGGTTTTCTCTGTTCCTGTATAAAACACCGGTCAAAATCAACTAGGAAAAGAAAAGGGTTTATCCTAACTAACAGGTTAAAACACATCATTGGGGTGAGACTGGAACTGAACCAGGCTCCGTCTATAAATCTAGTGCTAAGGAAACTGGACAAGAGGCATGCTATGAGTGACATGGGTACAGAGTGAGAACCTGTCTCCAAAATAAACAAAACAAAATGAAAATACCAATTAGGTTTTTTTCTTTTGTTCTCCCTGTTTTTTTGGGGGGGTCTTTATACTACTAAAAGAGAAAAACTATTGAGAGAGATTTTAATTTCAATCAGTAACTTATATTAAAGAATACATTCGGTAGAAAATCAATGATATAATCAAACAGAAGAATGAGAAAGACATTCTTAGTACATGAAGATATACACACTAGGAATTTTATTTTTTATTAAAAAGAGTTTAGTTATGTGTAATACTTTCCTTGCTATTTTTCTCTCTTCCTTTTTTGTAAATATGCATGGGTGCCTACATGTCTGTCTGTACACCAGATGCATGCAATGCCTGCAGAATCCAGAAGAGGATATTGGATCTTCTGTGACTAGAGTTACAGATAGATATGAGCTTCTATGTGGTGTCTGTGAATTGAACTTCAGTCCTCTGGAGGGGCAACTGGTGCCCTCAACAACAGAGCTATCTCTCCAGTCACTTCCTTTGTCATTTTAAAAACCAGGAACTTCCTGGGTACTTTTCAATCCACCATTTCTATTTCTAGAGTTGCCATCATTACTGTTCTAGCCTACACTTAACCTTTATCTGGAACTCAGTGTGGCTACAAAAGGCTATTCTTTCTCAACTTTCTTCTTGTATGTGCTCATCAGACACATCAGGGGTGCAAATATTAAACAGTAACTGCAGATAGCAAGTCAACTTCTGAAACCAAGCCAACTTCAATTTAAAGTGTATCAATGGCACATAAAACAGCAGTCCACTGAGAAGGAAGAGGAGCGCGTAGATATAATGCATCTTTGGAGACTTGACAAGCGGAATCAAAACCAAGCTCAAGCTCATGCCCATTGCTATGAAGGTGAAGGGTAAAAACACCTGAAAAGATAAAATTGAAGAATGTAATTAGATGTGAAAATCCATGTGTGATAGCTGAATATTCTCATCAGTAAAAGTAATGGGACACTGATGATAGAAAACAGGCTAAGTCAGCTTTTGAGTTAGACCAATGGGCTCGGGACTCATAATGTCACAGTGCAAGAAAATTCTGGAGATTCCTCAGAGAAGGTGCTGGTTGAGGGGGCATCAGAAGCTAACTTTGACTCTTCAGGAGTAGAGATGGTCATAAGCATATGCTGATTATTCTGACCACCTGTAGGCATAAGTGGAACAAACTTATTCAGAAGGAGTGTCTAGGCCTGTCGGGGTGCGGTTGGGGGTCCGGGCAATCTTCCATAGAAAATATCTCAAATCACTGATCAAGTTAAGAGAAAAACTACTTTTACCCCTCTGTTGATCAAGTTAATATCAACAGTTAAATATTAGGATTGTAGCGGTTTCACATACTGAAAAAGGAATATATTAAGGCAGAGAATTCCTTGTCTGAAATAATTCTATTTTTGTTTTGATATTTTTAAAATATTAAAGATTCATTCTTGATACCAAGATTGTGCTAGTAATATAAACATCCCACACTTAATATTACAACATTACCCTTGATTTTTTTTCCCTTGGTGATCTCACTAAGTACTCAGGTCATCTTTGAACTCATAACTTTTCTGTCTCAGCCTCCCAGTGCCTCTAAATTAACTTGAACTATAGACATATACCACCTAGCTCTAGACAACCAATTTTGAGATATCTGTAGAAGATATGAACTATCCTCTAATAGTACGATATAGTAGTTGAAATTACTAAACTTTTTAATGAGTGGGTAATTCATTTGAGTGCTAAATAACAGTCTCCTCCTAATTGTTTATAGATCTGTAGGAAACATAACTCACTATCTCACAGATCAGTATTTTTATCAAATAGTTGAACGAAGGATGTGAGTATTCATGAGAGCAGGCAAAAAAAATATTTAACCATTTGTACATAAGGTGGCCCTTACCTTTTTTTAAGCAAATGTAAGTCAAATAATAGTACAATTCTAACTGTTAATGTTATACCCTGAATTTTTGCATGCCTTTGCTTATATAATCCAGCCAATATTCTTAGGGAGCAAGTACTACCTGTGTGCATTGAAGATATGAATGATATGTCACCAGTGAAATAAGAGGGAGCTTATAAAACAAGGTAGGAACTAGACATAAGTCCAAACTCTTAATTACCTTGTATTTTTTGGTGTACTGGAACTCTATCAAAAATTCATAACTTCCTTTCAATTGTACCTAATCAGTGATATAAGCCTGAGTCCAAACTCTTAATGATTACCTTGTATTTCCCGATGTTTTGAAACTCTATAACTTCCTCTCAATTGTATCTAATCAGTGATATAATTGTGAGTCAGAAAACAGCAATAAAGCGAAAGATTTTAAAAGATAGAGATATGAGATTAGGAGGAGAGGACTTTCCAGGAGGTACTTCCAGCAAGAGGCTGGACATAAGCCATACACTGAATACACCTGGAGGTTCTCTGATTATCCTCTGGATGTCACTGTCAGGGCATGACTTGGCATTCAGTGAGTGTCCAGAGAGATGATGACATGCCTGAGGATGGGGCCTGGGCCTCATTTATTTCTGAACAATGGGTTCACAAATATCCAAGAGTTTAGTGATGGCTGAATGGAAGAAGCAGAAGGGAAGATTGAAAGGGAAAGACAGTGGTAAATCAACAGAGTCGGTAATGAGGACATCACTTCCTTTCTCTCTGGGTTCTGATAATTTATAGTCTCTATAGACACTGTGAGAATTGAATCTTGGCTTCACTTTGTGCTACGTGAGCTTTGACATGTGACATACTTTCTATAAACCTATTTTATCTTCTCTAATATGGATATAAACAGGAAGGGTATCTAGCTTTTGTAGGACAGATAATCCTCCAACAAAGCTTTGGTCATTGCTACCAGCCAGTTGAGACTATTCCATTATGTGCATAAACTCCCTCTCCTGATAATATTCTTATACTGCCAAGTTTTTGCTTGTTACTTTTTTTTTTTATGAAAGAATGCCTTCTTTTTACATGACATATTTTCTTCCCTCAACTAAAAGCAAGCTTACAGTAATAAAATTCAAGAGAAGGAATCTGATGATGATCCAAATAAGCTGATATTTCATAACAGTAAATACCATCATGATTTTGCATCTTCTGTCTATCATTTGGTATATCTTTCCTTACTGTAAAATATACAACATGCATAATAACTATGTAAGTAAGCCAAGCAATCTCAGGTCAAATGACTCCCAATGATCGTCCAAAAACATCTGCCTTTCTCATTAACAAATCTTTAGATCAAACTTAAGAGATTTTGTATTAAATAAAGCTTATTTGGCATGAACAAAATGAAAATAAAGACCAGATTATTGATATTTGCTTCTCAGTTTGCTAAGTAATAACACATATCATGTAGATCTTCCGAATATACTTTTCAAATACAGTCATGTATCTTATTTCATGTGGAGCAAATTTACCCAGCCCACCTTTACCTTATATGGTCTGTGTAGATTGGGCTCCTGGTACCTCAGTTTCAAGATTCCTATTATTGTTATGACATTCCAAATGGAAATGACAAAATAGAGATAGTTTATCAGTTCAATTAGGTTTGTTAAGACAATTGCAATGGATCCCATAATGACATTTAGTAGAACACCTATAAAGGGGGAAGAGTGGATATTCAGGGTACTAAACAATAAGGGTAGCTGGCCATTCTCACTTGCAATATATGACATTCTTGCTGACTCAAGTACACTAATCACAAGGTTGCTAAACAGTGAGGCAGAAATAGCAAAAGGAACAGCCCATGTTAATTGGGGAATGACCCTGTCTGTCCATGTAAGAGCCACAGCATCTGCAGAGAAAAAAGCACACAAAAAGAAGTGTATTAAAAAAGAGAATCTAATGATAAACCTCTATACAAATATTTCACCGACAAAACATAAAGTCTAAAAAAAAAAAAAATCGACAAAGAGAACTTTGTTATTTCCTTTTTTACATTTAAGGCTGGTGCCTATTTTGGTTCACCAAACTGCACTATGAATAGTTGAGTTTATGTCTTTCTGAAAAGATTAGGAACTTTTCGAAGGCAAATACCCCACATATCTTGTTCATAACATCAGTAATTTACTCACACATACTGTAATAATGAGTTTTCAGTAAATAGTTGAGAAAAGCATTTGTTGTGTTGAGGCAATTGAAAGTATGTTTATGAACTACAACTAGCAGAGAGAATGCTGACACACTTAGCCAGTGTCAGAAAAAAAAACAAAACAAAACAAACAAACAAAAAAAACCACAGCACTGCTGACAGAGTCTGAGACTCACCCAAACCATAGCATGATGTAAAATGTAAAAAAAAAAAGAGCATAAATTACACAGATCAAAAATATTAGTGATGCTGAAGACATTTCTAAGCTATAGACCGGTGGTTCTCAGCTGCAAGTGACGTCGTTCTTCGAGGTCATGTCACAATGTCTGGAGAATTGTCTAATTACCCATAACTGGAGAAGTAGGCATTTGCTGTTGACATCCTAGTGGGTAGTAGCCAGAGATGCTGATAAACATCTTGCGATGCTCAGGACATGTTCAAGGACTCGTGTGGTCTAGGACTTGTATATAGTGCAACGGTAATGTGAAGTGAAATTTTCTGGTTTCTTTAGAGACTTAGTTGTGACATATGATGTTTTCCTGGAGGCTGTCTTATAAGAGGATGTTTTGCTGAGGGAGACACATGAAAGGACCTTTTGCTGAACCAGACATGTGAGAGGATGTGTTGGTGAGAGTAGACATGTCATCACATATTTTTCTGGAAGCTATCTTGTGAGAAGGCATATGATATTTTGCTAGAACAGACACTTGAGAGAGTGCATGTGTTTAGAAAGAATATAAATATAACCCACAGACAGTGAGAGAATGCTGTTGCATGGGTTCACCTTGGAATGCTTCTCTGGTCTTCAGTGATCATCCCTTGACATGGCTTTGTAGAGAGAAATGCACCCTGTGGTATTCTGGCTGCTTCTCGCAGCTTTTGTGGACTCCTCTTGATGATTCAGTGGAGCCTCTCAGTTTCTTCTGGATCAAGCTGCTGCTACTGGTTCATGTTTGATATTTTGGACTGGACTGCTGATATCCTAACAACAAAGATTAGACTTGCCCCAAAGTACTACTTCTAGATCCACATCCCCATTTCCTGCTAATTTTTCTTTTCACCTACCTCTTTTAGGTGGGCTAGAAAGGAGGTTGAAGTGTTTAAGAACCCTTATTAAAGTAGGTTTTGACAAATCAAAGCCTACAGCAATGTGCTTGCTTATCCTATGTGAGGCTCTGGGTTCAATACCGATCACTCCAAAACAAAGTGGTCCAAAATATTGGTGTGTGTTGAAATTTAGAAACCTTGTATTAGAGAAAGCATTAGAACATATTTTGAAATTGTTATTTGTGTTTGAAGACCAAAATTTAAAAAAAGACCTTAGGAACACTACCTCAATATTACAGTCAGTATAAAAACTACCAATAGATGGAATCCAAGGTGATTTGAAAGACAGAAATGAGGGAGTAGAAATGACCAAAATACATTGCAAAACAACAACAACAACAACAAAAAATATATTGCAAACTTGCATGGAAATTTCAAGGAATAAAGAAAGCATATTGTTTAAAGAAATCACCAATAACCAAAAATAATCATTACTCATGGAAATTCTCTTGAGTCCAATTTGAACTATGAAAACATATGGTAAGGTAGATTGTCCCATCACAAAGAAATCAGCTGTGTTTTCTATGAGCTGAGCAGGGCAGAGCCTAACGTCCCTGGGAGGTAGTTGTCCTGTAAGCTCTTCACTTTGTCTACAGGTTCCAGGTGAGTCACCAGTATATCAGCATTTTGATGTATAATAAACAATAAGACTTTTGAATGTAACCAAATTAAAATATTATCAATGAATCTTGTCCTTAAGATCTCAGTTTTTTGTTGAGTCAGGGTTTATCTGTCCCTGGTTGTCCTGGAAATGGCTGTGTAAACCAGGCTGGTCTCAAACTGAGAGATATGCCCGCCACTGCCTCCTGTGTGCTAGGATTAAAGAGATGTGCCACCATGCGCCCCTCCCCCAATCTTACTTCTTAACCAGTGTGTTTGCTAGTTTAGAACCAAGATCCTCTATGTATGCCAGGCTGGCTACAAATGTGCACTCGTCTTGTCTCAGTTTCTAAATGCTGGGATTATAGGTATGCACTGCCATGTTGAGCTATGAACCCACTTTAAATAGGCCTACCTGCCACATCACCTGCTCCTGAGTGTTATCTTACAGTATTGGGTGTTACTTAAAAATATCCTGTTGCAGTTCTTACTCCTTCCAAATAAGGTCTTGCTCTTGGACACGCAGACCTCAACACACTACATCCTTTTAGATATGTTTCGAAATACTTCCTGCCATCCTGCACAGGAAATCTTCAGTTTCTCAGTGAACATTCTACAACCACCATTCCTTACAACCAGAAGATTTCATGTAGCTCTGTCCACATTGAATCTCAAAAATTAAAGGTATTTTAATAAAAATTAAAGATCATACTTCTGTACAATCTTTAGCATTATTCTACAAGTTTTTGTCTCATTTTTAAGTCTTTTCTATATTTTTATTTAAAGTTTTATTATATATATTATATATTATACATGATATATATACTATACTTTTATATATATGAACAACAGTGAAGCCTATAAAGTCAAAAAGTCCCTGTCCTCATCAAGTTCTTAGTTCTTATTCCTGTATTCCAGGCGTAAACGCTGCTGACATCTGGCTGCTTCCCTTTCCTGTGTTTCTCTATAATTATACATTATATTGTATTGTATTATATTAGCCTGTAAGGACTGTATGCTTGAGTTGTGTGTGTGCAAATATATGAGTGTGGAGGTTCTCATGTGACTGAATGTTTACATTTGCTTTTGTTCACTTCCCATGTATCTTGCTCATATTGATACACATACATCCATATAATTATTTTAGGTACTTCTCAGTACTCTGTTATATAACCATAAATTATCCATTTATTCTGTATTAATTGATTTACAGACTGTTTTCAATTTTTTTGTTAATGGAAAATGTGCTTTAAACCAGAGCTTCATAGCAATGTCTCTGGAAAAATGAATGCTGAAAAGAAGATGAAAGTTTCAAACTAGCCTGGGCTATATAGCAAGATTCTAGGCCCCCAAAAGAAAAATGTACTTTAATAACAAACATTCAAAAAAAGAATGTGAAATAATTTAATGCATGATATACCTGACTATTGATCATAACAAGAAATTATTTTAAGATGTTTAAAATTTTACATGAAAATTCTTTCTTTCTCATTTATTATTTTTATTTACTTTGAAATAGGGTCTCACTAGCTCTGGATGACACAGAACTACCTATGCAGACGAGCCATGCCTGGCTTCTGTGCCTTCAATTCTTATTATTTATATAATTCTGTGCAGAGCACATTCTTAGAAGTACAACTTGTGAGCACACAATTTTTTTCTAGTTTTTATTTTATTATTATTTATTATGAGAGAGAGAGAGAGAGAGAGAGAGAGAGAGAGAGAGAGAGAGAGAGAGAGAGAGAGAGAGAGGAAGGCAACTTTGAGTTCAAGAGTCAGCTCTCTTCTTCCACTGTTGGTTCCAATAATCCAGTTCAGGTCACCAGAGTTTCAGAGCAAGTGCTTGACCCATTGAGCCATCTCATGGGTCCATAAATGTGCATGTCTTAAGTAAGAGAAACACTACAAAGTTCATCCAAAAATGATTGTATTAATTTGTGAGTAACTCATTCTAAAATTTCTACTCACAGTTCAAATTTCTTAATGCAGCTAGGTATTTGAGACAAACTTCCTGTAGGCGGTCTGAACAAGGAAACTTTCTTAATATCTGTTTCCACATCACTTCTTAACCTGTAGATTATCTTGCCCTATGTTAATATCCTGTATTTTAAGTGTGGCTCAGAAACCTCAAGAACAGCTTGTGAGCACTGTGTGAACTCTGTGTCAGCAGGGCTTCAGATTGAAAATGCTGGAGCCAAAAATCCTTCCACACTCTTTCTACACTCCAAATTCTGAAGGAACACGCTTCTTTCCTCATGTATAGAACTTTCACAATAAAGAAAATATTTGGTAGTTGTTTGCTTGGGTTGTTTGTTTGTTTGTTTTGAGACAAGGTCTATGTAGCAGGGAATTTGCTATGCCTCCCTCCAATTCACAGAGACCCAGCTGCCTCTCCCTCTAAAGACTTGGAGCTAGGCATTCACCTCCACACCCAGATGAGGAACTTCCCCCTCCCTGGCCCAGGGCTGGAGAGATAGCTCAATGGTTAGGAGCTCTGGCTGCTCTGGCAGAGAATTCAGGTTCAGTTTCCAGGCCCCACATGGCAGCTCACAAGTCTCTGTAACTCCAGTTCCTGTTCATCCAACAGCCTCACACAGACATACATGCAGGCAAAACACCAATGCACATGAAATAAAAGTAAATAAAATTCTTAAAATAAGATTTAAAAATAAAAGTTCTTTCTTCTTAAGAGAACTGTAAGTGTGGAAACATGACAGAGATCTGGCATCTACAGATTAAACACCATACATGCGACTTGACTGCCTGAGCTCTTTTCTATATCAACTGTAGAAACTACTATTATCATAGATTCCAATGTGCCTCAAGAAAAGCATAACATCAATTTACATTATATCCTAAAACTTCCATAGTCCTTTGGACTATTTCTATATGCTTGATTGAAAGCTACAGCCAACCCTCAAGTCTGTAACTCCTAAACTCTTTTATTTATAACCATATCTGTAGTTATATAAATCATGCACTTCATAAAGCAAAAAAAAAAAAAAATTGTACACTAGTTCCTTTTTATTTTCATGAAAATGTAGAGTCTTTTCCTTCATTAACACATTACAACCACTGTCCTCTTAAGTGTCCATCAACAATATGAACTTCTAAAAACCTCATGGGGTCAGTGAGAGGGCTCTATAGGTAAAGGTGCTTGCTGCCATACCAGAAGACCTAAGTTCCATCCTTGCATGGTAGAAGGAGAGAATCAACTCCTGCAAGTTGTCCTCTGACCTTCATATGTACCGCAGAGCACACATGCACACACATAAAATAAATAAGTGCAATTTAAATATTTAAACAAAAACCCAGGTTAGTCTATTATGTAGACTTAGATGAGCTATTTATGTCAAATTTTTTGAATATTTGGGTGATCTTTAATTTTGTACTACCATAACTGATGATATGACAGTCTTCCCTAAATGTACATTTTTTTATGCATTGTTCTGATTATTTTCTCAGCCTGCAATTCTAATGCAGTAAAAGTACATGTATTAAAATTTTAAACTAATAACTCAGACTTTAAATCAAGTCTGAAGATTATAAGCCTGAAAAAGGCAGTGATTAAAAAAAAAAACAAATTCCTGATGCAGCCAACCAACAGACTGAGCATGGGGTCCCCAATGGAGGAGTTAGGTGAAGGACTAAAGGAGCTGAAGGGGTTTGCGGCCCCAAAGGAAGAACAACAATATCAACCAACCAGACCTCCCAGAGCTTCCAGGGACTAAACCACCAACCAAAGAGTACACATGGACAGACCCATGGCTCCAGCTGCATACGTAGCAGAGGATGGCCCTGTCAGGCATCAATGGGAGGAGAGGCCCTTGATGTGTAGGGGAATGCTAGGCGGTAAGACAGGAGTGGGTGGGTGGGTAGGGGAAAACCCTCATAGAAGCAGGGGTGGGATAAAGGATTTTTGGAGGGGAAACCAGGAAGGGGGATAACATTTGAAATGTAAATAAATAACATAACCAATAAAAATTAAAAAAAAAAATTACAAATAACAGAAGCTTCCTGAGTTTTCCACAGAGTCCAAACTATAGGACTACCTATAAAATTATTGCAATTTCTATGCTATTCCAGAGAAGATTTTATAGTTCTCTAGTAGCCAATATAGGTAGAGCACTTCCTATAGTCATATAGTCACAAAGAGTTCCAGATTCAGTGAATCACATCCTCAATGCTCACTGGCCAACAACCCTGGCCACATCCATAACTGACATTATAAATCAGTAGTTCTCAATCTATGGGTCACAACCTCTTTGGGGGTCAAACGATCCTGTGCTGGCTGGCTTTGTGTGTCACTTCAAGTTAGAGTCATCATGGAGGAAGGAGTTTCAGTTAAGAAAATACCTCCATGAGATTCATTTTCTCAATTAATTGTCAATAGAGGTGGCTGGAGAGATGACTCAGAGGTTAAGAGCACTGACTGCTCTTCCGAAGGTCCTGAGTTCAAATCCCAGCAACCACATGATGATTCACAACCATCCATAATGAGATCTGATGCCCTCTTTCTGGGGTGTCTAAAGACAGCTACAGCAAATGGAGCTGGAGCGAGCGGGGCTGGAGCGAGCAGGGCCAGAGTGAGAAGAAAAACAGTGTCTGAAGACAACTACAGTGTACTTACATATAATAAATAAATAAATAAATAAATAAATAAATAAATAAATAAATAAATAATTGTCAGTAAGAGAGGGCCCAGCTTATTGTAGATGGTGCCATTGCTGGGCTGATGGTCCTGTCTTCTATAAGAAGGTAGGCCAGGCAAGCAGTGAGGAGCAAGCCAGTAAGCAGCACTCCTCCATGGCCTCTGCAGCTCTCGACTCCTAGTTCCTGCCCCATTTGAGTTCCTGTCCTGACTCCTTCACTGATGAACAGCAATGTGGAAGTGGAATCTGAATAAACCTTTTCCTCCCCAACTTGGTCTTTGGTTATAGTGTTTCATTTCAGCAATATAAACCCTAACTTAGAAAAACCTTTTCACAGAGGTCATATATCAAATATCTTGAATATAAGATATTTATATTACATTCATAACAGTAGCAAAATTAGAATTATGAAGTAGCAACAGGAATAATTTTTTTATTGGGGTCACTTCAACATGAAGAACTGTATTACAGGCTCACAGCATTAGGAAGGTTGAGAGTTACTGTTACAAATGACCCCTGACACAGCTGGGGTAGTTCATGAGTCAGTGTATCTGCCCAGGGTTGCAATTGCTTCGTTCCCACAGAAGCTTGCTTCTATTTGATCTCTCATGCCAAGAATCCCTAGACCCATAGTGAACCAACTCTGCTGTGGCGCACCACCTGGCAGCATGCGACAGTGTAGTCACATTGCAGTGGAGGCAATTCTATGAGATTTTTATATTAAACCTAATCTGAAGTTTGAAATCTCCCCACGTAAGCAAACGATCATGTTGAAGGAGTTGGGAATCCCAAACACCCTCATTTTACCATTGCACACTGTAATGAGTTACCATATGATATCTTATAAATATGGATGGTTCTAGGTCAGTAAAGAAACTTACTCCTGACCAGGGTTCCATAGCCAAGCAGCTCCTGGAGAAAGTTACTCTCCCAGGAGCGTAGAAAAGCCGTGAGTGGGGTTAAGATGAGCACCACTGCTCACCGGGACCTGCACAGAACCGAAGGACACAGGGACTGAGGTAAAGTCGGGGACAGGAAACTTCCAGTTTCTATCTGTGGCTGGAGAATCTCAGCTTGTGCCACAGGGCTCCATAGCCAATTAGCGCCAGGAGAAAGCTAGCCTCCCAGGCCTCAGGACACAGAGACTGAGGAAAAGTCAGGGATACCTTCCAGTTTCCATCTGTGGTGGGAGACCTGTGCCTGGGCAACCAAGGTTCCATAGCCAAGTAGTGCCAGGAGAAAGCTACCCTCCCAGGAGAGTGGAAAAGCAGTGAGTGGGTTTAAGACAAGCACCACTGCTCACCGTGACCTGGGAAACTCAGCCGGGGCCACAAGGCTCCTGGAAAGAGCTGGTATCCCAGGAGTGCTGACACACCTTCGAGCATAGGCAAACCCACCAATTCTGTTCAAACTCACTGGATCAAGAGGGACCCTGGCAGAGCCAACAGGACACAGGAACCAAGGGACAGCTGGGGACAAGATCCTTCTGGTTTCTGTCTGTACCCCAGAGCTGACCCTGTGCCAAAGCTCTCCAAACCCAAACACCTCTCAGAGAGAGCTGGTCTTCAAGGAGTATTGATACAGAGGCCTGCAGGAGGGATAAGCCACAGGCAGACACAGTAAGATCAGCTAACATCAGAGTTAACAAGATGGCAAAAGACAAGGGCAAGAACATAAGGAAGAGAAACCAAGGCTACTTGGCACCATCAGAACCCAGCTCTCCCAACACAGCAATCCCTGGATACTCCAACATACTAGAAAAGCAAGACTCAGATTTAAAATCAGTTCTCATGATGATGATAGAAGACTTTAAGAAAGAAATTAACACCCTTAAAGAAATACAAGAGAGCAGAGGTAAACAACTAGAAGCCCTTAAAGAGGAAACACAGAAATCCATTAAAGAATTACAGGAAAGCACAATCAAACAGACAAAGGAAATGAACAAAACGATCCAGGAGCTAAAAATAGAAATATAAACAATAAAGAAATCACAAAAGGAGACAACCCTGGAGTTAGAAAACCTAGGAAAGAGATCAGGAGCCATAGATGCAAGTATAACCAACAGAATACAAGAGATAGAAGAGAAAATCTCAAGAGCAGAAGATACCATACATAACATTGACACAACAGTAAAAGAACACACAAAATGCAAAAAGCTCCTAACCCAAAACATCCATGAAATCCAGAACACAGTGAGAAGACAGAACCTAAAGATAATAGGTATAGAAGAGAGTGAAGATTTCCAACTTAAAGGACCAGTAAATATCTTCAACAAAATCATAGAAGAAAACTTCCCTAACTTAAAGAGATGAACATAAATATACAAGAGGTTTACAGAACCCCAAATAGATTGGACCAGAAAGGAAATTCCTCCTGTCACATTATAGTGAAAACACCAAATACACAAAACAAGGAAAGAATATTAAAAGCAGTAAGGGAAAAAGGTCAAGTAACATATAAAGGCAAACCTATCAGAATTACACCAGACTTCTCACCAGAGAATATGAAAGCTAGAAGATCCTGGACATATCTCTTCCAGACCCTAAGAGAACACACAAATGCCATACTCAGCAAAACTCTCAATTAACATAGATGATGAAACCAAAATATTCTATGACAAAACCAAATTTATACAATATATTTCCACAAACCCAGCCCTACAAAGGATAATGGATGGTAAACGTCAACTCAAGGATGGAAACCACATCCTAGAAAACACAAGAAAGTAATCTTTCAACAAACTGAAAAGAAGATAGCCACACAAACCTAAAAGTAACATCGAAAATAACAGGAACCAACAGTCACTATTCCTTAATATCTCTTAACATCAATGGACTCAATTCCCCAATAAAAAGACATAGACTGACAGACTGGATCCATACTGAGGACCCAGCATTTTGCTGCATTCAGGAAACACACCTCCACGATAAAGACAAACACAACCTCAGAGTAAAGGGCTGGAAAACAAGTTTCCAGGCAAATGGTCCCAACAAACAGGCTGGAGTAGCCATTCTAATATCGGATAATCACCCAAAAGTCATCAAAAAAGATAAGGAAGGACACTTCATACTCATCAAAGGAAAAATCTACCAAGAAGAAGTCTCAATTCTGAACATCTATGCTCCAAATACAAGGGCACCCACATTCATAAAAGAAACTTTACTAAAGCTCAAAGCACACATCGCACCTCACACAATAATAGTAGGAGACTTCAACACCCCATTATCATCAATGGACAGAACTTGGAATCACAAACTAAACAGAGACACAGTGAAACTAACAGATGTTATGAACCAAATGGATTTAACAGATATCTATAGAACATTTCATCCTAAATCAAAAGAATATACCTTCTTCTCAGCACCTCATTGTACCATCTCAAAAATTGGCCATATAATTGGTCACCAAAACAAACCTTCACAGATACAAGATGATTGAAATAATCCCATGCATCCTATCAGATCACTATGGATTAAGGCTGGTCTTCAATGCTATAAGATCAAGAATCGACAAATGGGACCTCATGAAATTACAAAGCTTCTGTAAGGCAAAGGACACTGTCAATAGGACAAAACGGCAACCAACAGAGTGGGAAAAGATCTTTACCAATCCTACGTCCGATAGAGGGCTAATATCCAATATACAAAGAACTCAAGAAGTTAGTCTCCAGAAAACCAAATAACCCCATCAAAAAATGGGGAGCAGAGCTAAACAGAGAATTCTCAACTGAGGAAATTCACAGGACTGAGAAGCACCTAAAGAAATGTTCATCATCCTTAGTCATCAGGGAAATGCAAATCAAAACAAGTCTGAGATTCCACCTCACACCAGTCAGAGTGGCTAAGATCAAAAAAATCAAAACAAGTCTGAGATTCCACCTC
>CM052702.1:10715234-10767074 GCA_028551405.1 Uromys caudimaculatus
GGGATTGCAAGCTGGTACAACCACTCTGGAAATCAGTTTGGTGGACCCTCAGAAAAATGGACATAATACTACCTGTGGACCCAGCTATACCTCTCCTGGGCATATACCCAGAAGATGCTCCAACATGTGATAAAGATACATGCTCAGCTATGTTCATAGCAGCTAAATTTATAATAGCCAGAAGCTGGAAACAACCCAGATGTCCCTCCTCAGAGGAATGGATACAGAAAATGTGGTACATCTACACAATGGAGTACTACTCAGCTATTAAAAACAATGATTTAATGAAATTTGCAGGCAAATGGATGGAACTTGAAAATATCATCCTGAGCGAGGTAACTCAGTCACAAAAGAACGAACATGATATGTACTCACTGATAAGTGGATATTAGCCCAAAAGTTCAGAATACCCAAGTTTCACTTTACAGTAACCACTGGACTGAGAGTGAGGTCCCAAATGGAGGAGTTGGAGAAAGGACTGAAGGAGCTGAGGTAGTTTGCAGCCCCATGGAAGGAGCAACAGTGTCAACTGGCCTGACCCACCCCCTCCTGTGCTCCTGGAGGCTGGACCATCAACCAAAGAATACACATGGAGGAACCCATGGTTCGGACCACATATGTGCAGAGGAGGGCCTTGTTGGCCATCAGGGGGAGGAGAGGCCCCAGTAAAGGGGAATGTCAAGGTGGGAATATGGGAGTGGGCAGGCGGGTGGGTGGGAGGTGGAATTCCCTCATAGAGGCAGGGAGGGGGAGGGGATAGGGGATTCCCAAAGAGGGTTTAGAAAAGGGGAAACATTGGAAATGTAAATAAAGTATCAAAAAATAAAAATTAAAAAAAAGATATTGAGGAAAAAAAAATAAAGATACTTGCTCTCAGTTCTCAAATACTCACCAAACCAAGAAGAGTCACTCAATTCTGCTTAGTCCAAAGTTACTGAGTGACAGGTTTATATCAGGAGG
Organism: Uromys caudimaculatus; assembly: GCA_028551405.1. Classification (NCBI taxonomy): domain Eukaryota; kingdom Metazoa; phylum Chordata; class Mammalia; order Rodentia; family Muridae; genus Uromys; species Uromys caudimaculatus. The sequence continues at coordinate 10,716,195 of CM052702.1, forward strand.
TGACAAGTTGTAGTGTTGGTGTGAGAAACAGCTAGTCTTCCATTTTCTCTGTTTTTCTTTTTTTCTTTTTCAAATTTCCTTTTACCACTTGAATCTTCTATTCATTTTTAAGTGACTGTTCATCTCTCTGTGAGAGTCTCTCTCTCTCTCTCTCTCTCTCTCTCTCTCTCTCTCTCTCTCTCTCTCTCCTTTTTTTTTTTCTTTCTTAAATGGGTCTCTCTAACCAGAAGATCCTCCAGCCCCGGCTTTCCAAGTGTTCTAGCATGCTCTAGAACACAAGTACATGTTTACCAGCCTGTTGCTAGAATACCATGAATTGAGTCTATATAATAATGAACAGTGCACAGCCATCCTGACTGGCAATGTCACACAACTGTACCAGAAGAACTTTATTTCATTTAGTGTCTTGCTATTTATGTATACCAACCTGAAGAGAGAATTTCCCGGGGTGTCAGAACTGTCAGGTAGGCAATATTAGCCAGTAAGTACACCACAGTTACGAGAGGCATTGCTGTAAATATGCATCTAGGGATTGTTTTGTTGGGTTTCTTCAGCTCCCCTACAACACATAACAGCAACATCAGACTTGGGAAAAATTAAAAATAAATTCTTAAAGTTATTTTTAAAGTCATACATGTGTCAGATATCAGACGGCATCCTTTCCATTCATTCTGCCACAACACACCCACACACTCAGAGGCAAACTACTACTGCATATTGAAGCATTTCTTAAGCCACTAGAGTTGGGGTTAAAGTGCCTATACCATTTACAGCCTTCCCCAATCTCCACACTCCTTGAGTGGAAAGTAGGCACTGTGTTCAAATCATAGGGATAGAATGCTAAACAGAAACTTTATGAGATTTAATGTCTACAAGAGGAGCTCCACCTTAGGCAATCACATAGCGAAAATCACAAATATATTGAGTGACTGTGTGGAGACAGATCAGGTGGCAGGTTGATGGGCCCTTTTATTATTTCTGTCTAATTGGTGACCTGGCCCTTTAAAAAACACATCATGCCTCTTCTTGCTAAAGTCCCTGGTTTTTTATGTGAAAAATTCTTTCTTTCCTAGTTGACAACTTGGCTGCTGCTTCTCCTTCAATTCAGCAAAACCATTACCTCTGAGAAAGTAAGAGAGGAGACTCCCTGGTTAACAAGATCATTTCATGAATACATTCTTAAGGCAAGTACTGAAAGGAGTTAGTTTCCTTCTTTGTTGTTGTTGGTTTGTTGGTGTTATTTTAATGATCTTTAAACCATTAAACCACCCTTTTATTTAAAAAAAAAAAAACAAGCTTGGAGATATAGCTCACTAATCAAGTGCTTGTCTATCATTGAACTGATATGAACGGATGAAGCATAAAAGGAACAAAGAATTATTGGATCTAATGTTAATTCTCCCTGCCCCTTACTGCTTGTCGGCCTCATGTTGCTTAGTTCTGTGTCAGAAGTGTCTTGGTCACTGTTGAATTGCTGTAAAGGTACACCACGGTCATGGTGGATCTTATAAAAAAAAGCATTTAACTGGGGGGTGTTGGTTACAGTTTCAGAGGGTTTGTCAGTTATCATCAAGGCAAGAAGCATGGTAGCATACAGGTAGGCATGGTGCTGGAACAGTAGCTGAGAACCTTACATTTTAAGAGAGAGAGACAGAGACAGAGACGTAGGGAGACTGAACTTGGCATAGGTTTTTGAAACCTCAAAGCCCAGTGCCCTAGTGACACACTTCCTCCAAGAAGACCACACCTCCTAATCCTTCTAATCCTTTCAAACAGTTTCACTGCCTGGAGACTGAGCATTCAAGTATATCAGCTTATGGAGACCATTCTCATTCAAACCACCAAAGGAAGAAATTATGAGACAATAAAATTCCGGTCCCACTGCCTTTAAAACCTTTTAAAATGGTTATTGTTAGGCTAGGTTATATCTCAGTGGTAGAATACTTGACTAACATGTAAAAAGACAAAATTTGATCTCCAGCACACACATGGGCCTCCCACACACAGGCTATTTTAATAGCTATGGTTATTAGTTAAAGCTTTGAAACAAGCAAGAGGATAACTTTTTAAATTAACTATACTTTCTCCTTGGGCTTTTATTTCTTTTCATTACATATTTGGTAGGTAGAAAGGTGACAAAGATTATAATTTAATTTATAAGCAGCTTATATAATAAGAGGTTAGTTATTATTATAGTTTATAATAACATCCAGGCAGGCAATGAATATCCTTGGGCCTTGATCTTGAAAGTCAAATTATTCTGACTCTATTTATCAGATGCCAATAAATCACATTTTATAAGTAGAAGTGCTATTTAGAAATCTTAAATGTATTTAGCAAATTAACTACCTCAGCAACAAATTAAGAGAGTGACAAATCCTAACTACTAACTTGCTAGGGAAGAAGTAAATGGTGTTTGATTGGTTTTGCGTTTGAGACAGTGTCTCAAACCCATTATGTAGCTAAATGGGCCCTGAACTCCTGATCTTCCTCTCCTTCCTCCTGAGTGATGGGGTTATAGGTTTAATACATGACACCTGGTTTTATGGAGTATAGGGACAGGACATATTGAAATATGTTCAGCCTTTTGTTTACCAGCAGCAGCTTGACAGGAATTCTATATTAGCTTACAGATTATTAAATGTTATAGATCTTTCTTAATCAGAAATAATTACATAAAAACGAAGCATCTCCAGCACCAGAGCAAGATATAATTGCTTCAGAGTACCTCTCTTCTGAGGTGTGTGTACACATGTGTACATGCACACAATGCGCGCGCACACACGCACACACACTCACAGACATAAAGACTCACTTTAAGTCACAAACTTCAGGAGAATTATCCCAGCCTTTTTTCTTAATTCTTCACCTTTTGGCCCAGTGTAAACTTGCTTTTAACCACAAAGCTCATCACTAAAATCTCACTTAACCAAGGAAGACCCTTCTGCTCTCTTCTCAGAATCCTCCATTCCTGAAACATTTAGCCTTGTGGATAACCCCCTCTTGGGAACACATGAGGGCTTATCCTTAGGATTCTTGAAGCTGTTTCTGCTTTCTTACTGGGTCTCCTTTCCTACCTATTGCAGAAAAGTTTACGCTGTGCAGTCATTCGCCCCAACCCCATGCTATCCCTTTGCACACCTGCTTTAATATTCTCATCCATCATCAAGGCCATTAGCCATCAAATGAAAGCAGTTTTATGGTCTCCCATGATTCCCTGTGGTGCCTTATGTGTGCCCTCTGTGGTTCTGGCCTTCTACGTGTGAAAAGGTTTTAGTCTAAACTGCTAGTCTTTTGAAGATAGTAACAATAAAAACGGACCTTTTCTTCTACTGAAATTACACAGTGATTGTATTATTTCTTTATGGTCAGTATTAAATACCATATACAATTAGTTCTTTTTAAGGCAAAGAAGTATACTGATCTTAAGTCGTGATAACCATTTTAGAGATTAAAAGACTACTTGCTATGGTCAGGAAGCTGGGAGATTCCATGAAATTAAAGAGAGGTTTATTGAAGAGCCAGTTCCTGGCTGGAGAGATGGCTCAGCGGTTAAGAGCACCAGCTGCTCTTCTAGAGGTTCTGAGTTCAGTTCCCAGAACCTACATGGTGTGGCTCACAACCATCTATGATGAGTTCTGATGCCTTCTTCCGTGCATGCAGATAGAACACTCATATACATAAAATAAACAAATTTAAAAAGTGTTCATCTTTAACATTATAAAAAAAAAAAAAAAAAAAAAAAAAAAGGAGAAGGCGGTGAAGGTGCAACGCAAAACCCGCCTCTGAGGCTCTGCTCTGAGGTTCTGAGCGAAGAAGGAAGCGATGCCCCACAAGAACCGGCTGCAGCAGTCCTACACTGTCATGGGAAGCAAGAGGTCTGGAAGCTGCAGGAACAGTTCCTTCATGTGTCCAGGAGGGCCAGGCTGAGGGGCAAGGAAAAGGAAGCCTCTCTCAGGGGACCGTTGGTACAGACAATAATCCAAAACTTTTTTTTTCATGTTCTAGGATTCAAATCTAGAGCTTCAGGCATGCTAGGTAAATGCTCCACTACCGAGCTACGTCCCCACCCATCTCCCAATTGTAATTTTGTATGAATCTTTAGCAACACATTCATCCACGAAAGAAGAAATGTTCATAATAAAAAACACGATTCCAAAAATAAAAATAGTGAGGAGCTGGCCACTAGCAACATCAACACAGTTGGGTTTTACATCATTCCGGGATCCACAGTTTCACAGGAGGGAATTTTTTTCCACCCTCTGAGCATTTATGCATTAACAGAAAGAAAACTGCATTAAATCAGGAGGTCTCATATTTCCGGTCCCAGGAAAATAAGATGAAAATGAAAAGGGTTTTTGTTTGTTTGTTTTCATAGAAGTGTGGAATGGATTGAATGGGGAGAAAAATTAAGAGTAGGTGACTTAAGAACTCAAAGTAGAACACTAAAGAGTTTACGTAACATGTAGTCAATACATAATGAAAGATGCTTACTTCATACATGCAACATATCAGCCATGAGGTTTTTTCCCCCAGATTGATAATTACCTGCTATATAGGTGAAGCATCCTCCGCCAGAAAATGCAAAGTATCCTTGGAAGACAGCTTCTATTAACTGAGAGACCTCTGGAAACTCGCCATCAAAAGCATTCTGAAGCCTTCGCACATTCTCCTTCTTCCCTCTCACCAGCAGGATCACACCGCTGAGGGAAATGGAGCTGAGTATGCCCATCTTCAGCATTGTGCTCACTGTCTGAAGCCATGACAGCTCTTTTACACCACGAGAATTCAAAATTCCCACAATCCACAGCACCCCCAGGGCCAGACATTTTTTTGGTAGAGTCGGGGCAGAGCAGCGGGGATAGAAAGGCTGAATGCCATACTCAGCAAGTAGCAGAGCTTGGCTAGCAAGTATGCCTGGGCTGAGAAACAAGGAAGTCCAAAGTCTCAGGAACGCCACAAAAGGGCTGAAGCATCTCTTTAAAAAATAGTAGTGAGCCCCACTGTACGGGAAGGTTATCCCTATCTCTGCAGAGCAGAGAGTACTAGTTAAGCACAGCACAGCACAGGCAACCCAAACACACAAGGAGACTCCCACGTTCATGGAAGAGTGCTCTAGCACTCCCTTGGGGGACACAAATATTCCTGCACCAATTATATTAATAATTAAAAAATTTGTCCCCCAGAAATATCCAAGTTCTCTCTTGAGACATATTTTCTTCTCTGTGTCCATTGTCATTGAGAGAAGTTTACATTCACAAAATTATAGCCTGTGAATGTTCCTGCCTGTGGTTTACGGATGCTCTGAAATGTGTGGTCCTTTTTGTTCCACTTCTATTAAATATCGTCTATGTTCAATAATTAACAAAGTAGGTGTGACATATTTAAGTGATATAAAATAGGTTACCTTAAGGGCTTAGTTTGAGCCTTCTTTTAATAATTATCAGAATAAGGCATTCAATTGAAAGGGAATTTTAAAGGAATCAAAGTTTGAAAAGGGAATAAAAAACTTTCTTGTTAAAGTTGCAAAGAATATGTCTACGTTATGTTCACCACATCCGAGGACAATTGGCAAGATTCAGGGGGCAACTGAAAAGTCACAAGCAAAGATATGAGGCAGAAGAAATTTCAAAACTGAGAAACAACTAGTTTTTTCTGTGGGTATTTGTCTGTCTGTCTGTTTGTGACTTTGTGACTGGATCTTGCTATATACCCCTGTCTATCTTGGGCCTTCCTATATACGCACACAGGGCTAAACCTACACACTCCTTTGGCTTTACCAGCATGCATCACCATACCCAGATTTCAACTTTCTGCAGTGAAATAAGAGAAGAGATTAGGAAAGAGACAGAATGAAAGTACGTTGGAGAATGCAGAGCATTTTCGGAGAACCAAGATGTAAAGTGCCTATAATTTCAGCCACTCAGGAGGCTGACACACAAGGATCAATCCAAGGTTCAATTCAAGGCAAAGCACTGCTGGCTGCCCCATGTGTGGCTCAAGTATACACCAGGAACTCAACAATGCAGTGTGACACCATCAGAAAATTGTCTAATGTAGCTATGCAAACAGGATCACTGTACAGTGTGCCATGACGTGAGTTGAGGTTCTCCAGGCTTAAAACTTAACGTGTTCTGCTCGGTTCTGAGTGTGACTGGTGACAGTTTCCTTTATTCTTGCCTACTGTCCCCTTTGAATTCTTCTGCCCTATGTCTGTCCCAACACTGCATTTTGGAAGTAAATTTTTCATTCATTTCATACTTTCAAAACTGCAATGACTTTTCCCCAGGATGGTTCATATCTCGACTCTGACCCATGTTCAAGTCACATGATCAATCTTTTGAGTTGGTGCTAGAGTGGTGCTAATACTTTGAGATTATTGGAATTGAATTAATGTTCTTTAACTGAGACTATGACACATATTTGGGAAAGAATATTGTGGTTTGGATGTATTCTCTAAAATTGTTCATGTACTGAAACAAATGAATTCCCAAAGTTGAAGGTGAATGGTATTGGAGAGAACTATTGGAGTTGGGTGAGATCATGAAGGAGGAATACCATGACGTTAGTGACATCATAAGAAAAGGAACAGACACCCAAGATGGTTGTTTTGTTTTCCAGTGTTATGATACAGTGAGTGTACCCTCACTTAATGCTGAGCAGACAGCAGGACCATGCTCTTAGACTGTTCAGTGTCCAGAACCAAGAGTCAAATTCTTCTAAATGACTTAGTTTCCTTCATAGCAACAACAACAACACCAAATCTAAGTTACTATCTAAAGATGAGAAATTTCTTTAACCAAGAAAGATTAAACTCATACTACAGACAGAGGTTGAAAATTAAATACCCCTTCACATAGAGTCCAGAGGAATTTGCCCCTGGCCACTGTGAGTTCATTCATTCCCCCTACAAATCATTTACTACCCTAGTAAAATTTGCCTACAGCTTCCTCAACTCCATCTTTCCTGTCTAAGAGTCAATCTCTGAGGGTCTCTATGAGCTTCATATTTTGTGTGATTCCTGTATATGTATATGCGACTGTTAATAAATCCATGGGGTCATCAGGGAAATGCAAATCAAAACAAGTCTGAGATTCTACCTCACACCAGTCAGAATGGCTAAGATCAAAAACTCAGGTCACAACAGATGCTGGTGAGGATGTGGAGAAAGAGGAGGACTTCTCCTTTGCTGGGGATTACAAGATGGTACAATCACTCTGGAAATCAGTTTGGTGGACCATTAGAAAAATGTACATAATACTACCTGAGGACCCAGCTATACCACTCCTGGGCATACACTTAGAAGATGCTCCAACATGTAATAAGGATACATGCTGCTATGTTTATAGCAGCTATATTTATATAGCCAGAAGCTGGAAACAACTCAGATGTCCCTCAACAGAGGAATGGATACAGAAAATGTGGTACATTTACACAATGGAATACTACTCAGCTATTAAAAACAATGACTTCATGAAATTCACAGGCAAATGGATGGAACTTGAAAATATCATCCTGAGTGAGGTAACTCAGGCACAAAAGAATGAACACAGTATGTGCTAACTAATAAGTGGATATTAGCCCAAAAGTTCAGAATATCCAAGATTCAATTTACAGCCACCATTGGACTGAGCGTGGGGTGACAGATGGAGGAACTGGAGAAAGGATGGAAAGAGCTGAGTGAGTTTGCAGCCCTATAGAGGGAGCAACAGTGTCAACTGACCTGACCCCTGGTGCTCCGGGAGACTGGATCACCAACCAAAGAATGCACATGAAGGGACCCATGGTGCTGCCCACAAATGTGGCAGAGGAGGGCCTTGTTGGCCATCAGGGGGAGGAGAGGCCCTTGGGCCTGAGGGTGTTAGATGCCCCAATATAGGGGAATGCCCGGGAGGGAAGATGGGATTGAGTGGGTGGGTGGGGGAGCACCCTCATAGAGGCAGGGAGAGGAGGGATGGGATAGGGGGTTTCCAAAGGGGAGATCTGGAAAGGGGAAAACATTTGAAATATAAATAAAGTATCAAAAATAAATAAATAAATTCATGGGGTTTTTCTCCTTTTAATCCATCTATTGTTTATTTATTTCAGCAGCCTTTTTTTTAATTTTATTTTAGTGATTATTTTATTTATTTACATTTCAAATGTTATCCCTCTTCCCAGTTTCCCCTCTGAAAATTCCCTATCTCATTCCCCCTGCTTCTATGAGGATGCTCCCTCACCTACCCACCCACCCACTCCTGCCTCACTGCCCTAACATTCGTAGGCATTGAGCCTTCAGGACCAAGGGCCTCTCCTCCCACTGATGCCTGACAAGGCCATCCTCTGCTACATATGCAGTTGGAGCCATGGGTCCCTCCATGGGTACTCTTTGGTTGGTGGTTTAGTTCCTGGGAGCTCTGGAAGGGTCTGGTTAGTTGATATTGTTGTTCTTCCTATGGGGTTGCAAACCCCTTCAGCTCCTTCAGTCCTTACCCTAACTCCTCCATTAGGGTCTGGTGCTCAGTCTGATGATTGGCTACAAGCATGTTAGCAGTCTTAAAAATTCAAACCTTCACGAGGAAGAGAAAAACAGTCCCTCCGCCCTACAAATGTTGCTTTGTCTCCTTCCCTTCTCTTCACTGTTCCTTCTTGTTCTTATTTGCTTTTTGTTCTGTCCTGGGAACTGAACCCAGGGCTTTGTGCATATTAAGCACCTACTGCATAATTAAGCTCCACTCCCAGTACGAATAAAGAAAGAATTATTTCACATGAGAAGATCTGACAAGGAGACCTAGAAGCTTATTTACTTATTTTAATAATTTACAGATTGAGGGCACAGGTTTACTTTTAATAAACAGTAATTTTAAAATTAGGAATCTTTGGGCTACTTGCCCTGAACTTTGGACTCTAGTTAAATAATGTGCATTTAGATTTTTTCAGACATCTACAGAAAAATAAACATTGTTTTTGTGCATTCCTTCATGCTTTTGGTTGGAACTTTACAGATTAAGAAAAAAAGTTCTAATTTGTTTCTATCATTTGTATACCATCTTGGTGTCCCATCTTGTGGAGGGAAAGACTATAAGTTTGCTTTCAATATGTTGGCCACAGCAGTAACCATTTTTTCTAATCCCATCAGTTTAAAAGATTTATTACATACCAAATTATGTTATTTCACTCCATCTTATTTTTCAGACATTGTTGGAGACATATAATCCAGATGATGATATAATATTAAAATACAAAATGCTTTCTCTATATATGGAAACATGGATAAATAAAATATTAGCTGTTCTTTGTGGCTTTTATATTTTGATTAATTTTTTAACATATTGTGGTGGTTTAAATAAGTATTATCCCCATAGACTCATGTGTTTGAATGCTTGGCCGTAAGGATTGGCACTATGAGGAGGTGTGCCCTAATTGGAGGAGGTGTGGCCTTGTTGGAGCAAGTGAGCCACTGTAGAGACAGGCTTTGTGCTCAAACTATGCCCAGTGCAGCCCACCGTCCCCTTCTGCTGCCTGCAGATCAAGATGTAGAACTCTCAGGTCCTTATCCAGCACCATGTCTGCCTGCATGTCACCATGCTCTCCACCATGATGACAATGGACTAAACCTCTGAAAGTAAGCCAGCCCCAACTAAATGTTTGTCTTTATAAGAGTTGCCTTGGTCATAGTGTCTCTTCACAGCAATAAAAACCCTAAATAAGACAGATGTTGGTTGCCAGGGATTGGGATATTGCTGTGATAACTGAACATGCTTTTGTTTGGAGGAACATAGATTTTGGAACTTTGGATTAGGAAAGCAGTGGAATCCTTTAAGCACTGCTCAATGAGCCATCCTAGTGGAACATGGAAGACAGTGGTGCTGAGGGAGATTTGAACTGTGGGGACATGAATCAGGAGGTTTCCAAGGAGAAGAATGTTAATATGTAACCTAGAGATATTTCTTGTGATATTTTGGTGAGGAATGTGGATGCTTTTTGCCCTTGTTCAAAAAAAATCTGCCTGAGGCTAAAGTGAAGAGGTTTTGGATTAATTGCATTTGCAGAGATTTCAAAACAGCCTAGTGTAGACTATGTCCTGTGGTTATTAATAGCCACATTTACAGAGAACTATAATGAAAGTGGGCACCAGGAATAATGGAGCTAAATCCTGTGTTCAAGGAAGTAAATAGATTAAAGGAAAGATAACAGAGTGGTGTTCTCAGGGCAAGAAGCTAACCAACTAAGCTTCTACCTTGTGAAAAGGAATTAAAAAACAGTTTGGATTCAAGTGTGGTGACACATACCTTTCACCCAAGCACTGTGAAGACAGATCTCTGTGTTCAGGGTCAGTCTACAGAGTGAGTTCCAGGACACCCAAGCTTAATCAGTGAAGGATATCATTAAAAACAGAAAGCTGGTGAAGATGTAATAGAACTAGAAGGCTATGTTCCAACCCCAGCAAACAGCAGAAATTGGCCACTTTGGCCACATGGTTCTGAATTTAGAATCAAGGATAGAAGAAAAGAGTTATGGAATCTTCCTCTGAGACTACAGAAAGTGACTGAGGAGAGGAATGTGTCAGGGGTGTCTCTGTATGGAGACATAGAGAGGCCATTGCATGAAGCTGCCTCGATTGCCTTGGAGACCCCAAGATGTTAGAGATGCCAGATCCATGGGATACCTGCTGATGAAAGCTGCTCACAGGGAGTGGACCATTGCAAGAGAAAGAAGTGCCATTATATGTTGGAAGTATATTAATTCATCTCAGCAGAGACTTTAAACTTTAGACTTTTAAACATTGTTGAGACTGTGATCGACTATGGGGAGTTTTGAAGATAGACTGAGTGCATATTTGCATTATGCTTGTATGTGCATATGCATTATACCTATGGGCCTATGGGAGTCAGGGCGTGGAACCTGGTGGTTTGACTAGGTATGGCCCCCATAGACTCGTGTGTTTGAATGCGTGGCATAGGGATTGGCCGTATTAGGAAGTGTAGCTTTATTGGAGGAGGTGTGGCCTTGTTTGAGAAAGTGAGCCACTGTGGAGGTGGCTTTGAGGTTATATACATATGCCCAAGCTATACTCAGTATGGCCACAATCCCCTTCTGCTCCCTGAAGATCAAGATGTTGATCACTCAGCTCTTCCAGCACAAGCCTGCATGCTGCTATGCTCTCTACCATGATGATAATTGACTAAACTTCTGAAACTGTAATCCAGCCTCAACTAAATGTTTTCCTTTACAAGAGTTGGCATGGTCACAATATATTTTTACAGCAATGTAATGCAAACTAAGACAAATATCTTTTTATTGCTCATTTTGCAATTCCATACAATATATCTTGATCACTTTCACTTCCCATTCCTCCCAGGTCCACCTTCCCTATCTTATGCCTTCCCAACAGAAAAATATATTCAGTCCAATTTGTGTTGCCCATATATTCATTGGAGTATGGTCAAATTCCTAGTAGCTGTCCCCTTAACTATAATTGAGTCATTTTCTATCCCCACCACCACAAGCCATCACTGAGAAGAGCTATATTTCATCATCTTTATCACAATTTTTAAGGACTCTTCAATGGCTTCCTGTGTAGACTATTTCTTGTAGTGTGTGTGTATGTGTTTGTGTGCATGTGATGTCGAAGAAGCCTTCAATGTCTCTCATTCTTAATTATGAGTCTGGAGTCATCGACACCACTGCATCAAAAGCATCCTTGCCCATAACAACCATCACTGACCACAGATATCAACATGGTCTCCAGAGGCAGCATAGACAACAGATATTAACATGGCTTCTGGCGGCAGCATGGAACATGGACATAATGTGGTTGCCGGTGACAGCACCAACCACTGACCTCATCATGGCCTCCAGAAGTAGTCCAGACCACAGACACCAGCGTGAACCTTGGCAGCAGCACAGGTCACACACCACCATGGCCTCAGGTGAAGGCATGAACCACAGACATCCAAATGACCTCAAGAAGACTACAGATATCAACATGGCCTCTGGGGCAGGACAGTACACAAATAGCCACATGATCTCAGGCAGCAGCCCAGGCCATGGACATACACATGTCCTATGGGGTTAGTACCACCCACAAACACCAACAAGGTCTCAGGGGCTAGTGCAGACCATAGACATCAATGTGATCTCTAGTGGTAACACAAAGAAGGGAGAGCAACCTGAACCATGGACATCAACATGGTACCCAATAATATCATAGACCGCAGACATCATCAGCATTGCCTCAGGAAGGAACAAGTATCACAAATATCAACAAGTCCTCCGATGGCACCATAGATCATGAACACCAACATGGCCTCTAGTGGAAACACAAACCACAGACATCCATATGGCCTTCAGTAGCAACCTGGTTCCCAAGTATCAATAAGGCCTGGGAGAGCAGCAGCACAGACTATGAATGCCAGCAATCCAGAAAACGATGGTTATCCATCTCTTTACTCTCCCTTAAGACCTCCTTCTCTCTTGGAATCCCCTTTCTAGTTTCATGACAATACATATACAAACACTTCCATTTATATATACAATGTGTATATAATTTTATATGTAGACTCAACATATAAGAGGAGATTAATGGGATTTGTCTTTTAAACACTGTCTTGTTTTGCAAAACACAGTGATTTCTAGTTCCATCCATTTTCTTGCAAACATAATTTTATTTTTCTTTCTGATTATATAAATTTCCATTGTGTATATATAATATATTTTTTCTTTTATTGGTTATTTTATTTATTTACATTCTAAATGTTGTCCCACTTCCAGATTTCCCTTGAGCAAACCCCCTATCCCATCCCCCCACCACCCTACCTCTGTGAGGGTACACCTCCACCCACCCAGTCCCACCTCAACACCCTAGCATTCCCCTACACTGGGGCATCAAGCATCTACAGAAACAAGGACCTCATCTCCTATTGATGCCAGATAAGGCAATTGTGTGCTACATATGCAGCTGGAGCCATGGGTCCCTCCATGTGTACTCTTTGGTTGGTAGTGTAGTCCTGAGAGCTCTGGGGGCTCTGGTTGGTTGATATTGTTGTTCTTACTATGGGGTTGCAAACCCTTTCCACTCATTCCTTCCTCTAAGTCCTCCATTGGGGTCCCCATGCTCAGTCCAATGGTTGGCCGTGAGCATCTGCATCTGTATTGGTCAGGCTCTGGCAGAGAGCCTCTCAGTGGACAGCTATACCAGGGTCCTGTCAGCAGGTAATTCATGATATCAGCAATAGTGTCTATGATTGGTGTCTGCAGATGGGATGGATCCCTAGGTGGGCCGTCTCTATATGTCATTTCCTTGAGTTTTTGCTCCACTCTTTATCCCTGCATTTTCTTTAGACAGGAACACTTCTGGGTTAAAATTTTTGAGATGAGTGGGTGGTCCCATCCCTCAAACTGGGTCTGTGCCCATCCATTGGATATGGTCTCTACATGTTCTGCCTCCCCTTTGTTGGGGATTTCAGCTAATGTCATCCCCATTGGGTTCTGGGAACTTCTTGCTTCCTTGGCATCTGGGACTTTCTAGTGGCTACACCCAGTTCCCCATCCCCCACTGCTACATACCTTGATTTATTTTCCCGACCCTCTGTACTTCTCCCCCATCTCCTTCCACACCTGATCCTGTCCCCTTTTTTCCTCCCCCTTCTCTTTTCCTCCCAGGTCCCTTCCATCCCTCTATCTCCTATGATTATTTTGTTACACCTTTTAAGTAGGGCTGAAGCATCCATTCTTTGGTCTTCCTTCTTGGTAAGTTTGATAAGTTCTGTGAGTTGTATCATAGGTATTCTGAGCTTTTGAGCTAATATCCACTTATCAGTGAGTACATACCATGTGTGTTCTTTTGTGACTGAGTTACCTCACTTATGATATTTTCTAGTTCCATCCATTTGCCTGCGAATTTCATGAAGTCATTGATTTTAATAGCTGAGTAGTATTCCATTGTGTAAATGTACCACATTTTCTGTATCCATTCCTCTGATGAGGGACATCTGGGTTGTTTCCAGCTTCTGGCTATTAAAAATAAGGCTGCTATGAACATAGTGGAGCACGTGTTCTTGTTACATATTGGAGCATCTTTTGGATATATGACCAGGAGTGGTATAGCTGAGTCCTCAGGTAGAACTATGTTCAATTTTCTGAGGAACCGCCAAACTGATTTCCAGAGTGGTTGTACCATCTTGCAATCCCACCAGCAATGGAGGAGTATTCCTCTTTCTCCACATCCTTACCAGCATCTGCTGTCACCTGAGTTTTTGATCTTAGCCATTCTGACTGGTGGGAGGTGGAATCTCAGGGTCATTTTAATTTGCATTTCCCTGATGACTAAGGATGTTGAACATTTCTTTAGGTGCCTCTAGGCCATTTGAAATTGCTCAGTTGTGAATTATTTGTTTAGCTCTGTACCCCATTTTTAATAGGGCTATTTGGTTCTCTGGAGTCTAACTTCTTGAGTTTTCTGTATATATTGGATATTAGCCCTCTATCAGATATAGGGGTGGTAAAGATATTTTCCTAATCTGTAAGTTGTCCTATTGACAGTGTCCTTTGCTTTACAAAAGCTTTTCAATTTCATAAGATCCCATTTGGAAATTACTTTTTTCATAAAACAAAAAAAATTATTTTAAAATATACAACTCAGTACTGACAATTTTTAAGTCATCAAAATAATATATAATAGTCAAATGCCTCTTAAATATATATGATATCTTCTGAAGCTAAAAGTAATATGCACTCAAACTGTTTTTAAAATTGATTTGGAACATTAAACATGATAGAAGTAGAAAAAAAATCTCTTAGGAAGACTACTATGAAAGGAAATTGTGACAAGTTCCTGATTAGACAGAAACTGTTCCATCTCCAAGGAAGAATATGTAGCATAATTGTGGCTTCATAGAATGAATTAAGTAGTGTTACTTCTGTTTCTATTTTGTGAAATGGTTTGAAGAGTATTGGTATTAGGTCTTCTTTGAGGGTCTGATAGAATTCTGCACTAAACCTGTCTGGTCCTGGCCTTTTTTGGCTGGGAGACTTTTAACGACTGCTTCTATTTCTTTAGGAGTTATGGGACTGTTTAGATGGTTTATCTGATCCTGATTTAATGCTGGTATTTGGTATCTGTCTAGAAAATTGTCCATTTTATCCAGATTCTCCAGTTTTGTTGAATATAGGTTTTTGTGGTAGGATTTGATGATTTTTTGAATTTCCTCAGTTTCT
Organism: Uromys caudimaculatus; assembly: GCA_028551405.1. Taxonomy (NCBI): domain Eukaryota; kingdom Metazoa; phylum Chordata; class Mammalia; order Rodentia; family Muridae; genus Uromys; species Uromys caudimaculatus. The sequence goes on from CM052702.1 coordinate 10,731,393, forward strand.
GTTATTATATCTCCCTTTTCATTTCTCATTTTGTTAATTTGGATACTATCTCTTTGCCATCTGGATAGTCTGGCTAAGGGTTTATCTATCTTATTGATTTTCGTAAAGAACCAGCTCCTGGTTTTGTTGATTCTTTGTATAGTTCTTTCTGTTTCTACTTAGTTGATTTCAGCCCTGAGTTTGATTATTTGTGCCATCTACTCCTCTTGGGTGTATTTGCCTCTTTTTGTTCTAGAGCTTTCAGGTGTGCTGTTAAGCTGTTAGTGTATGCTTTCTCCAGTTTCTTTTTGGAGGCACTCAGAGCTGAGTTTTCCTCTTAACACTGCTTTCATTGTGTCCCATAGGTTTGGGTATGTTTTGCCTTCATTTTCAATAAATTCTAAAGTCTTTAATTTCTTTCTTTCTTTCTTCCTTGACCATGTTATCGTTGAGTAGAGCTTTATTCAGCTTCCATGTGTATGTGGACTTTCTGTTGGTTTTGTTGCCATTGAAGACTTAGTCCGTGGTGATCTGATAGGATGCATGAGATTATTTCTATCTTCTGGTATCTATTGAGGACTGCTTTTTGACCGATTATATGACCAATTTTGGAGATGGTGCCATGAGGTGCTGAGAAGAAGGTATATTCTTTTGGTTTAGGATGAAATGTTCTTTAGATATATGTTAAAACCATTTGGTCCATAACTTCTGTTAGTTTCAATATATCTCTGTTTAGTTTGTGTTTCCATGATCTGTCCATTGATGAGAGTGAGGTGTTGAAGTCTCCCACTATTATTGTATGAGGTGCAATGTGTGCTTTGAGCTTTAGTAAAGTTTCTTTTATGAATGTGGGTGTCCTTGTATTTGGAGCATAGATGTTCAGAATTGAGAGTTCTTCTTGGTAGATTTTTCCTTTGATGAGTATGAAGTGTCCTTCTTTATCCTTTTTGTTAACTTTTGGTTGAAAGTTGTTTTTATTCAATATTAGAATGGCTACTCCAGCTTGTTTCTTGGGACCATTTGCTTGGAAAATTGTTTTCTAGCCCTTTACTCTGAGGTTGTGTGTCTTTGACACTGAGTTGCATTTTCTGTATGCAGCAAAATGCTGGGTCCTGTTTACATATCCAGTCCATTAGTCTATGTCTTTTTATTGGGGAATTGAGTACATTGATGTTAAGAGATATTAAGGACCAATGATTGTTGCTTCCTGTCATTTTTGTTGTTAGAGATGAAATTGTGTTTGTCTGGCTCTCTTCTTTTGGGTTTGTTGTGAGATTAATTTCTTCTTTTTCTTGTGTATAGTTTCCCTCCTTGTGTTGGAGTTTTACATCTATCATTCTTTGTAGGGTTGGATTTGTGGCAAGATATTATTTAAATTTGGATTTGTCCTGGAATATCTTGGTTTCTCCATCTATGGTGATTGAGACTTTTGATGGGCATAGTAATTTGGGCTGGCATTTTTGTTCTTTTAGTATCTGTAATGACATCTGCCCAGGATCTTCTGTCTTTTAGAGTCTCAGTTGAGAATTCTGATAGGTCTGCCTTCTTATAGCCTTTTACTCAGCCTTTTACCTCAGGTATGCTGCTTGAACTTTTTCCTTACTGCTTTTAATATTCTTTCTTTATTTTGTGCATTTGGTGTTTTGATTATTATGTCCCAGGAGGAATTTCTTTTCTGGTCCAATCTATCTGGAATTCTATAGGCTTCTTGTATGTTTATGACCATCTCTTTCTTTAGGTTAGGGAAGTTTTCTTTTATAATTTTGTTGAAGATGTTTACTGGCCCTTTAAGTTGGGAATCCAGTCTCCTCTATACCTATTATCCTTAGGTTTGGTCTTTTCATTGTGTACTGGATTTCCTGGATGTTTTGGGTTAGGAGCTTTTTGCATTTTGCATCTTCTCTAACTGTTGTGCCAATGTTTCCTATGGTATCTTCTGCCCCTGAGATTCTCTCTTCTATCTTTTGGTTTCTGTTGGTGATGCTTGCATCTGTTACTCCTGCTCTCTTTCCTAGGTTTTCCGTCTCTAAGGCTGTCTCCCTTTGTGATTTTTTATTGTTTCTATTTCCGTTTTTAGATCCTGGATGGTTTTGTTCAATTCTTTCACCTGTTTGTTTGTGTTTTCCTGTATTTCTTTAAGGGATTTATGTGTTCCCACTTTAAGGGCTTCTACCTGTTTGCCTGTGTTCTCCTGTATTTCTTTAAGGGAGTTATTTATGTCCTTCTTAAAGTCTTCTATCATCATCATGAAATGGGATTTTAGATCAGAATCTAAACAAACACCAGGTATGTTGGTGTTTCCAGGTCTTGCTGTGGTGGGAAAACTGGGTTCTGGTAATACCAAGTAGTATTGGTTTCTGTTGTTTATGTTCTTGTGCTTGCCTCTTGCCATCTGGTTATCTCTGATGTTAGCTGGCTTTGCTGTCTCCTACTGGAGCCTGTCCCTCCTGTGAGCCTGTGAAACTGGGTGTGTCAGAACTCCTGAGGGTCCAGCTTTCTCTGGGTGTATTTGGGGTGATGAGGTCTGTAGCACAGGGTCTCCTCCCAGGCACAGACGCAAACTGGAAGGATTGTATAATATATTTTCTTTATCCATTCATCTGTTGATGGACATCTAGACTGATTCCATTTCTCAGCTATTGTGACTAAAGCAGCGGTGAACACAAATGTGTTTCTATTCTCGTGATATGTCAGGCCAGAGTACTTCAGGTATATGCTCAAAAATGGTACAGCTGGGTCATAAAGCATTTTTATTTTAAATATTTTGGGAAATCTACATACTGATTCTCATAGAAGACACATAACCTTTATACTCCCACCAGTAATGAATAAGTGGTCATCTTTCCCCACAACTTTGCCAGAATTTGTTGTTACTTATTGACTTAATGCTAGCCATTCTGACTGCAGTGAGGTAGAATCTCAAAATAGTTTTATCTTATGTATTCTGAATGACTAAGGATTTTAAACGCTTTTAAAAGTATTTACTGGCTATGTGGGCTTCTTTTGAGAACTGTCTATACAGTTCACTAGCCCATTTATTCATTGGATTATTTGATGTTTGTTTCATTTTAATTTTTGCAGCAATATTTGTATATTTTTGTTGGCCAAGATTTTTCCCTATTTCATGGGAAAAATCTTTATTCGGACAATTGCATCCTTTGACATACAACTTTTTAATTTCTAATTTTAATTTTTAATTTTAGTCTATTCTTAGAATTATTTTCCATTCTGTTAGAATTCATTCTTTTCCAAAAATATTTGCCTATGTCCATAACTTTATGTTCCTATATTTTATTTATGTATATGTGTATGTGTGAGATGTATGTACAAGTGACTGTAGAGGTTAGTAAATGGCATTAGATCTCTTGAAGCTAGAGTTGTGGGAAATTATGAGCCACTCAATCATGGAAACGCAGATCCTCAGATGAGCAGCAACTGCCAGTAACCACTAAGACTCCACCTTTAAATGCTATCCTTCCCCTATCAGTTTTGGTTCTGATATTAAAAGCTTTGACCCATTTTGAACTGATTTTTGTGTGTAGTAAGAGATTTTTGTCTAATTTCTTTCTTTAACATGTAGAAATCTCGTTTTTCTTGTATCATTTAGTTTAGAGACTCCTTTCTCCAACAAGCATTTTGGAAACCTTGATAAAAAATTAGGCATCTATAGCTTTGAGGTTTTATTTCTGGCTCCTCTATTTTATCTCATTAACTACATGTCTGTTTTGTGCCAATATTAGTTACTATGGCTCTGTAGTAAAGTTTGAGATCAAATAATGTTAAACCTCCAGCATTTCTTTTCCTGCTATTATCCTCTGGATAATTCAGAGTCTTTTTTGCATAATTTTTTAGTGTTGTTTTTTGACATGATGAATGTCATTGGGATGTGATGAGGATTGCCTTGAGTATGTAGATTACTTTCAGCAATAAAACCATTTTCTCAATATCAACTTTACCAAATCATAAGTACGGGGAGTGCTTCCGTCTTCTGGTGTCTTCTTCAATATTTTTCCAGTGTCTCAAAGTCTTCATTGTAAAGATCTTTCACCTTCTTCGTTGGATTTATCTTTAGGTATTTATGATTTTTTTTCTGAAGCTATTATGAATAGGATCATTTATCCAGTTGTTGCCATATAGAAAATTACTACTTTTACATTAATTTTATATCCTCCTACTTTGCTGAAAGTGTTTACTAAGTTAGAATTTTCTGATGGAGTCTTTAAGGATCATGTTGCTTCCATGCGAGAACAAACACTTCCTTTCCTGTTTGTTATCCTTTTATTTCTTTCTCTTTATTTAATTGCTCTGATTAAGTCTCTGAACAGTGTCTTGTAGAGTTAGCCACGTATTAAAGGTTTCCATCACCTCTCAATAGTGCCAAACTGCAGTTCTAACTTTTAACACATGGTTCTTTGGGGGACTTTTTTCATCACTTCCCTTGAATCACTATCAAATTCAAACTATAACACCTAATGATTTCACCTACATTAGTCATGAATTTAAACAGCAAGGTTCCTAAAAATAGGTACTTCGTTTCTATAACTATTATAAGGAAAAATTACATTTATTCCATTCTTTGAATAAAAATTGATTTGCAATCATGACTAAGAAAAAAGGCAGTATTAGATTACATTCAACCTACCAAGAAAGTTAAGCCAACTGGTTTGTTCATTAACAATATTTAAAGATTACCTTAGCTGATGTCCTATTGCTATGAAGAGGCATAATGATCATGGAAACATTTTTTTAATTTATCTTCACTTTATTTATTTATTTTTATTAATCATTTTATTCTTTAATGCCCCTTTCTAGTTTCCCCTCCACAAACCCCCATCCCTTCCCTCCTCTTCCTCTTCCCCTTTGCTTCTATGAGGGTGCTCCTCTACCCACCCACCCACTCCTGCCTCACCGCTTGAGTATCCCCCTACGCTGGGGCATCAAGCCTTCACAGGTCCAAAGTCCCCCCATTGATGCCAGATAAGGCCATCCTCTACTACATATGTATCTGGAGACATGGATCCCTCCATGTATGCTTTTTGGTTGTTTGTTTAGTTCCTGGGAGCTCTGAGTGGTCAAGTTAGTTAATAATATTCTTTCTATGAGGCTGCAAGCCAATTCAGCTCCTTCAGCCCTTCCCCTAGCTTTTCCATTTGGGTGCGCGGGCTCAGCCAAATGATTGGCTGTGAATATTTGCATCTGTAGTCAGGTAATGATAGAACCTCTCAGGGAACAGCCATACCACACTCCTGTCAGCAAGTGCTTCTTGGTATCAGCAAAAGTTTGGGTTTGGTGTCTGCAGATGAGATGGATTCCTATGTGGGGTAGTCTCGGGATGGCCTTTACTTCAGTCTCTGTTCCAGTTTTTGTCCCTGTCTTTCCTTTAGACAGGAACAATTCTGGGTTAAAATTTTTGAGATGGGTGTGTGGCCCTATCCCTCAACTGGGGGCTGTGCCTATTACTGGAGGTGGTCTGTGCCTATTACTGGAGGTGGTCTCTACAGTTCTATCTCTCATTAGTTGGATATTTCGGCTAAAGTCATCCCCGTTGGGTCCTGGGATCCTCTTGCTTCCCTGTTTTCCAGGACTTTTCTAGTGGCTGCTGCCAGTCCCCCATTCCCCACTGCTATATATTTCTATTCAATTCCCTGACGTTCTGTGCTTCTCTCCTGTCCCTTCCAACACCTGATCCCCCCCCCCCCATTTTTCACTTCCCCTCCTCTCTCCCTCTTAGGACCCTCTCTCCTTCCCAGGACACTCTCTCCCTACACCTCCTGTGAATATTTTCTTCCCCCTAATGGAGGATGTGTCCTTGTTATATGTTGGAGTATCTTTTGGGTATATACCCAGTAGTGGTATAGCTGGGTCTACAGGTAAAACTATTTACAATTTTCTGAGGAACCACCAGATTGATTTCCGAAGAGGTTTTACCAGATTGCAGTTCCACCAGCAATGGAAAAGTGTTCCTCTTTCTCCACATCCTTGCTAGCATCTGTTGTCACCTGAGTTTTTGATCTTAGCCATTCTGACTGGTGGGAGGTGGAATCCCAGGGTTGTTTTGATTTACATTTCCCTGATGACTAAGATGTTGAACATTTCTTTAGGTGCCTCTAGGCCATTTGAAATTTCTCAGTTGAGAACTATTTGTTTAGCTCTGGACCCCATTTTTAATAGGGTTATTTGGTCCTCTGGAGTCTATCTCCTGAGTTCTTTGTATATGTTGGATATTAGCCTTCTATCGGATGTAGGGTTGGTAAAGATCTTTTCTCAATCTGTAGGTTGCTGTTTGGTTCTATTGATAGTGTCCTTATAGAAGCTTTTCAATTTTATGAGGTCCCATTTGTCAATTGTTGATCATAGAGCCTGTGCTGATGTGCTCAAGGCTCTTCCCCACTTTGTCTTCTATTAGATTCAGTGTATCTGGTTTTATGTGGAGGTCCTTGACCAACTTGGACTTGAGCTTTGTACAAGGAGATAAAAATGGATCAATTTGCATTCTTCTACATTCTGACCACCAGTTGAAGCAGCACCATTTGATAAAAATGCTGTCTTTGTTCCCCACCGTATGTTTTTGGCATTTTTGTCAAAGATCAAGTGACCATAGGTGTGTGGGTTTATTTCTGGATTTCAGTTCTATTCCATTGGTCTATCTGGTTGTCTCTGTACCAATACCATGTGATTTTTATCAATATTGTTTTGTAGTACAGCTTGAGGTCAGGGATGGTTATATCTCCAGAAGTTCTCATATTGTTGAGAATAGTTTCCGCTTTCCTGGGTTTTTTGTTCTTTCAGATGTATTTGAGAAGTGCACTATCTCTGTGAAGAATTGAGTTGGAATTTTGATGGGGATTGCATTGAATCTGTAGATTGCTTTTGGTAAAGTGACCATTTTTTTTCTGTTAATCCTGCTGATCCATGAGCATGGGAGATCTTTCCATCATCTGATGTCTTCTTCTATTTCTTTCTTCAGAGACTTGAAGTTCTTGTCAAAAAGATCTTTCACTTGCTTGGTTAGAGTCACACCAAGATATTTTATATTATTTGTGACTATTATGAAGGGTATCATTTTTCTAATTTCTTTCTCAGCCTGTTTATACTTTGAGTAGAGGAAGGCTACTGATTTGTTTGAGTTAATTTTATATCCAGCTACTTTGCTGAAGTTGTCTATCAGATTTAGGAGTTCTCTGGTGGAATTTCTGGGGTCACTTAAGTATACTATCATATCATCCACAAATAATGATATCTTGAATTTTCCTTTCCCGTTTGTATTCCCTTAACCTACTTTTGTCGTCTAATTGCTCTGGCTATAACTTTGAGTACTATATTGAATAGATACAGGAAGAGTGGGCAGCCATGTCTTGTCCCTGATTTTAATGGGATTGTTCAAGCTTCTCTCCATTTAGATTGATGCTGGCTATTAGTTTTCTGTATATTGTTTTTATTATGTTTAGGTATGTACCTTGAATTCCTGATCTTTCCAAGACTTTTAAAATAAAGAAATATTGTATTTTTGTCAAAGGCTTTTTTATTATCAAATGAGACGATCATGTGTTTTTTTTTTTTTCCTTTGAGTTTGTTTATATAGTAGATTACATTGATGGATTGCCATATATTGAAACATCTCTGCATCCCTGGAATGAAGTCTACTTGATCATGATGAATCATCATTTTGATGTGTTCTGGGACAGGGTTTGCAACAATTTTGTTGAGTATTTTTGCATTGATACTCATAAGAAAAATTGGTCTGAAGTTCTCTTTCTTTGTTGGGTCCTTGTGTGATTTACATATCATTGTAACTGTGACTTCATAGAAGGAGTCAGATAGTGCTTCCTCTGTTTCTATTTTGTTGAAGAGTTTGAGAAGTAATGGTATTGTCTTCTTTGAAGGTTTAATAGAATTTTATAATAAAACTATCTGGCCTTGGGAGACTTTTAATGACAGCTTCTAATTCCTTAGGGATTATGGAACTGTTTAGATGGTATATCAGATTCTGCTTTAACTTTGGCACCTGGTATCTGTCTAGAAAATCATCCATTTCATCTAGATTTTCTAGTTTTGTTGAATATAGTCCTTTGTAGTATGATATGATGATTTTTTTTAATTTCCTCAGTTTCTGTTGTTATGCCTCCCTTTTCATTTCTGATTTTATTGACTTGAATACTGTCTCTATGCCCTCTAGTTAATTTGGCTGAGAGTTTATCTATCTTGTTGATTTTCTCAAAGAACCAGCTCTTGGTTTAGTTGATTATTTGTATTATTCACTTTGTTTCTACTTGGTTGGTTTTGGCCCCAAGTTTTATTATTTCCTGCCATCTACTCCTCTTGGGTGTATTTGCTTCTTTTTGTTTTACAACTTTCAAATGTGTTGTTAAGCTGCGAGTGTATGATCTCTCCAATTTCTCTATGGAGGTACTCAGAGCTATGAGTTTTCCTCTTAGCACTGCTTTTATTGTTTCCCATAAGTTTGGGTATGTTGTGCCTTCATTTTTGTTAAATTCTAAAAAGTCTTTAATTTCTTTCCTTATTTCTTCCCTGACCAAGTTATCATTGCGTAGAGAGTTGTTCAGCTTCCAAGTGTATGTGGACTTTTGTTGTTTTTCTTGTTATTGAAGACCAGCCTTAGTCCGTAGTAGTCCAATAGCATGCATGGGATTAATTCAATGTTCTTGCCGCAGTTGAGGCTTGTTTTGTGTCCGATTATATGGTCAGTTTTGGAGAAGGTACCATGAGGTGCTGAAAAGAAGATATATTCTTTTGTTATAGGGTGAAATGTTCTGTAGATATCTGTTAAAACCGTTTGGTTCATAACTTCTGTTAGGTTCACTGTGTCTCTGTTTAGTTCGTGATTCCAAGATCTCTCCATTGATGATAGTGGGGTGTTGAAGTCTCCTACTATTATTGTGTGAGGTTCGATGTGTGCTTTGAGCTTTAGTAACATTTCTCTTACAAATATAGGTGCCTTTGCATTTGGGGCATAGATGTTCATATTGAGAGTTCATTTTGGTGAATTTTTCCTTTGATGAGTATGTAGTGTCCTTCCCCATCCTGTTTTGATAGGTTTTGGTTGAAAGTCTATTTTATTGGGTATTCTAATAGCTACTCTAGCTTGTTTCTTGGCACCATTTGCTTGGAAATAATTTTCCAGCCTTTTACTTTTGGGGAGTGTCTGTCTTTGTCACTGAGGTGTGTTTCTTATAAGCAGCAAAATACTGAGTCTTGTTTACGTGTCCAGTCTGTTAGCCAATGTCGTTTTATTAGGGAATTGATTCCATTGATTTTGAGAGATATTAAGGGCCCATGATTGTTGCTTCCTATTATTCTTGTTGGTAGAGGTGGTTTCTATATGTTTGTGTGGGTCTCTTCTTTCGGGTTTGTTGAGAGAAGATTAATTTCTTGCTTTTTCTTGGGTATAGTTTCCCTCCTTGTGTTGGAGTTTTCCTTCTATTATCCTCTGTAGGGCTGGATTTGTGGAAAGATAATCATGTAAATTTGGTTTTGTCATGGAATATCTTGGTTTCTCCATCTATTGTAATTGAGACTTTTGCTGGGTATAGTAACCTGAGCTGGCATTTGTGTTCTCTTAGGGTTTATATGACACCTTGCCAAGATCTTCTGGCTTTTAGAATCTCAGTTGAGAAGTCTGGTGTAATTCTGATAGGTCTGCCTTTATATGTTACTTGTCCTTTTTCTCTTAGAGCTCTTAATATTCTTTTTTTGTTCTATGTATTTGATGTTTTAAATATTATGTCCCAGGAGGAATTTCTTTTCTGGTCCAATCTATTTGTTGTTCTGTAGGCTTCTTGTATGTTCATGGGCATCTCTTTCTTTAGGTTAGGGAGGTTTTCTTATATAACTGTATTGAATATGTTTACTGGCCCTTTGAGTTGGGAATCTTCACTCTCTTCTATACCTATTATTCTTAGGTTTGGTTTTTTCATTGTGTGCTGGACTTCCTGGATGCTTTGAGTTAGGAGCGTTTTGCTTTTTGTATTTTCTTTGACTGTTGTGCCAATGTCTTTTTTTGGTATCTTCTACACCTGGGATTCTCTCTTATATCTCTTGTATTCTGTTAGTGATGCTTACATCTATGACTCCTGCTCTCTTTCCTAGGTTTTCCATCTCCAGGGTTATCTACCTTTGTATTTTCTTTAATGTTTCTATTTCCATATTTAGATCCTGAGCAGGCTTGATCAATTTCTTCACCAAATTTGTTTGTGTTTTCCTGTATTTCTTCAAGAAATTTATGTGTTTTCTCTTTAAGGGCTTCTACTTGTTTAACCTGTGTTCTCCTGTATTTCTTTAAGGGTGTTATTTGTGTCATTCTTAAAGTCCTCTATCATCTTCATGAGATAGGATTTTAAATCTCAATCTTGCTTTTCAAGTTTTTTGGGGTATCCAAGGCTTGCTGTGGTGGAAGAACTGGGTTATGATGTTACCAAGTAACAATGGTTTCTGTTGCTTATATTCTTGTGCTTGCTTCTCACCATTTGGCTATCTCTAGCGTGTTAACTATCCTTGCTGTCTCTCACTGGAACCTGTCCCTCCTGTGAGCCTGTGAGTCTAGGTGTGTCAGAACTCCTGGTGGCCAAGCTGTCTCTGGGTGTGGGTGGGTTGGGGGAGGCCAGAGCACAGGGTCCACTCCAGGACACAGGTGCAAAACAGAAAGAACATGTGTCTCTGACTGGGTGGTGGTTTCTGTGTCCCCTGGATCCCTGGGGTCCCAGTTAGGCCAGATATTTGGGCAGGGTTTGGGGCCTCACCTGTGATTCTGGTTGTGTCAGAACTCCTGGGGGTCAATCTTTCTCTGGGTATGGGCACAGTGGGTAGGAAGCCAGAACACAGGCTTTGTTCTCAGTTGAAGGTGCAAACTGGAAAGAGTTTTATGCAATAGATATTTTGTCACAACAAGAAAAGTAACTAAAACAGTTATATAATATTCTTTTTGTCTTTTAAAGAAAGAAAGCTCTGTTTTTGTCTTAGTCTGGGTTTTTATTGCTGTGAAGAGACACTATGATCTTGGCAACTCTTATAAGGAAAAATAAGATTTTTAAAAACTTACCTTTAAAAAAAAGCATTTAATGGGGCTTGCTTGCAGTATCAGATGTTTGGAACACTATGATCATGGCAGGAGCCATGGCAGCACACAGGCAGACATGGTGCTGGAGAGTAGCTACGAGTTATACATTTGGATATGCAGACAGCAGGAAGAGAGAAACACAGGACTTTGAAAGCTCACCTTCTGTGACAGAGTGCCTCCAGTGAGACCACAGGTACTCTAATAGGATCATAGTCCCAATTTCTCCCAAGCAGTGCCACTCCCTGATAAGCAGACATGCAAATATATGAGCCTCTGGAGCTATTCTTAGTCAAACTACCATAGAGGTCCTGACTAAATATTCCATACAACTATAACAAATTCTACTGGACTGAAACTTAGAAATATCAACACGGAAGAAAACAATAAATCATATTTTTTTTTCTTTCTGGACCAAAGTAGCTGTTATGGTTTGAGTCTAAACTTTTCCCAGAAGGCTTACATTTTAAACATTTGTTTACTCAATGTGTGACACTTTTTTTGAAACTTGTAGCACATTTAGAATGTGCAGCCTGGCTGTTGGAAGTAGATCACTAGAAACAGACCTTTGAAGGTTGTACTGACCACTGGTTCTAGCCTGCTTGCTTGGCCTTCTGGTCTGTATCATATGAAACCCTTGCTGTGCTCCTGGCACCACAGATACAGTCCTTTCATTTAGCTTTCTCAGCCATGGTAAACTGAGATCTTCTGAAACAACTAGCCAAAATAAACCTTCTCTCCCATAAGTTTTATGCAATAGGTATTTTGTCACAACAAGAAAAGTAACTAATACAGTTATATAATATTCTTTTTGTTTTGTAAAGAAAGAAGGCTCTGTTTTTGTCTTAGTCTGGGTTTTTATTGCTGTGAAGAGACACTATGATCTTGGCAACTCTTATAAGGAAAACCATTGAATTGGGGCTGCCTTAGAGTTTGTGAGGTTAATTCATTATCATTGTGGAAGGAAGGATGGCAGCACACAGGCACACATGGAGCTGGAAAGGTATCTGAGAGTTCTACATATGCATCTCCAGACAGCATGAGGAAAGAGTGATCCTGAGCCTGACTTGAGCATCTTAAACTCCAAAGTACACACCCAATTCCCAAAGGCCACACATCCCAGTAGTGCCACTCTGTATGGGCCTATGGGCAACATTTTCATTCAAATCCTCATCTTTTACTCTCTGGCTCCCATAGGCTTATAGCCATATCATGAGGCAAAATGCATTTAGTTCAACTTCAAACGTCTCCATAGTCTATCACAGTATCAGCATTGTTTAAATGTCCAAATTTCAGTCTCTTCGGAAACTCATATAATCTCTTAACTGAAATCCCCTGTAAAATGAAAATCAAAAGGCAGACTACATACTTCCAATGTATAATGGCACACAATATACATTACCATTCCAAAAGGGGGGGGGGAAGCATAATGAGGAAATACTGAACTAAATAAAGCAATACCAAAAAATAAGCTGGGCTGATCCAAACTCTGCATCTCCATGTTTGATGTCAAAACACTCTTCAGATCTCTAATTCCTTTCAGTTTCATTGACTGCTACACACTTTTTTCTCTTAGGCTGATTACACTCCCTGTTAGCAGCTCTCCTGAGCAGGGATCCCATACCTCCAGCATCTCCAACTTCTTGGGGTCTCCAAGACAATCCAGGCTTCGCCTTCACAGCTTCACACAATGGCCTCTCTCAGCTTCCATGCAGGAACAGCCATGACATATGCAGGGTCTCATCAGCTTTCTTAGTGGCAGAGGGAGATTCCATAACCTCCTTCTTGTATCCTTAACTATAAAGCCAGAACAATGTGGCTGAAGCTGTCAAGTTCTGCTGCATGCTAGGATTGGAACGTGGCCCCATTATTCTATAATATCTTCACCAGCTTTCTGTTTTCAATTGTTTCTTTCACGGCTTACGCCTGGCTGTCCTGGAATTCTATAGACCAGGTGGGCCTTGAACACAGAGATCTGATAGTCTCTGACTTCTGAGTACTGGCATTAGAGGTGTGTCCCACTACACCTGGCACTAAGTTTTTCTTTAATTCTTCTTCACTTTTTGTTAGTTCCTTTACAAAAGTTGGAAGCTTCCCTGGGTGGGGTCTCAATCTGCCTGGGGTGTTCCACTTGCCTCTTTTCCACTTAGCATCAGCCTTCTCTTTAATCTGTTTATACATACCTCCTGGTGCTCCTTTTCTCCTCCAAATATACATTTTGTATTTTGTCCTTGCCTCGCTTGCTCCTTTTCATAACAGATATGCATAACACTGGCCATTAATAGCCAAGCAGCCCTCGTGCTATGTTGTTTGTAAATGGCTCCTGGCCAAGCTGTTAAGCCATAATTCCTCAGGTTAGCCTCAGACAGATGTCTTAGAAAAGGGCAGAAAGCGGCTGCATCCTTCACCAAAATATCTTCAGACCACATACCAATAATGTTCTTTTCTTCAGCGTCTCTTGATCCAGGCCCCCCACAATTCAAACCACCCTAGGCACCACTCTCATGTTCCTACTAGGATGGTCCATGAAGGCCCCCTTAGAGCACTCAGCTAATTTTCTAATCCAAAATTCCAAAGTCCACATTCCTCTAAACAAAAACACCATCAAGCCTATTATAGCAATGCCCAAGACCCTGATAACCAACTTCTGTCTTAGGGTTTTTATTGCTGTGAAGAGATACCATGATCATGGCAACTCATAAAGGAAAAGCTTTAATTCGGACTGCCTTACAATTTCAGAGGCTTAGTCTATTGTCATCATGACAAGAAGCATGGTGGCACACAGGCAGACATGGTTCTACATAGGTAGCTAAGAGTTCTACACCTGAATCCACAAGAAGGAGGGAAAGGATTGAGTATCTGAAACCTCAAAGAGGACCCCAAGTGATATGCTTCCTCCAACAAGGCCACACCTCTTAATAGTGCGACTCCCTATGGGCATATGGGGGCCATTTTCAAACTACTACAATTATACTTTACCTAAAATTTTTCCATGAGTTCTTTTTTAAATGAGAAGATATTGTGAATTATTAATATAGTAATAAATTTTCCAAAAGAGACCAAAAAAAATCTGATTTCTGACAAAGGAATTTTTAAGACATAAAATTAATTGCTGTCAAGGCCAAAAATGAGTTAACATAGCTGTCAAGGAAGAGGGAAAATATAAGTAAAACCAGGATAGGTGCATATTTGAAACCAATACTATTTTCATACCCTACAGTATAAGAAGCTTAAAGTTCTAGAGAATCCATATTTATATCTGTTTGTGTATGGTAACTGGTGGTATAGATACAGTTCTATTTATATTGATAATATTGTGCAACAGCTTAACATTTGAGAACTTATAACATCACCCTTACTCTTTATTTCTATAGAAAAAGAACTTAAACAAAATAAACTTAGCTGAGTTCTAGGAAGAACAAAAACCTTAGGAGGTTCATTCTATGAAGATGCTACGGAACAAAGTGATTCATCTACTATTCCTGCTAGAGTTTGCTTGTGGCATCTCATTGTTGTTTGTTTGTTTGTTTAACATTTTTCTTCTTTTATAGAAAATGGATTCTTTTCTCATACAGTATATCCTGATTATAGTTTTCCTTCTCTCTACTCCTCCAAGTACCCCCCACCTCACCTCCAGATCCACTCCCTTTCTGTCTCTCAATAGAAAAGAACAAGCTTCTAAGAGATAATAGCCAAACACGACAAAATTAGATATAAGAAGATGAAGCAAAAACTATCATATTGACGTTGGACATGGCAACCCAACAGGAGGAAAAGAGTCCCAAAAGTAGGCACTAGAGTCAGGGATCCACTGGTTCTCACAGTCAGGAGTTTTATAAAAAATACTAAACTAGTAGCTCTAATATATATAGAGACTCAGTGTAGACCCATGGAGACCCTGCACTTGCTGCTCCAGTCTCTATGAACTCAAGCACACTTTGCTTAGTTGACTCAGATGGCCTTGTTTTCCTGGTGTCTTCCATCCTCTCTGGCCTTATACTCTTTCTTCTTCTTTTTCTGTAGGATTCCCTGAGCTCTGAGGAGAAGGGTTTGATTAAAACCTTCAATTTAAACTCTTTCTCCACATAATGTCTGGCTATGGGTCTTTGCATCTGTTCCCCTCTGTTCCCAGAGGAAACCTCTCTGATGATACCTGGATAAGGTACTGATCTATAAGTATAGCAGAATATCATTAATAATACATTTATTTATTTACTTATTTATCTATTTATTTTAGACCACGCATATTTGGTTTTACCCTAGGTCTCTGCTCTATCTGGTTCTTGGCTACCCAAGCAATGTTGGGTATGGGTTTCTTCTTGTAGAGTGGAATTTAGATCAAATCAGACACTGGTTGGCGACTCCCACAAATTCTGTGCCACCATTGCCCTAGCATATTATGCAGGCAGGATGGGTTATAGGTCAAAGATTTTGTGGCTGGGTAGGTGTCCACGTTTCTCTTTCTGTAGCCTACACAATATCTTCTCACACAAAAAAGATTAGAATACAGGGTGAGGTCTCCATACAGGCACCACATGGATTTTTCAACATTCAGTGAGTTGTCTAGGTGGTGTTCTTGGCATTGGGGGCCTTGCTGTCAATTTTTGAGAGAAATCTTTTGAATTAGCAACTGTTTGTGCTGTTTAGGAATTTCCATGGGACACTCTTGGCCAACAACTCAATTTCTTAAGTGGAAATTTGTGCTAAAATTTGGTTCCCTAATTATTTTGAATGCACAATAGCTAGCTATATTAATTCACTTTTCAGAGGTCAAAACATTCCCACATAAGAACTGGCGAAAATAGAAATCTACATAGAAATCACTTCTTCCCTACTGGCTTTACATATGGGAGTTGATTGTTTTCTTAAGTGAAACTTCATTAAATAGATTTAGAAATGTTTTAATTGGGCTTAATGGAAAGAAGGAAGTAGAGCCAACAGACTGTGTTTCTGGTTGAATGTTTTGGGAAAGACAGGACACGGCTTTAAGGCCCTGCTTTGCAGTGAGATTTGGTAGAAAAGGTGATTCTCTCAAATTCATGGAAACTCATTGGCCTCCAATGACTGCATAACCATCATATTTGACATTATGTAGGTTGTTTCACTTGTAGTTCATATATAAGAATTGCATAAGCTTGTTTGTTTCTGCCTCCAGAGAGAGTCAAAAGTAAAGTGGCCTTCAAAGCTCAACCTCTGAGATCAGGAAAGGTCAAACACACAAACCAAGAAACTATTTTTGATAACTTGGCTTTGAAATGATCAGCTTGGTCCCTGAGAGCTATTTAAAACCTGCTCTTGATTCTCAGATGACACCAGCTCTTCCAATTACATATTTACAAGTCTCCCACTCCACAGCCAGGACAGCTGATGTCACAGCCAATGCCAGTCACTTTGAAAGGAGAGGCCACGTACCACAGAATAATCACTAGAATTACTATGCAGGCAGATTTTCTCTCATGTCATTAGGGAATGTATATGAAACCTGCTTACAAATTTTATTTAATATATTTTCACTGTAGTCATGGTTTTCTGGATGAATTTGAGTTATTGGAAATGAAATGTTTAAAATCTAACACCTAAGCTCTCCTGAGAAGGAAATTTTTAAGTTCATGGGTTCCAGAACCAGTCTGTCTATGACACATGGCACCATTTTCAATGTGTCTTGGTTGTTTTATTTGAAATGGCATTGATGGTACTAAGCACTCTGTAGATTTGCTGTGAGAACCAAATGAGTTTAATAGTTTGGAAAGGGTAAGAAACATTCCCTGGGACACTGAGAGTATGTCCACAGGATTCAGCATCGTTAGTGCAATGAAAGAGATCCTGTCCTCCATAAAGGCTTATTTCCAGACATTCTAAAGAATGTAAAGCTACAACTTCTAATAAAAGAAAATTGACATTAATGTTTATGTCATCATTGATCCATTTCTTTTCTCTTGCTCTAGTATAAAGAGGTCTCTATAAAACCTGGAATAATGAGTATGAAGATTGTGGCTGTAAATATTAGCAAAACTTTGTAAATAGTTTCACTTCTCTATACCTGAAATAACTTTTATTCTTTACCTCAAATGCCTATCTGTGCTAAAAATTTGTTCTCTCCTATTCAAGGTATCTTAGTCCCTTACTGTTTATAAAACCCAGACATATAACTCTCTTTTCTCTCCTCATTTCACCCTTTCTACCTAAATAAAATTCCTAAGATTTTTCTAGGTTTTCGAGACACTTAAATTTGTGGGTGATGAACGATCTGCATTTCAGCAATGTCTTTTCTCAGGCTTAGTTGTATCTAGCGTGGAGTACCTGCACTCAGTAGTTGACCTCTTTCTTCATGGCCCTCCAAACGGCCCCTGCTGTTAAAATAATCTATTACCTTGGTATGAGTTGTCCTGTAATGAGTGGTTAGAAATTGCTTTGCAAAAACAAGCAAACAATCAAAAAATCACAACAACAACAACAACAAAAAATTTATCACTCACCTCATGAAGAGACTAAAGGATGGCAAAAGCCTGGCATTTTATATCTCTTTTCTTTATCTTACTTTTATTTATTTATTTACAATGTCCTATTTCAGAATACTAAAGGCACATAAAGTTCTCCTCTTTGTCCTTAACCCTCAAGTTACCATTGATTCCAGCAATAAATATGATTGGCAGACATCTTTATAACATGGGACAAAAAAGTACCCTCAAGCAATGCCAGCCTCAAAGGACAAGCACTATTCAAATCAAGATAATTATCTAGGATAGCAGTGCTGTACTGTGGAACCAGACTGCTCTCCTCAAGCCAAAAGGACTTCTTCAAACCTTCTTGCAGAATCAGAACTGAGACAACGATCAACCAGATCAACACCTGAATTGACTGTTGAATTATGCATACGTTTTGCCCCTGCCCAATTTTTCTCTATGTAAACTGAAGCTAATGTCAGTATGCTGAAAATAGACAGACATGCAGACACTGAATCCTTTTATCTGTATTTCTCAATGTGACCGAATGAATTAAATATCCTGTCTTTTCCTTTCACTATTAATAATCTCCTTCGTTGGCATACATGTAGCCAGGCCTTTTGAAGCTTCTAAGAACAGAGCTTTTGTTTCCACACACCTACTAAGAGTGTGGCTAAAGATCCTATTACTGGATTCCATAAGCTTAGCCACTGGATTCCCTGGCAAATCTTAACTCTCAGCCAGAAGGAGTTAGGGTGAGAGGCTGACTACTTCCTGCTCATTTTACTCAAACACCATTATTTCTACCAAAGCTGCCTTTTTGTGCTATATTGTTAATTATCTATCACTGCATAACACATTAGCCTAATACCAGTAGTTTAAAAGGATTAACACAGATTATCTATTTTGCCACTCAGGAATTCAGAAGGAATTCAACTGGGTGGTTCTAGTTTAGGTCTTTTATGAGGTTTCAATTAAAATGTCAGTCAAGAGTATGGTTATTTGAAAGTCTAGAAGCCACTGGAAGGTCAAGTTCCAAGCACACGAAGTACTCACTAGCAACTAACCAAAGGTCTCAAATCCTCACCTGTAGGCTTCTCTACCAAGCTACTGAAAGCAGCTAGCTTCCTCCTCACCAGACAAATGGCACAAAGAAGTCACATTATCTTTCAAGAACAAGCTTTACATTCTAAAGTTTAGATATTACCTCCCATCATATCCATGACGCCGGCATGCAGTGTGCATGAAGACCACGTAAGGATATTAGCATCAGAAGGAGGTCATCACCATAGGCATCTTTGAAGGTAACATTCATATGAATATCGTCAAGCTCCTATTCTTTCATAGCTCCAAATGAGACTCGAGATACAAGTCATTCTTTATGACCCCCACACCCATCAGAAATCGTATAGACTCTAGAATGTACTTTCTGCATTTTTTTTCTGTTTCAAACATATTAACTACATATCTCTGGGCAATTTAATGTTTCTATCTCAAACTCTTCGTGTATAAAATGAAGATACTGATACTCACCAAGAAGTTGTATGGTAGACTTTAAATGAATAATTGACCTAAAATATTAGAGAGTCTTGTTGCTAGCAACAGAAGATGCAGCTAGATATTAAGTATGCACCTGAAAGGGTTCTTTCCAGAGACCTCTTCTCAAGTGCAGTCCAAACATTGACTTATATGACAGAAAAGACTTGAAGGATTTAATCAGTGTGAAACAAAGTTTGGTCTTATTAAGAAAAAGGTAGTACAAGCTTCAGTTTATCAATGGCATTAAGAGATGTTTATGAAAGGAACAATAACACCTCCTTAAAAGGATGCATGTGTTGCTCAGGAAAATCATGGCTAAGTATCTTGACAACACAAACACACACACACACACACACACACACACACACACACACACATGATTTTGTGGCTTCTAATGTTACATTATTCAGAGGATATAATCTACATCTAAGCATAAAACATGAATTAGCTTTGTGTGCCAAGAACCTTTAACCTTTATCCATTGAACCATTTCTCTGGACTCCCAAAATCAAATAAAAACAAATACTGGAGAGAGTGTGGGAAATGATAAACTAGCTTTGGTTCTTATTGCATAACTGTTACGATTTGAATATAAAACCTTTGTTTCAACCTCATGTCTTTGAATAACTCGTCCTCAGAAGTTGGCACTATTTTAGGGATTGTGAAACCTTTAAGGGGTAGGGTAGGTGGGTGATATGGGCCTCTTAGACTGATATGGGCCACTTAGATGTGTGACCTGTAGCTCAGTCCTGGTCCCAGCTCCAGGTCTCTGCTTTCTGTCCTTTAATACAAAGTGGCCCTCCGCTCAGGAATGAGCACAGCAAACATATAGCAGTTCTACCTCATGCCTTTGTTCTTGACTACACCCATCATCGACTATACTCTCTGTACAATAAGCCCAAGTATATCCTCCATCCCATAAGATATCTTGTCAAGATATCTTTAATTATCACACTGATGATCAAAGTAAAACAGAAGGCATTTTTTGTCTCTCAAGCATCTGGAGCTCAGAAACTCCATTTGGGAATTATAATGATAGCCAGTCTAAGGGCTAGGGGTGAGTGTGAAATTGGGTGGTGTACATACTAACTTGCTAGATCCTCACAACAGATGCATGACACAGGGTACCATAATAAGAAGTGATTGTCTACCCTCTACCCCAAAGCTCTGAAAGACTGAAAGACCGAGTGGTGCAGATAAGAGACGAAGCATGTTTGGTTACATATGTGGAGACACAAATGCTCCTAAAGTACTTGGGGCATCCTAAGTGATACAACTGAGAAGACCTTCACTCTCTTGTAAGTAGGAGAAGCTCTTTTCAACATTAACTGAGTTTATGCAAATGGATGACATGACAGATCAGGCTGTTGCTAGAAGAACTAATCCTGATTAGAGGGATGTCTGCTGAAAATGCTCAGGAACACTCTCCACCCTCAATACTCTATTTTGTGGGGGAAATATATTCACTGGATATTATGGGAGAATAGCTGCTTAATCCTAGGACAAGCATAATCCTTTTTATCAGCACTGTTTTATCATTCGCCTTTCGTGAGAGATTGTTCAAGCTTCAAAGACTTTCAGAAGTTCACTAGTACAATACTCAGTAATCTTTTCATTTGTTTCCCCCCCAAGGATCTCCAGCATGACCCAAAACCTACATTTTCTTTCAAGGAACCCAGAAGGAGCCTTTGTTTGCTTTTCCCTTGTCTCATCACCTGTTCGTTGCTTTAGTGCTTTATGAACATGATTTATAAGTCATTTGAAATCATTCATATCTGTCAGTGTCTTAGTCAGGGTTTCTATTCCTGCACAAACAACATGACCAAGAAGCCAGTTGGGGAGGAAAGGATTTATTCAGCTTACACTTCCATGCTGCTGTCCATCACCAAAGGGAAGTCAGGACTGGAACTCAAGCAGGTCAGGAAGCAGGAGCTGATGTAGAGGCCATAGAGGGATGTTGCTTACTGGCTGGCTTTTTCTGTCTTACTCAGCTTGCTCTCTTATAGAACCCAAGATTACCAGCCCAGAGATGGTATCACCCATAATGGGCCCTCACCCTCTGATCACTAATTGAAAAAATGCCTTACTGCTGGATCTCATGGAGGCATTTCCTCACCTGAAGCTCCATTCTCACAAAACCAGCCAGTACAATCGATCCCTTGTCAACTTAATACACAAACACATCACTATTAAACCTCAACCCTTACTTTCTTATTCATTCACAAGATCTACATAACTTTAAAAGTCCCACAGTCTTTACATATTAAAAGTTTAATCCCTTTAAAATATCCAATATCTTTTAAAATTCAAAGTCTTTTAAAATTTCAGTCTTTTAACTGTGGGCTCCACTAAGATACCTACCCTCTTACTTCAAGAGGGAAAAATATCAGGGCACAGTCATAATCAAAAGCAAAATCAAACTCCAACCATCCAATGTCTGGGATCCACTCATGATCTTCTGGATTCCTCCAAGGGCTTGGGTCACTTCTCCAGCTCTGCCCCTTGTAGCACACACTTTGTCTTCTAAGCTCCAGATGCCTGTACTCCACTGCTGCTGTTCTTTGTGTTCATCACATGGTACTGGCATCTCCAAAACACTGCTGTCTTCTGCTGCAACTAGGCTTCACCAATAGCCTCTCATAGGCTCTCTTCATGGTGCCAAGCCTCAGCTCCTTTGCATAACCCCTTCAAGTCCTGGGCCATCAATTGCAACTGAGGCTGCACTTTCACCAATAGCCTTCCATGGCCTCACAGTGCCGAGCCTCAACTACTCTACATGACCCCTTCATGCCTTCAAAACCAGTACTACCTGGGTGACTCTTACACATTACCAAGTCCAGCTGCAGCATGAGATACAACCTTGGCTATCTCTGGAAGACAGCCTCTTCTATGCTCTCAAAAAATAGTTTCCAAAAGATTTCACCTCGGTGATGCGGTCTCTTCTTAATCACCACTAATATCTTAGCTCCAGCTAACCAGCAACAATAGTGCCAGCAATGCAATGGTTTTGCTTTAGTAGTTCTGGTATCTTGTTAATCACAGCTGATTCTTCAGTTCCAGCTAACCAAAACTACAAAATTTTCACAATTAAAACAGCAATGGCCCTGATAAGAGTCTTTAACATTTCCTCTGAAATTTCACAAGCCAGGCCTCCATCATTTGCACTGTTCTCAACATTATCTTCCAAGCTCCTACAGAACATCCCACAGAGTTCTTAACACCCAATGGCTCTTCTAGCTCAAATTTCCAAAGTCCTTCCACAGTCCTCCCCAAAACATGGTCAGGTTGTCACAGGAATACCCAACTATGCTGTTACCAATTTGTCTTATTCAGGATTTCTATTCCTGCACAAACATCATGACCAAGAAGCAAGTTTGGGATGAAAGGGTTTATTCAGCTTACACTTCTATGTTGTTCATGACCAAAGGAAGTCAGGACTGGAACTAAGCAGGTCAGGAAGCAGAGCTGATGCAGAGGCCATGGAGGGATGTTACTTACTGGCTTGCTTTTTCTGGCTTGCTCAGTCTGCTTTCTTATAGAACCCAAGACTACCATCTCAGGGATGGCACCACCCACAATGGCCTCTCCCCTCTTGATCACTAATTGAAAAAATGCCTTACAGCTGGATCTCATAGAGGCATTTCCTCACCTGAAACTCCTTTCCCTGTGATAACTCCAGCTTGTGTCAAGTTGACACACAAAAGCAGCCAGTACAGTTTGAATGTGTGCCCTATCTTATAAAGATCACATACTACCTTGGCACTCAGGAAAACCACTAAAACCTAGACTTCAGTCTTTCACAAATCAAAATAATTTTAAATTCCATAAATACTGTCCTATCTGCTCAATGAACTGGCCCTCAACACTGCCTATCTCCATACCTATTTCAGTCAGTGATCAGCCATATTCTTATTTTCTCTCTTATATTCGTGGAGACTTCAGTCAGTAGTTACCAAGTGTTCCTAATGATCTGTGTGAGCCAACCCATCAGGGGCTGGATTACCTTGTATCTTCTCAGGTTATACACCTTTTGTCTCAAAGATGAATCTGGGCCACTATATCTCTCCATTTCTCTGCTTCTAGAGCATTCAGATTGGTTCTCTCTGTCCCCATGTCTCATAGCCTTATTACCTGGGCTGTAAGAGGCTTTTCATTCCTTATAGAAAAGTCTTCCCCAATTTAAGGAGCTCAGATGCAGAGTACCCCCTAATGATCATGGCCTCCTGCTCTGTGCCATTATTAAAGCCCTTGTATGCATATTGCATCCCTGACTTTCCCTTTTTATGTGTTAAAAGTTGGAGATGAGGAGCATCTACTGTATGTCTATCTCTCTTCCTCTTTGCTGTCCACTTCTTCCCATGGTGTGGTGATTTTAATATGCTTGACCCAGGGAGTGGCATTATTAGGAGGTGTGTCCTTGTGAAGTAGGTATGGACTAGTTGGAAGAAGTGTGTCACTGTTGGGCTGGAGTTGGAGACCCTCCTCCTGGCTTCCTGGAAGCCAGTCTTCTCCTGTCTGCCTTTGGAACAACATGTAGAACTCTCAGCTCCTCCTGCACCATGCCTGCCTGGATGCTACCATGCTTCCTGCCTTGATGATAGTGGACTGAACCTCTGAACCTATAAGCCAGCCCCAATTAAATGTTGTTTTTTTGTAAGAGTTGCCTTGGTCATGGTGTCTCTTCACAGCAATGGAAACTCTAAGACACGTGATTTTTGAATTTTTTCCCCAGTAGGGTTTTTCCACACAAACTAAATTTGCCCTATCTTAATGGCACCTTGTTTGTTTGTTTTTTGTTTTGTTTGTTTGTTTTTGAGGTACTTGGATTTAAACTCAGGACCCTGTGCATGCTGGGGAAGTGCTTTCCCACTGAGGTATATCCTCAGACTATGAATTTGTACTTTTCTTTGCATCCTTGCCATTGATAAGAAATTGTGAGCTAATATTTACATCCATGTCATTTTCTCCCTTTACATGGCAAAGCAGACGTGAATGAAGATCACAATATAGAGTATGAATGACACCAGGGATTCCCTCAAGGACATTCTGCTCTCAGGAATTCCACTCCACAGAAAACATTCAACTGCCTCTACAAGGAGACACCATCTCATATCACATTCACATGGGGAAAGATGTAGCCACTTTGTGATTGCCTCTGTGTTCAGCCTCAGTTTCGTGTGTTAAACTCATTCCAAATGCTATGGCCCTACAACTCATCTTTGGTTCTGTCATTTGGTCCTTTTTGGACATCAATTGTATCATGTGACTTTTCCTGAGAAGATATAAATGTTTATTAAAACCAGATATGACATCGACAAACAGATCAAAGAAACAATTCCATCTGAACTTAGGCTAGTGAACCAATGAATTTACTAAGATTACTTACAGGACCATAGAGTCATATGCACAGGTGTGTCAGTGACTCGAAGACACGGCCATCCCTGAAAAGTCAATATAAGCAATGATTTTGAAAAGTTACATCCACAGAGATCCCTGCCGGACTCTCATTCAGCCCCACCAGACAGTCTCTCCCCAGCAATTGCTGACTATACTTCCAAACTTGGGGAGGAGCCTTGGAAATCATAACTTTTGAAGCATCCCGAGGCTCCCTGTGTCCTATGAGTCTATATCACCTCTACAAGTGAGGTGTTACAATTCAGAAGAAATGGCTGTACAAAAAAAAAAAAAAGCCAATTCAGACTACTTGAGAAAACCTTAAGGTAATTTCAAAGTTACACAAAAGTTTCCAAAAATAACCAGGCAGAGGCAGGAGGGTTAGTTCAATTCCAACTTGGAAAGTTATAGACCAGTAGGAGCTGCATACAGAGTGGCCCTGCTAAGGTAGAAAACTAGGAGGGGAGAGAATGGGCATTGGATGGAGGAGGGGAGGATTGGAGAAAGGGATTGAAAGGAAGAGGAACGGAGTTGGGAGGAAATACAAAGTGTTCAAAACTGTTTATAACCGTCATGTGAATTCCGCAAATGATAATGTGTTACTGAAACAAAAAGACACAGGAATAATTATGGCAGCATGGGCAGAGAAAGGCACCCTACCCCTCAGTCTACTCAAAGCTTCCTGACAGCAGAGAAGCAAGGATGTAGTCCAACATTTGTTGTGAGCGTTGCCAACACAGAGAAGCTATTTCTTTTATATGGAAATATTTTCCAATATATTATATTATAATAGTGATAAACCAGACTTAAGGCATGAATGTATACACATTTGGATGTGGGCTTGTCAGTTGGCAACAGGGATGGAGACAGTTCCAGGACTCAAGCAGTCACTTTAGGGATGTCTTCTCAGGTAAAACTGAGTTCTTCTTCAACACAGAAAAGATGGGACACTTTCAGGATGAGCAGACTGGTAGAGTTGGAGGTTTATTAGTTATATTTTAAAACAGATTTTAAGTGCTATGGTTAAGAGAATGAGAGGCCCCTGGAAGAAAATAAAATACATTACAGAGCACAGATGTGGACTTCCCTAAGACAGAGTCATACTTCATTGCCTTTACAACTGTCATCTATAGGATCTGGGGTAGTTTTGAGCTGTTATCTTCAATAGAATGCGGAGAAAACTAAATGAAGGTTATGTTTCCTATGGTAAATTCCAGATCACAGAGACGAAGGATATCTTTAATGCCAACAAAGTTTATAGTTGTTCTAGCTTACCCTCTGTTGCTTCAATAAGACACTGACCAAAGCAACTTGAAGAGGAAAGGGTTCATATGGCATACAGATTATAGTCCATCATCAAGAAAGTCCAGGACATGAGCTCAAGACAGAAACCTTGAGTTAGGAAGTGAAGCAGAAATGTAATGCTACCTTGCTCAACTGCCTGTCTCATATAGCCCAGGTCCACTTGCCTAGGGAAGGCACTGCCCACAGTGGGTTAGGCCCTCATACACAAATTAGATTAAGAAAATGCCTCACAGGTATGGTCACAGTCCAACCTGATCTAGGCAGTTCCTCAGTGAAACCTCCCTCTTCACAGATGACTTTGGATTTTGTAAAGTTGTCAAATGATACTCTGACAGAAATCATGTTTGAGATTCCCAGAAAACGTCTGGGTAAGGGATGAGGTCCACATTTCTCTGTCATCAGAACATAAGCTTTTTATAAATGAAAGGAATATTCTTTTTCCAGCAACCTTCACAGTAAATATTAATATTGAAATCTTGCTTTCCAAGACTCCAGTGTGAGGGGCTCCTTTCTCTTCTCACATCCCCTAGATTTTCTTGTCTAACTCTTCTGGATATCTTCCAAGAATCCAGTGAACATGAGGTTTTCTGGAAGAGCAGTCAGTGCCCTTAAACACTGACTTTTTAATCTCAGTGACAAACCCTGGTTTTCTGGAAGAGTAGTCAGTGTCCTTGAACAGTGAGCCTTTTAAGCCTAGCCATTCTGACTGGGGTAAGATGAAATCTCAAAGTAGTTTAAATTTGCATATCCTTGGTGGCTAAGGATATATAACATTTTTAGAGCCTCTTGGCATTTATATTTCATCTTTAGAGAACTCTCTGTTTAGCTCTATGCCCCACTTTTAAAATTGGGTTGTTGTTTTATTTTTTTAAGTTTACTTTTTGTTTTTGTTTTTTGTTTTTTCAGTTTTGGTTTAATTATACACATAGTCAAGATATTAACCCCCTGTCACATGTATAGCTGGGAGTATTTCCCCAATACTATAGACTGCCTTTTCACTAGAGTGATGGTGTCTTTGCCTTTATTTTCATGAGGTCCCTTTTATTAATTATTGATCTTAATTCCAGAGCCCAGATGGTAGCAAAGGAGAATCAACTCCTGCAACCTGTCCTTTCACCTTCACACAAGTAAAACTGCAAATGTACACACACACACACACACACACACACACACACAGAGAGAGAGAGAGAGAGAGAGAGAGAGAGAGAGAGAGAGAAGAGAGAGAGAGAGAGAATAAAATATAATGAAAATATAAAAATAAAACAGTATCAACCTTTAATATACTTCTTCTGAAGTTAGAAATATTTATCTGGCATTTTGTCCCAGAAATAAAGGTATCGCAGCATTTTTAGCACTACTGTCTTATATGAATTGTGCCTTTGGAATATGCTTAAGAAGTTGCTCTTATTTTTATAGTTTCCTGCTTCTATATCTATTCATCACATACAAAGGAAACACCTGATGATAATTATAAATCTGTAATATTCATATGAACAAAAAGAAATATAATTTAAAGAATGTTATTAGTAAAACAGGTATTCTACTGAAAAAAAGAAAACAGTATAGCGTGAACGATGACATGATTTATTGTGATCATGCTGGTGCTACGTTATGGTTTACTATGAAGCCCCATGAAGCACTGTTGCATATTTCTCTGATGCTACAGAAAACAACAGATGAGCTAATGACCCAACAATGGAGGTATATAAAGTTGTAGAGCAAAACTGAATGCAAGCTATAATCTCAGAAGACGTGTGTTAGGATTCATAATCCCGACTCATCCAGCCTCCCAACACAGTAGGATTATGAGTTACAGGTAGTGACTCAGATTGTCCTTGGAGCAACACAGGTAAGCAATCTCGGAGTAGGAAAGGGTCCCATAAATCCCTAAAACATATGGCTATGTCCTGGACAGAATAGAGCAGATTTACTATGTTGCCCTATGTTACTCTGTCCAACTACTGTGTTCCAAACAATATTCCCCTACATAGGCTATAACAACAAAGAAAGTAGGCAATATTTTTGCTTTCGTAGAATGTACATACTAAAGGAGATGGCAAAATGAAGGCCATATTATAGGGCTGTGCTCGAAGCAAACATGGAGAACATGGAGAAAGTAAGACCTTAATTAGTACAAAAGCTAAAGAAGTACTAATGATGGCCAGGCATGGCAGCATACACTTTTGATCTCAGCAGGGGCAGAGGCAAGCTGAGCTTTATGAGTTCAATGCTAGCCTAATCTACAGAAAGTCTCAGGCTAACCAAGGCAATATAGCAAGACCTTTTCTTTAAAACAAATATATATGTTTTTTTCTAAATATAATTAATATTTAATTATATATCATTAAATTAAGTAATAAAATAAAATTTACATACATTTTTAAAGAAGTACAAGCTATGAGCCTCTGAGAAGTTAAGTAGTTAACCCAAGGTCACTTGGCTAATGAATATAGATGTAGAACCTGTCGTAGAAGTTTTGTCTCATAACTATTGTGTGGTTGTTATGGTTCTTTTATGTAATTATATTCACTACATGATTAAAAAGAGCAGGGAGAGAAGGAGAAAGAGCAGAGAGAGAGAGAGAGGGAGAGAGGGAGGAGCAGAGAGGAGGGGGAGGGCAGGGGAGGGGGAGACAAGGACGGAGACGGAGAGAGATCTTGGAATTTTTAAGAAGGTAAACCTCAGGGTGGTAACACTGCTGACAAGCATAACCACCCACCAACGCTCTGCCAATGCTAACTGTAAGGCACCAAGCACTTCTTGATTGGCCCTGTACCATTCACAATACACTGAGTGACACCATTTGGGAAGATATTCTAGCACTGAACTACACCCTCAGGCCAATTTCTTATCTGTTTACTAATTTTCCATTGAATCATGAGTTGCTTGAAGAAAGTAACTTATTTCTTCATTGTCAGAGTCATAGTATTAAGCACAGTCCCCAGACAGCAGTTGGTCACTAAGTGGCTGCTGTAAAAATACATTAATTAGAGGAGACCCAGAAAAGTATCAAAAATAAAAAAAATACATTAATTAAAGTAGAATTTGAGAAGTTCGGTGTGTGTGTGTGTGTGTGTGTGTGTGTGTGTGTGTGTGTGTGTGTGTGTTACTAGGGATTGAACCCAGAGCCATGCTCATACTGAGCTACATCTGAGGCCCGCAAATAAGTCATTAAAAGGCTGAAAGGGGAAGAGTAGTATAAGACATCAGTCCCTGTAGTCCTTATTCCAAATGTTCTTTCTTGCAGTCTCAACATTTAACAGATTTTATGGTAGGGTTTTAAGTTAGGCTACCCTCATCAGCATGTTGGTCGTACACCGGGGAGCCTTTACTCAAGTTCTCTAATCCTCGACATCTTTATAACACAATAGTAAATCACAAATGTGAAAATATATGCTATTTGTGATGTGAGGAGTAGAGATAACAATCTGTGTCACAGCCTTAGAAATGTGCTTCCTGAATGCTAGTTGTCACCAATCATCACTATCACATAAAATCACAGCATCTTTCCTGTAATGGTCTTTTAAGGAAGTAAATATTTGACCAATTGTTTCCTGAACTGATAATGTTCTGTACTCACTCTTTCTCTCGAAGTCCATCTTCTTCTTTAACATGTTAAAAACTAATCCCAAAGGAACAAAGATAAGGAGTTCAAAATCGGAATTGGAAATAGTGGAATGATACTTCCGGATGGCTACCCACAGAGAACCACTTTAGGAAGTCATTTGCTATTGGATTAAGAAGAAGGGCCAAGCTTATAAATGAGCCATCAGTGATTTCAAAGCCAGAAACATGTCTAGCTGCATAATTGCTCAAACAGACTATATTTCCTCAACTCAACAATAGTCTGTAAGAGTTATCTGCCATGTCTCTAAACAAGGGATCTTTTTGCCTCAGGACATTTGAATGTTCTGATAATTATAAAGCCTACAAGATAAGAAGCAAAGTAACAACTAGAAAGTTAGAAGACATTACTCTTGAGTGATTTCTCGGTGAATTAAGTTAGCAAAAATCTACATACTGATGTTCTAAGCATCTATCTGATAATGATAGCTGCATTTTTCCTTTCAGATGACAGAGTTGCCTGAGACACTCTTTCCTGTTGGTATTCCTGATTGTAGTTTCCCTTTCAGGAAGTTCAGTTTTGTATAAGAAGATTTTTATTGAAATCAACATTCTTGGCACACTCATAACTAGAGAGTTGGAGCATCATGAATTAGGAATAGCAAAGATGCCTGATCCTCTTGGCTTGCAAGCACATTTCTAGCTACGGCGAAACAAGCACTACTTTGTTCAGAAAGGTGGTTAAAACTGAGGGTTACTTAAGAAATACCTCTGCCAGGCTATGTTACAAGAATCTCATAATACAGATGATACATTTGGGAGGAATCTCTAGACATAGAAATATTTCATTGATTCAAAATGGCTAGAGCTCTTCTGTGAATGACTAAACATAATTGTTGCACGTTTTACCGATTTTAATAAAAAAGATTCCTCTCTGTGTATTCTTTTAAAATCTTCATTAATATCCATTATTTCACTCATCTATGATCCCTGCTTTATGTTCTGAACATTTTAAAGTCTAGTTATACTGTTATAGTCTCTGGAAGCTCAGTAACTGCCTTAGTTATCTGACATAGTTCATCTTAACTGTTAAACTGATTGGATTAAAAAATGACTAGAAAAGTAGCACAGGTTCCTTCCAGTCTGGGCCCGTACCCTGAGTAGACCTTGGGCATGAACTCCTCAGCCAGTTCCACAACACCCAGTGGAAGGTCCACTCTCAGGCGCTCTGACATGCCCAGGATCACAGGATCCCAGGAGCTTGGTCACACCAGGATCTCAGGGTCACAGAGGCAGCTTGACTCCCAGGAGCTCTGTCACACCCAGTATCTCAGGATCCCAGGATCCCAGAATCACAGGATCCCAGAGATAGCTGGTCTCTGAGGATCACAACCAGGATCACAGGAAGCACAGGCTCCAGTCAGATAAAGGGAGGGCAGGTAGCACCAGAGATAACCAGATGGTAGGAGGCAAGCGCAAGAACAAAAGCAATAGAAACCAAGATTACCTGGCATCATCAGAACCCAATTCTCCCAACATAACAAGTCCTGGATACACCATCACACCAGAAAAGCAAGATTAGAATCTAAAATCACTTCTCATGATGATGATAGAGGACTTTAAGGACATAAATAATCTCTTAAAGAAATACAGGAGAACACAGGCAAACAGCTAAAAGCCCTTAAAGAGGAAACACAAAAATCCTTAAAAGAATTACAGGAAAACACAACCAAACAGGTGAAGCAATTGAACAAAACCATCCAGAATCTAAAATTGGAGACAGAAACAATAAAGAAATCACAAAGTGAGACAACCCGGGAGTTAGAAAATCTAGGAAAGAGATCAGGAGTCATAGATGCAAGCATCACCAACAGAATACAAGAGATAGAAGAGAGAATCTCAGGTGCAAAAGATACCATAGAAAACATTGACACAATAGTCAAAGAAAATGCAAAATTCAAAAAGCTCCTAACACAAAACATCCAGGAAATCCAGGACACAATGAGAAGATGAAACCTAAGGATAATAGGTATAGAAGAGAGTGAAGATTCCCAACTTAAAGGACCAGTAAATAGCTTCAACAAAATTATATAAGAAAACTTCCCTAACTTAAGTAAAGAGAGGAATATAAACATTCACGAAGCCTACAGAACTCCAAATAGATTGGACCAGAAAAGAAATTCCTCCCGTCACATAATAGTCAAAACACCAAATGCACAAAACAAAGAAAGAATATTAAAAGCAGTAAGGGAAAAAGGTCAAGTAATATATAAAGGCAGACCTATCAGAATTACACCAGACTTCTTACCAGAGACTATGAAAGCTAGAAGATCCTGGGCAGATGTCATACATATCCTAAGAGAACAAAAATGCCAGTCTAGGCTACTATACCCAGCAAAACTCTCAGTTACCATAGACAGAGAAAAAAAGATATTCCATGACAAAACAAAATTTACACAATATGTTTTCACAAACCCAGCCCTACAAAGGATAATAGATGGAAAACACCAACACAAGGAGGGAAACTACACTCTAGAAAAAGCAAGAAAGTAATCTTTTAACAAACCCAAAATAAGATAACCACACAAACATAATACCACCTCTAACAACAAAAATAACAGGAAGTAACAATCACTTTTCCTTAATATCTCTTAACATCAATGGACTCAATTCCCCAATAAAATGATATAGACTAAGAGACTAGATATGTAAACAGGACCCAGCATGTTGCTGCACACAGGAAATGTATCTCAGTTACAAAGACAGACACTGCCTCAGAGTAAAAGGTTGGAAAACAATTTTCCAAGCAAATGGTCCCAAGAAACAAGCTGGAGTAGCCATTTTAATATAGAATAAAATCAACTTTCAACCAAAAGTTATCAAAAAAGTTAAGGAAGGACCCTTTGTACTGGTCAAATAGAAATATATAAGGGGTAACGTCAGCAAGTCTTATAGGTATCTGATGAACCTCAGTGTAATGGCCTTGGGAAATGCAAAGGAATGTTGCTCTTTACTCAGAGTGAAGCTAACATATCTTCAAGGTAGTACATTAGAGGTATTTGAATTTTACAGTCACATTAGGGAGGTGAGTCCTGTATATTTTACAAGACTAATATTTATTTTCTCTGAATTTAGTCAGGAGTTATCAACTCATTTCTAGTTAAGTGTGACAGTATTAAGGTTTTCAAAACCTACAGAAAACAAGTAACATTAAATGTGTGATTTATGACATTAGGTTGTGTCCTATTTTGACTGAAATCAACTTTCCTTTGTCATTTCAAAGGAGAAAATATGAATGCCCTATAAAACTGTAAGAGTTGATCTGTCAGAAATAATTTGCAATTGAATAATGTTTTTACAAAGTGATTTAATTTATTTTAATCATATCTATAATGTGAAATTATAAGATGATGATAATATTAGCTTCTAAAGTTTTAGCCTAGAAAATAGCATTTTAATTATTATAGAAATGTCTATAAGTAATTTCATAATTTATTACTTCTGTATTTAATTTTGTTATATATAATACTGTGATAGATATCCCACAGTACATACATATTTTTGTCAACATAAATTCTTAGAAATAAGTTTACTAGGTAAAATTTTATGCACAATTTATATTTTGGTACTTGTTGGTAAACTGTTCATTAGAAGTACTTTACTGATTTGTATTGTTATATGGAACATGTCTCTAAAATTCTCTAACAATTAAATTTTATTAGGAAAAAAAAAAGAAGAAAAGTGACTAGGAGTATATTGACATGCATTGGAGTGTCTAGGATAGATTTTCAAAGGCAACTTGACTGTAAGTTCTTTCTCGTCTCAATAGATCAATTCCTTGATAATTTTATGATGTGTTATCCTTAGTAAGTGATGGTTAAGAGTAGGAGTTGGGCTTAATTAGAGGAGTCATTGGGGAGATGGTCTTGGGACTATCATTTGCCTTCATATCTTCCTATAACCCTATTTGTCTAATGATTTCTCTTTGCCACAAAGTGACTTGCTTTGTGCTGCCCTCCCTACTGTGATGGACCTTCTTAAACCATAAAAAGAAATCTTTTTTCCTATAAGCTGTTTTCCATATGCATTTGGTTACACAAGAATCCTAACTGAATAGATAATCTAAAATCACTCACTGACTCAATGGATATGTTAATATTTTCTGAGGGCTGGGGTTTCTCCTTGACAGCATTTTAAAGATAACATGTTTTCATACATGTTAGTCATTTCAAATTTTACTTGGAAACAGGTAATCACTCAATAAGTGTTATTGTTTCCCATACCACCAACTTTAATCAATACTGTTTTAAGTATAAATAAGTGATTTTTAAGAATACCTCAACCTCTCACTCTTTGTTTTGGTTTTATTTTGTTTTTCTGGTTTTTTGAGACAGGGTATCTCTGTGTAGCCCTGGCTATTCTGGAACTCACTCTGTAGACCTGGCTGGCCTTGAACTCAGAGATTCATCTGCCTCTGCCTCCTCAATGCTGAGATTAAAGGCATGTGCACCATTGTACAACAAAGAAGGGTTCTGTTCCGTAATGGTTTTCACTGCCCCCCCCTTTTTTTTTATAAGTAAGTGAAATCATTTAGAACATAATGCACTTCCAAGTTTATCTGCCTGAACTGAAATGCATTTAGATATAATAGTCCATATTTAGAACATGATCTTGTTAAAATTTACTCTCACCAGTTTATAAATCTATGTTTCCATTTGGGTGGATGAAGGATAGATAAATGATAGGTAGGCAGATAGATGGATAGATTGATAGATAGATAGATAGATAGATAGATAGATAGATAGATAGATAGATAGATAGATAGATAAATGTGAGAAAGATAGGTAGGTAATAGATGATAAGTAGACAGATTTATGGAGTAATGTTTCTTCTGTGTAACTTTTAAATGTTTTTTGAACTTTTTCTCATTGTTTGTTTAACATCTTTATATTGTTCTGTAACATTAAAACAACAAAAAAACAATACTTGAAAACTTGTGTATGCTATACCTTACACTATGTATCTAGAATTATATTCTTGGGTATCATGATAATGCTAACCGACAGCTAGGCAGAATCACCCGGGTGATGGGCCTCTGGACATGTTGTGGAGGACTATCTCGATTCCTGCATATAGTGGGTGGCACTGCCCCATTATTTTCTGATTGGGATCATGTCTTATATAAGTGAAGAAAGGGACGGAGTACATGAATTCACTGCCCCTTGCATCCTGACTTTGGATGCAATATCAGCTGCTTTAAGCTCCTGCGGCATTGACTTTCCCATCATGATGGACAGTGTCTCTGAAACGTGAGCAGAATAAATGCATTCTCCTTTGAACTTCTTTTGTCAGGATGTTGTGTTGCACCAAAATGAAAAGAAAACAGAGACATGAATTTGCTGGTATATCATTAAGGGATTTTGTACAACTTAAGACAAAACTGGCTCATTTATCGTTGGTACTTCTTCTAATGGCCCTCTACCTTAGTAGAGCCTAGGAGAGCTTTTTTTAATTTGACATATTTTTATCTTTTTTATTAAAAATAAATTTTAATTTTTTTGTGAATTTCATAGATGCACAATTTTTTTCTTTTTCTTTTTTTTTTCATTTTTTTGGATACTTTATTTACATTTCAAATATTTCCCCCTTTCCAGGTCTCCACTTTGGAAACACCCCATTTCCTCCCCTCTCCCCCTGCCTCTATGAGGGTGATCTCCCCCCCTCCCGACTACCCGCCCATCCACTCCCATCTTCCCACATTGGCATTCACCTATACTGGGGCCTCTACCACCCTCAGGCCCAAAGGCCTCTCCTCCAAATGATGGCCCACAAGGCCCTCCTCTGCCACATAAGTGGTCTGAACCATGGGTCCCTCCATGTGTATTCTGTGGTTGGTGGTCCAGTTTCAGGGGAGTTCAAGCCAGTTGACACTGTTGCTCCCTCCATGGGGCTGCAGACTCCCTTAGCACCTTCAATGGCTTCTCCAACTCCTCCATCTGGGACCTCACTCTCAGTCCAGTGGTTACTGTTAAGTGAAACTTGGGTATTCCGAACTTTTGGGCTAATATCCACTTATCAGTGAGTACATACCATGCTTGTTCTTTTCTAACTGAGTTACCTCACTCAGGATGATATTTTCAAGTTCCATCCATTTGCCTCCGAATTTCATGAAATCATTGTTTTTAATAGCTGAGTAGTATTCCATTGTGTAAATGTACCACAATTTCTGTATCCATTCCTCTGTTGAGGGACATCTGGGTTGTTTCCAGCTTCTGGCTATTATAAATATGGCTGCTATGAACATAGTGGAGCATGTGTCTTTATTACATGTTGGAGCATCTTCTGGGTATATACCCAGGAGTGGTATAGCTGGGTCCTCAAGTAGTA
>CM052702.1:10767574-10874158 GCA_028551405.1 Uromys caudimaculatus
TAGCAGCCATATTTATAATAGCCAGAAGCTGGAAACAACCCAGATGTCCCTCATCAGAGGAATGGATACAGAAAATGTGGTACATTTACACAATGGAGTACTACTCAGCTATTAAAAACAATGACTTAATGAAATTCTTAGGCAAATGGATGGAACTTGAAAATATCATCCTGAGCGAGGTAACTCAGTCACAAAAGAAGGAACATGGTATGTACTCACTGATAAGCGTATATTAGCCCAAAAGTTCAGAATGCCCACGTTTCGCTTAACAGTAACCTCTGGACTGAGAGTGAGGTCCCAGATGGAGGAGTTGGAGAAAGGACTGAAGGAGCTGAGGGAGTTTGCATCCCCATGGAGGGAGCAAGAGCATCAATGGGCCTGACCCCCACCCCACCCCCGGTCGTCCTGGAGTTTGGACCACCAACCAAAGAATACACATCTATGTACCCATGGTTCGGACCGCATATATGGCAGAGGATGACCTTGATGGCCGTCCAGGAGAGAGGAGAGGCCCTTGGGCCTGAGGGTGTTAGAGGCCCCAGTAAAGGGGAATGTCAAGGTGGGAATATGGGGATGGGTGTGCAGGTGGGGGAGAGGTGGAATTCCCTCATAGAGGTGGGGATGGGGAGGGGATAAGGGGTTTCCAAAGAGGAGACCCAGAAAAGGGAAAACATTGGAAATGTAATAAAGTATCAAAAAGAAAAAAAAAAAAAAAGAAAAACTAAGTCAAGGCACAAGGCATAATATCCATAATGTATGCATACTTCATACTGGAGGTGAATTAATCATTTCTCATACATAAATGCCTTCAAATTGGCTTGCCCTACACCGTTAAAATATCCTGCTGTGATATGGAAAACACATGTCTAGTAGAGCTAGTGTGGTTAAAATCTAACACTATCTCTTCAGTACAATTTTAAAAAACACAAAGCTATAAAAATTATTAAAGCTTCAGAGAAACTTTCTCAGACCCCTTAGCCATTTATTACAGAGGAAACATTCATAAACATAGAAGGAATTTGCTTTCAGTGTTTATGGTTAATAAGTAAATGAAGCTTATTGCTTTACTTCAAAAATTGCTAACTTCCTCTTGCCCTGTCTTTTATAAATGTTCCCATCATCCTTGGAGGTGCTATTCCTGTTTAATATGTTTCCTTGCCTGAGATTTCTGTGATATATAATGTCTTCTTTGTCCATATTTCTTTGTTCCAACACAATCACTAAAATACCACCTAATTTAGATTATTGGTGTTTTTCTGACATCCTTGTTTTCACTCACAGGAAATAAAACTTGAACAAAAAAATAAAATTTAGAATTTATATTAATTAAAAACAATAAGATATGTTTTATCATCTTAGACATGAGAGACAGTAGAATACTCTTCATGTGAGTCAACTAAAAAACTTTAAATCACTCATATACAAGAAACACTTATTTCAAGCTATAAGTGTTGCATGAGCCCACAAGTGACATTTTCCTAAAGTAAACATCATTCTTACTGAAATCGGCAGTGCCAATAGTGGTGAGAGACCTGGAGGAGAACTTTCCAAATACCAATACTACTAAACCTGCCATTAGAGTCTGATATCAAACTGTGTTCTTCCCCCTCACCAGAGGAACAAGGTGAAGCCAGCAGATTTCTGCAGGTAGAAGTTTTATATTCTGCCTTACCTTCATATCACCATCCTGCCATGCCTTTCTTTCATGCACCATCCCAGAAATAGCTGTCTCTTGGTACCACAGAATCAATGGGATTGTGGTTTAATCCTTCATTCCCACTGGGTGATCATCTGTAACCTCAAAACAGTCCAAAAATGTCTTCATTTCATTTTACTCTCTCCCACTTGTCTGTGGGCTAGGATTCAATTAGTAAATGCTTTATTTCTCAAAGGTTTCTACAGCTGTCTGAACAGGATCTAGATTCTTGACTGGATCCTCTTCTTTTGTATGACCAGACAAGTAGGAATTTCTTGGGCTTGTGTCAAACTTCTCTTTGCTCCTCTTCATAAAATTCTTCCCTTTCATGAAATTAGCCATTTTATGACATTACAGACAACTCACATCACAGCTGCATCAAAAAATAGTATAAACCCACTTCATAGATGATAAAAAAAATTGAGTCTCTGGAGATTCAAAAGTCACTCAATTGAGTAAGCAGGTGAGATAGGACAGCCAACATCCCAGCATCTGCTCTGAGTTCTTCCTGGGTGCATAAGCATGGGTGGGCAGCAGCTACCAAAGTCAGAAAATTCTCACCGAAAACAAATATGGAATAAGCCACTCATTTTAAAGCATAGGGAATAAAGGAAAAATGAATAATAGTCAGACATATCTTTAATCTTACCATAATCTTTGTAATGCAAAAAGATTCCTACCAGCCTCAATCAGTGACACAACTTGGTGAGCAAACCATTGAGATAAACAGGAATAAATGGAAATGAAGGTGACTAGTTGCAAGTTTTTGATTGATTGGTTTTCCTTTTGTAACAATTCATAGTTTGAGGTTAAAAATTTACATCAACAAGTGATTATGTTATATTAAAGTTTTTGTTAAGGTCCAGGTAAAATATTATGTGCTAGATGGAATGTTAAGGCCTAGGTAAAATATTAAGGCCTAGGTAACTGTTACCTGGCTAGCCCACCATTTTGTGCTGTTACTGATATTATAAAGAAGCTTTCTCATACGTTGTTTCTGTTGTTACTAAGAAACTTTCTCATGCCCAAGTTGATTACATATTCTGTTTTATTTTGTGCCCTTGGAAACCAATAGAAGTCAGTAGAACTGTCTTGTATAGTTACCCACAATAAGCTTGGACCTGAACCAATGACTCAACACTTCCTGTACCTGTGTATAAGCTTTTATGGTATTTGTTTTTACAAGCTAACCTGGGCTTGACCACAACATAGGAGAGACACCTACAGCAATATAAGAAA
The DNA here is from genome assembly GCA_028551405.1 of Uromys caudimaculatus. Taxonomy (NCBI): domain Eukaryota; kingdom Metazoa; phylum Chordata; class Mammalia; order Rodentia; family Muridae; genus Uromys; species Uromys caudimaculatus. The sequence goes on from CM052702.1 coordinate 10,770,510, forward strand.
TAAGATTTCCACTTTGAGTAGAGGAAGAGTAAATTTGAGTTCCCAAGACGTCCCTGAGAACTAACATCCTACTTGTCAGAAAGAGACAGGTATATGGGTAACTCACATGCTGGCTGGCACGTTAAAACATGGATGTTAGACAAGGCAAGTTGTCCCCTGCCACAGTTGACACCCCAACCAGGGAACCAGGAACACTGTACAACAAAGACATGTGCCTAAGGAAATCCCCCATCCCTAAATCCTGATTGGTGGAATCACTTGGCACAGATGTTTGTAGATATCAGGCTTAAAAAGCCATGTAGAATCTTAACTCAATGTTCAGCTGAATGATGGTCGTGAGCCTGGGGTGTATGCTCAATAAACTATCCCTGTATGACTGAGATTAGTTTTTGTATGGATTATGAGGTGACTCCTGGACCCCAACAGTTTTGATAATATTTCTTTTGCAAATTCATGTCTGGGATAACCCTGAATTAAGACTTTCTGATTGAGGAGTCATCATCTGAATTGCTCAGCGGTCATCTGCATTTCTCTTTGCTAGTTCTGATCTAATCATTGTCTCTCCTGAAATAGTTGGGCAATGAAACAAAGAAGTTAATTCATCTCATAACTAGCATTTTGTCTAAACCAGGTTAGCCATGTATTTAAGCTGTTTAATGGAAATAACTAAATTTACAAGTAATTACAGAAATTGTACAGTGGTCCTGTGCCCCTTTCTTTCAGCTCTACTCAATGGGGATAACTAATATACATAGTAGTGATATTTTACATCTGTATAGTGTAATATCAAAACTAGAGATTTAACATCAGGACATATGTGGTTACTTCTCTACAATTTAATTGGAAAAATACATTATAAAAATGCTACTTCTATCAAAATACAAAATGATTTCATCACTGCAAAATTCTTACCTGCAGTTCCTCTTTATAGCACACATACTCCCCTTTTTTTTCTTTACTATAGCTGTCCTGAACAGCCATTAATCAGCCCCTTTCATCCTCATAATTTACAGACTATTAACTAAACATGTAAATGAAGTCAAATAGTATATGACTTACTGAGATTGATGTTTGTTTAGCATAAAGCTCTTTAAATCTATCCAAATTTTGTGTTTAGCAGTATTTTCTTTTTCTGCCAAGTACTATACACAGTACTGATCATAATCAGTTGTGGTATTCTATGAAGATATATTGTTTAATTATTAACTCATAAATAGACATTTGGTTGTTTACATATTTTAAAGTTGCTGCTCTGAATAACAGACACAAATTTAGCCGGAGTAAGTATTTATTTCTGTGGAACAAATTATGAGAGATGTAGTGGCTGGATCATTTCATAACTGTACACTTAATTGTTTTAGCAGACATCTAATGTTTCAGAGTGGCTGTGTCATCTTACATATAGCAGTTATTGTTTTTATGATTAGCAAAAACCTTGTCCTAAAAGGTATGCATTACCCAAATGTCTAGTAAAGCTGAACATATTTTATGTGCTCATTGTCTTTATATGTCTTCTCAAGAAATGTTCATGTGTTTGGCTTATTTTCACATTGGAAGTTGTTTGGTTGGTTGATTGGCTGGTTGCTTTCTTTCTTTCTTTTCTTTCTTTTCTTTCTTTTCTTTCTTTTCTTTCTTTCTTTCTTTCTTTCTTTCTTCCTTTGTCCTTTGTTTCTTTCTTTGTTTTATTTCTTCCTTCCTTTCTTCTTTCTGTCTTTCTTTCTTTCTTCCCATCTCAAATGCCGCCCTCTTCTTGTTCCCCCTTGCAGAGTTCTTCCCCTGTCCCCTCTCCCCTTCACCTGTGAGAGGATACCTCCCTCCAGTATCCCTCCACCCTGGGGCATCAAGTCTCTACAGGACCAGCCTGTGTATTCTCTTTGGTTGGTGGAGAAATGGTTTCTTTAATACTGGTACTTGCAAATTCTCTGTATTTCCTAGATACCCAGAATGTGAATGGTTCTCTCCAATCTGTAAACTGTCCTTTCATTCTCTCAACAATGTCCTTCACAGAGCAAAGGTTTTTAATTTTGATACAGCAATTTATTAATTTTTACTTTTATGAATCACATTCATAGTATGTTGTGTAATAGCTATAAAGGTCTTAGCACTGAGATTTTCATTTCTGTTATCTACTAAGACTTCCACAGTTTATGCTTTATATAAATACACTATTTCATCCTGCATGTTTTTCTGTAGGATATGAGTTTACATTTCTTAGCTCTTGAGAACAGTGCAGATGTACAGTAAATATGTACAGATATCTCTATGGAAGGATTTAAAGCCCTGTAGATAAAATCTAGGGCTGATATAGGTGGGTCATTTACTAGTTTCATTTTTAATTTTTGTGAAACTTTTATACTTATTTTTGTAATGCCTTCCCTGACTTACAACCCACAAATATAATATAAATATAACGTACAACTATATCTAAATTTTGCATATGGCATATATACACGCACACACACATATGACATGAAAATAGAAGGAAGATTATGGAAGAAATCGGCTTACAGGTAAGAGCAAAGAAGAACAAGAGAGTGCAATGGATATAAATGAATTCAACAGGTAATACATACACACAGTGTACTTTACTTAGCCATAGAAAAATAAAATAAAATCATCACACTTGAAATAAAATGGATGGAACTGGAAACCTTTATGTTAATTGAAGTAATCCAGACTCAGACAAACCATGTGCTTTTCTTTCATATGTGCACCTTATGTTTTAATTTATATATGTGTGTATATGTGGGGACAGGAATCATTAAATATGAAAAGGATTTGTAAGAAAGGAAAATCTCAAGGGAGGACATGAGACTAGAAAGAGAAAACAGAATACAGAAAGCAAAGGGCGATCAATAAGGGGAAGAAGTGGTACAGCGGGAGAGGGAGATGAGGACCAACAAGAAAAGATGCATGAAAATCTAATCACAAGCCCCATTCTTTTGTGTGCAAGTTTTAAAAACTAATTAGAATAGTCAAACAGATTAGTTTGGTTAGTGCAGGACTTTACCCATAAGATGAAAGATGAAAAGGAACAGAAGACTGAGTGGCTTTGGATGTGAACAGCAGCTGTTGTGGGACTTTTCCTGGGAGATAGGTATCTCTTCTTGCCCTGGATAGAACACTGATAAGACCCTAGAGACAAGATTCCACACACTTAGTGAAATGGGGAGTCTATGGGGAGTCTATGGTGTTATTTACAAGAATATGAATGAGAGGTTACCTGCAGGTGACTCCAAAACACACATCACTAAGAAGCCCAGGATGTCAGCATGGGATAGGAGTCTTTGTGGCTCCCTGAATTACCTGTATGCAGGCAGTTCAGGCTGGTCAGAGTCTCCTTTCCCAGTAAAGGCTTATATAATGATGGGGAAGATCCTTGTGAATCCTGTTCCATCCAGAAGCTTGTTGGTGACCCGGAAATTCTACTTCCCCAGTCTTAAGTCTTCCTCTTCTCTCCAGTGGGAAAACATTTCAGTTCCGAGGAAATAACTACACATCAGAAGCACTGGCTCATTGGTAGGGCCTCAATATTAACAACTTCTGAAAATGCAAAAGTTGACAGCCTGCCTTATTGTGCAAGCCAGTTCTTTCACATATCTATCTATGGGAATATAGTTTGATATTAGAGCACTACCCATCTATATAAAAGTCTTTTGACACCATACAAAAAAGTAGTATAACATATCTATCTACCAATCCAATCTATCAACCATCCAATTAGTTATTATCTAGAAAACTTTAGTTAATATGGATTATACTGACATGTTATTTACTAAGTCTCTTGAGTTGTTTTACCAATTATAATGAAGTGTAAGAACCATGTCTTCCTTTATATCTCATTATACTCTGTCATTTACATTATAACTCTTAAATTTTCATTTTTATTTCATTAATTAATTAACCTGTGGAAATCTCTAGAACTCTTACAGGGGTGAATTCTTTCATCCCATCATATGGGTCTTGCAGATTGAAGACTGAACTCAGGGCATCAGTCATGGCAAACAAATACCCTTACACATCTCTCTGAACTCTCTCCCTCTTTCTCTCCTTCTCTGTCTGTTACACACTCTCTCTCTCTCTCTCTCTCTCTCTCTCTCTCTCTCTCTCTCTCTCCCTGCTCTTGTTCTGGGCATCAAGTTCAGGCTTTGTTCATTTTAGGCAAGAACTCTAGCACTGAATCATACCTCTGTCCCCAATATAATGGTCTGAAATATCTCCTCCGTGTGGATTGAGAACCAGGCATAACCACTACTTAATTTAACTATAGTTTAACTTAATTTTGTGTTTTTATTTCCTTTTTTGTTAAGATTCATTGAGTGTGTCTGTGTGTGTGTGTGTGTGTGTGTGTGTGTGTGTATAATTTATATACACCATGGGTGGAGGTGCCTGAAGGGAGCATTAGCTATCCTGGAACTGGGGTTACAGTTGGATATAAGTCTGCTTGGTGTGGGTGATGGGGACTGAACACAAACCTCTACAAGAGCATTAATCTTTTAACCACTGAGTCATCTCTCCGGTCCTAAGGGGTTTTTATTTGTTTGTTTGTGGTTGACGTTTTGTTGTTGTTATTGTTGTTGTTGTTTTAATTCTCGTGATATTCTAAGATACATCTTTTACTAAATGATACAGATTTCTTTATGTCTGTTTCCTTCCAGTGGTTCTAGGAAGGCTGAACATGGAGCTTCACACACACACACACACACACACACACACACACACACACACACACACACACACACACACACAATGGTGTTCGGCTGGACTGTTATAAGCTTTCTGCACTGTTTCACTTAGCTTTCTCTGATGATTTACTAAAACAATGAAAATTTTCTTGGGAGAATTTTTTATCTTCTGAGCTCATTGGCATTACGTGTTGCCAGCCTCCCCAGGATCCATTCTGGCATGTATAAATCAGCTCTTCTCATCCAAATGATCACTTCTTGGATCTGGTTACCTAGGATTGGCTGAGTTGACATATTGAGTCTGAAATTCCAGGAGAAAGCAATTTATTTTCTTTTTTAATTTAATTTTTAAAGGGTTTATATTTGTATTGTGTGTGTGTTTGGAAAGAGGTATGTTCAGGTCCTCTTGGAGGTCAGAGGCTCTGATTAGCATCCCTGGAGCTGGCTGATGTGGGTGCTAGGAATTGAACTTAGTTCTCTCCAAGAGCTATGCCACTCTTCACTGTTGAACCACTCTTAATTTAATATGTTCCAATGTTTGTATTTATGCATTCATTACATGGGTAAGGGGCACGCCAGCCCCCTGAATTTAATTCTTTCAATGTTTTTATTTATTTAATATGTGGGTAGGGGGCTATGGCTCATATGTGGAGGTCAGAGGACAACTCTGGGGAGTTGGTTCTCTCCTTCTACCATGCCAGTTTGAGGGATTGAACTCAGGTACCACACAATGCTGAACATTTTTTTAAAGGGACAGGATCCAATTATGTTGCTTAGGGACTTTCCTGCCTCAGTCTACAAAAGAGCTGGGCTACAGGAGTGTGCCTCTGCTCCCAGTTCATTTGAACTGCTTGATACTGATATGTAGTATAAGGTAGCATCTTGCTCAGCCTGTTTAGGATATGAATCATTTGTTTGCCCAGCAGATCCATGCTGTATACACCCATGATACACTTACAAGCCAGCATGATTTCCAGGCTATCACAGCATCACAGAACTTGTATTCAGCTGACCCGTGCCTTTACAAAATAATGGCCACAGAGTATGGGAACAGTGAGACTGACAATTCAGACATGTATCAGAGAAGCCGTCACATGCTTCAAGTGCAAGGCAAAAGTAGAGTAAGATCTTCAGAAACCACACTTACATAACGTATCACAATGTATCATTTTAGTTTTTCTATTTTATTGTTGCTTTTATTTTCTTATTGTGTCTAACATATAAATAATATATATATATATATTCCTGTATATATATGTGTGTGTGTGTGTATATATGTGTGTGTGTGTATGTGTGTGTGTGTGTGTGTGTGTATATATATATATATATATATATATATATATATATATATATATATATGAAAAAGCATAGTATATATACTGTCAGTGCTGGTCTCAGGCACTTTTAAGGATTTTTTTTTAACATAATCTTCACACATAGTGAAGAATTACTATATAAGCCAAAATAAACAAACAAACAAATAACCCAGGAAATCTTTTTCTATGTCATTCCAGAGGTATAAAGCTCCCTTGCTGGTCCAACTTTTTCTGTGCCTTTCAGATCTTTTTTGCTGTTTTAAGTATGAAATTCCTATTGTTATCATCAATAAGAAGAATGTGAAAAGCTATGTTTACTTTCTCTTCCAGGAAGTAGTCATTCTTTGTTTAGAATTTTAAAACATTGGAATATATCATAGAATCATACAAAGACTTTTTCTCAGCACACTCTGAGGATACCAAAACCAACGCCCAGTCTCTCAGAGAACGGACGTGTTTGTGGAATGTGTAAAGGGTTAATTAAGCTAAAATGACAGCAGGAAGTTAGACCCCGACACAAGGTAACTAGGTCCTTATAAGGGAAGACTGGAACACAGATAGGCCAGGCAAGGATTCAGGAAAAAGATGACTGTCTCCAAGCCTGCAGAGGTCCTGTTCTCAACAGGAACCAGCCTTGTTCACATCGTTATCATAGATTTCTTGCCTCTAGAAAACAAAATGTTATTCTCTAAGAGACTAAATTGTGATGCTTTGTTACTACAGCCCCAGGAGAGAGAGAGACGGTAGCACAGCATTACAGGGAGATATTGATTTTGTTTAGTGTTAGGGGAAAAGTTCTCCAAGATAAAAGTTTGGCTACTCATTTTTCTTTCCTTTATTTTCCTTTTGACTTAGACTAAAAATTCACAACTGTAGCAGCCAGCATATGTTCCCCAAAAGAATTACTTCTCTCTAGGGGAGATAGTCTTAAAAAGTATTTAAAAGTCAAAAATCTGGAAATTCGTCTGTTTTCCAATCTGCTCCACAGCATACTAACTAGAATCTCTAAATGCATGCAGGAAGTACCCGTGTGATCCAAAGACGGATGGTTCCAGAAAAGAAGCAAATGTAAGGGGAAATGTAGCGACAGTGGTGTGTACACAGAACCAAGGCTGACCATTAGATATGGAGTCCGAAGGATAGAAGGAAGAAGAGAGAACAGAATGTAAGAAAGAAACAATGTTCCTTGTTTACTAACTATTACTACCGAGTTCCATAGAATTCTTCCGCCACGGAAATCTCTCTATTGTTTGATAATGCTTTGGAGGAAAAGGGCTTCATGCAAAATGAAAGAGCACTAAATATTTGTACAATAACACTCAGATTTGCACAGGACGTTTGCAGGGGTGTTCGTGACAATTATGTGGAGCAAAATAAAACCGGAGAGGTAGAAGCTGTTTTCAAAAGTGATAACTTTTCAAAACTTGTGATGCATGGACTATCAGTCAGAGACTTTCCTGTCAGTACTTGGTGTCAGCAATGGCAAAGCTTCTAAGAATTTGTGCATATTGTTCTGTTGTTTAAATATTATTACTATGGATAACAGCTTATAATGTCTCCTTATTCTGAGTTGCCACAGGGTCCCAGGGACCACTTTGTTTGCCCGTGTTCCTCAGTGCCAGGAACTGAGAAAGTGCATGTGTCTAGAAAGACCAGGATCAATTACTCTGACCTGTGAACCTGACAAAGAGGGAATCTGTTAATATGGAAGGCCTACCCTCACAGCACAGGACTTGAAGTCTTGATGCTACTGTAATCAGCCCTGGAAGATTAGAAAGACACAAGATCCGCATTAAACAAAGCATAGGCACCAGATGTGTCATGGAAACTTAGTGGAGGGAAGGGAGCGTGCAGGCTCTAGGTTTATTGTAGACAGCTGGGAACCTTCTGAATTTCCTCTCCAGAAAACTCCAGTCAGAAAGGAGTTTCATTCAGAACTTACTATCAGTCAGTAGAAACTTAAATTCTCTTTTGATATTATGTGAGATGAAAATGGAGCAGGGAGGCAGGAGATGGTGTCCCTCCCTGGACCTTTCTCTGGTTTCTCCATCCCCTACTGAGGTACAGTTCCATCAGCCAAACCTTCAGACTTCGAGGATACTGTCTTTATTTCACATTTAGTACTATTCTTCCATGATCACCTAAAAAAAGGCAACTACAATGCTCCTCTGTTTTGTTATTGTGTATTTGTGTGATGCCAGATTCTCTTCATATATTTCAGTATATGAAAGAAAATATTACAAAGAAATGAATACAGAAGTAGATTTGACAGTTCAGTGTTCTACTGCCAAAATAAATATTAAATATGTTTGCAAAAATGTGAAATAATTTTTGTTCGAGAAAACCATAGCTATTTTTATAAACATGCTATTTATATTAACATGTTTATTACTGTTGTTTTAAACTTAACTAATGAATGTTGGTAATTTCTCTTTTAGCTTTTAACACTGAATATACAAATGATTCTGTCATTATAACCCATGTTAATAAAAACTTAGTTTTAGGGTTTTTTTTTTTTTTTAAAGACAGGATTTCTTTGATTAGCCCTAGTTCTCTTGGAACTCATTCTGACCAAGCTCATGTCAGACTCAGAGATCTGCCTGCCTTTGCCTCTGCCTCTGCCTCTGCCTCTGCCTCTGCCTCTGCCTCTGCCTCTGCCTCTGCCTCTGCCTCTGCCTCTGCCTCTGCCTCTCTGCCTCTGCCTCTCTGCCTCTGCCTCTCTGCCTCTGCCTCTCTGCCTCTGCCTCTCTGCCTCTGCCTCTCTGCCTCTGCCTCTCTGCCTCTGCCTCTGCCCCTGCCCCTGCCTCTGCCTCTGCCTCTGCCTCTGCCTCTGCCTCTGCCTCTGCCTCTGCCTCTGCCTCTGCCTCTACCTCCAGAGTGCTGGGATCTGGCCTCTGTCCCTTCAGTAAATAAGCTGAAACAAGCAAAAGCCCTTTTTTTTCAGAGCTGAGAATCAAACCCAGATCTTCACATTAGCTTAGGCAAAGGTGCTCTACCACAGAGCTACATTTTAAACTCAAAATACAAATTTTAAAAATTAATTCATTAAGCTAGCATACAAAGTGATGGGTTTCACTGTGTTGCATGCATGTATGTGTATGCACACACACACAAACACACACAAAAACTTTAGAACTAGATTCCGCATATGAGAGAAAACATACAATATTTGTCATTTTTAGTCTAGCTTAATTTGTTTGACATAATGACCTCTATTTCTATACATTTTCCTGCAAGTGTTACGATTTCAATTTTCTTTATAGTGGAACAAGTCCATTGTATGTATGTATATATGTATGTATGTATGTATGTATGTATGTACCATATTTTCTTTATTTATCCATCTAGGCTGATTCAACTTCTTAGCTATTATAAACAGTGCAGAAAGTAATATGAATATGAAGGCATCTCTGTGGAATGTTGACCTAGATTCCTTTGGGACACATATGTATGTATGTGTGTATGCATGTATGTATGTGTGTGTGTGTATGTATGTATATATGCATGTGTGTATTACGTATGTATGTATGTGTATATATGTATACATGCATGTATTATGGACAGATGGATGGATGTATGCATATAGGTATGTATGTAGATCTGCTGTGGCTGATCTTGGTTGTCAAATTGACTGCATCAACTAAAACACAAACTGGTGGGCACTGCTATGAAGGATTTTCTTGATTGAATTGTTTGAAGCAGTGAGATACAAACTACAAGTCAGTAGTACCTTTTTGTGGCAGCTCAAATAAAAGAATATCAAAAACTATTTTTTTATCTGCTCGCCCTCACTCTCACTGGCAAGTTTATCTCTCCGGCTGGTGAACCGCTTCTTCACTGGTCATAGAACCAACTTCTTATGCAGGTGAAGACCAGCAGCTCTCCAGGGATCCTCCAGGCCCCCAGTGTCAGACAGGGACTGCTGAAACATCCAGCCTCATGGAATAAACAACTACTAGATTACTGACCTCTCCAGTGTGAAACAGCTATTGCTGGTCTACGCAAACCACACCCTGTAAGATAATGTAATAAATTCCCTACACACACACACACACACACACACACACACACACACACACACACACACACACACACACGAGTTCTGCTCCTTTAGACATCCCTGACTAATACAATTGGCAAGGGTTTTTTTCCCACTCCTTAGGCTGTCTCTTGAGACTCGTGTTTCTTTTGCTATGCAGAAGCTTTTTCATTCATGTAATCAATTAGTCATCTCTAGGATTATTTCCTATTCTATTGCAATCCTTTTCAGAAAATATTTTTCTCTGCCTGTGTATTGAAGTCTTTTACCTATGTTTTTCTCCTGCCATTTCAATGCTTCTAGTCGTACATTGTAGTCTTTGATCCATTTTGAATTGATTTTTGGGCAGGGTGAGAGGTAGAAATCTAGTTTTATCCTTCAGCATGGGGAAATCTGCTTTTCTCAGTGCCATTTGTTATGGAGACAGCCAATGTATGTTTATGGCATCTTTATTCTTAAAAGGTTAAGTGGCTTTAGCTATGTGCTTTTACTTCTGGTTCTGCTCTTCCATTTCATCGGTCTACATGGTAGTTTACATGACAGGGCCATGCTGTATTGTAAGTTAATAGACAAAATTTTGTATCTGTATCATGCAAAATAACTTTGTGCTAAAAATTAAGAGTGATTTGCAAGGATAAAACAATTCTAAGTATGTGAGCCCTTTTGATTATGTAAAACAGTAATACTTTCATCAGAGATTTAAGAATATGAGGAGGTAGGCAGAGAATGAAGCAAATTAATTTTAAATTTAGGATGGTGGCACTAAAATTCTGTGACGAGTAAATGGGGTTGCCCTCTGAACTAGAAATTAGGGCTCCAGATACATTTCAGGAACGATAAAAGAATATTTTCAAAAAGTTTAATAAAGAGTATGCTACATAGCTAAGAGAGAAAGAGAATTAAACAGAAATAATGGAGACGTGGGAGAAGCCACAAATAGCTTATCAGGATATGGGAAGGAGCTGTACCATTATAAAAGATGTCCACTCTGGGCAGACAGAGCTCTCTTGTGGGCATGGGACCAAGCAGGGCTACCAGGCAGTACCCACTGACCTGCTCACCTTTAAGAAGTTCTAGTGGCCAAAGAAACTTGATTTTCTTTTTAACAAAGGCACCTGCTTTCTAGGGCAACTTACGTGTAGTTATAAAGAATGCCTGTCACCATATGCCAAACAGTATGTGTACATTGTAAATGTAGATGTATATTTAGATATAGCTCTAAAAGATATAGAGAAATTTCATATTGATATTTTTGCCAATGATTCATTATTATGTACAATTTGAAAAATGAGTTTTCTGACACCTCAGAGAAGAAAACATTAAAATAAAGAGTGATTTTTATTTTATTTTTTTGACACAAGATCTTCTTTTGTAGCCCAGAATGGCCTTCTACTCACAATGCTTCAGCCTCTGAGTGGTGAGATAATAGGCTTGTGTTATAGGCCTGCTCCTTTCGTGGTTGTGATGACATGTAAATGAGATGATATGGCTTTCTTACAGTCTACTGTCATATTTATTACAGGAATAGGAAGGAGTGTGTCTTCTTCAGAGGGATACCACAAAGAACACAAAAATTGCCAACATAGTGTCCCTGTATTCAAAGACCTCTGATACTATTAATAAAAGTCACAATACTATCAGCCTGTACACTTGTGTTTTCACTCCTCCATGTTTAAGGGACTGTGTAAGAAAATATGTGCCTGTGTTAGTACAGAGCTTTCCCAGTGGAAAAATTTAAACATTAAATGTTTTCCTTTATATACCTAAACTAAAATCGAAGAAACATTCAAGTTAATTTTAACACAATCCCCTCTAGCAATAAAGAAATATCGATTGAAATATACCTAAATTTATTAGGATTATTAGGATCAAAGCCTAACAGAAATTAAGGCTGCTTCACTTTAATTTCTAGCATAGAAACATTTTTAAGTAGTACATATAAAATGCAGATAAAGTTTTACGCATCTTTCTGGAACAATAAAGGTAATAAAAAGTAAGCTAATAAAAGGAAATGCGCTAAAATTAAGTGTTTAGCCAATTTGATGGTCACTGAACACTTGTAATTGTCAAGGACTGCTTGTAGGCTTTTTAGAAAGGATAGCCCATTCTTATCATGTAATAATTAGATTGATTAATCAATGACCTACTTTTAGAACAATGGTGTTAAAGCTGAAAAGCTGCTAAGAAAAGTAGAGTGAATTGTGTCTAAGGAGCCAGCATAATTACCAGTGTTTCATTTGACAAATCTCTAGGTAGGAAAGCACCAATAAAAAGACAAAATAATGTCTTGAAGCTGATTATTATTTACAGTTTGAAAAGTCAGTACTAAATAGTGTACTTTCAGGCTTGTGGAGGGGAATTTGAAAACCTGGCCAAGTAATTCTCCTTAAAGTCTGCCAGTAGAAAAAGAAATCTCCAGCATTGTTCTCTCCTTGATTTAGCACTCTGGAGAGTCTGGGCTAAAGCACGCAACTTAGGAAAAAAAAAAAAAAGGCAGATAGTTCTGATATATAATTTGAGAGAAGCAGACCCTCTCTACTACCCCAAAATATCTCTACAGTCAGTCTCAGATTTTGCACCCCATAATTAGATTTCGCTCTTCCCCCTAAAGAGCTTTTGTGTTTGCTTGCCTTCTGGGACTGGAAAACACTCAAGGGAAACAGTGCAACAATTAACACTGTAAGGAGAATTGGTTACTAAATCAGGAAGTGCGAGGCTGAAGGCGCAGAGGAGAGCACACTAGGAAAGAATGTGTACCTGAGACAAATTCCAAGCACTTCTCAGGCATCCCTAGGGCTTGGCAAGTGACTATGCATTAGACTGTGGACAATCATAAAGGTTTCCGATTCCTGTGGTGTGCCAACACGCTTCCTTGGATAGCAGCTTTGGAAATAATAGTTGAGTGACTCTCAGATACTCCAAAAAGCCTGTTTTCATTCCTCTAGGCTTGGACACAAATTAGTTCAGGCGTACTAGTGTCTACTACTTAAGGAACAAACAGAAGTTTGTTAAGTGATCCAGACACTTCTGATTTTAAAAGACATAAGTGAGGACTTGGTCTCAGTGAAAACTCGCAAATTCCACTTGGGTGTTGTCTTTTCTTTGTCAGTAATATGAGATGCTGATGTCAGTTCGGAGAAGGTGGAGTGTTTACATAGCCTCCTGGCAATCGGAATGTATGACACACGCCAGTGCCCTCCTCTGGCGCCCAAATGCCCCCTTTACTGAGGAAAGCTTCCTTCTATTGTTTCCAGAATACTGTACCTATTCTCCTTGTTCACCCTCCACTTAGAAACTTAAAGGTAAGCAGTAAACTGCGGGATTCTAGGCTGAGTTCTCTACCCGCCCCTGGTTTGGAAGAGCATGGCTTCAGTGCAAGAAGGCAAATCCCACAAGTGAAGAAAGTTGCTTCAGTTCTGCACAGATTCTCTCACTACACAGCAGTATCCTTCCTAAACTTAGCCAAGAGTAAATCCCAGGGAGTAGAAGTCTGGGAGTTTGCTCAAAAGGGACTGCTTGATTACACAGCCTGGCCTCTCAAGTCCATATCTGGTGTCACTGAGAGCTACAACTGTAGCACGCTGGACAAACCCGAGCACTGTTAACCTGGGTCTTATCTGATTAAGTTCTATAAATGATGAAATTCCATGATTTAGCAAAGGCCCAGAACACAGAAAAGGTGATGGGGAGAAAAAAAGTCCACCATGTGTTCTCTCTTACAAAAAGACCAGGAAGACACTAATATGTGTGCCCTGGAAGCATTCATGTCAAAGTTCAGAATTCCTCAGCGGTGTTCTCTGTATTCATTACATTTTGTTGTCACTGTGACCGAAATACTTTACAAGAACATTTGAGGGAGGCTTTATTTCAGCTCGTGGTTTCAGAAGGTTTAGTCGGCAGCTACAGATAAAACGTCACAGGGTGGGGCGGGAGCTTGTGATAGAGGACAGTTGTTCACATCATGGAGGACAGGAAGCACGAAGAATATCAGGCAAGGGCCAGGGCTAATGTTCCCTCTGTGCCCATTATTCCAGGCAGGCCTGTCTCCTAATGTTTTCACAAGCCCCTAAAACGGAGTTGCTGACTGATGGGCTAAGCCTTCAAAGCATGAAGCCAGGCAGTGGTGGCGAACGCCTTTAATCCCAGCACTAGGGAGGCAGAAGCAGGCAGATTTCTGAGTTCGAGGCCAGTCTGGTCTACAGCGTGAGTTCCAGAATAGCTACACAGAGAAACCCTGGCTCAAAACAAACAAACAAACAAATCATGAATCTAAGTGAGGATATCATCTCTGTCTATAGTGATATCCACTTATGGGGTTGATTTTCATTCCTTTGAAATTTAGCACCAGGGAGTAGGAGTACTGATCATCTTTTGTTCTGGACTCTCTACAAATGTCAGTACCTCCTGCTAGAGTCTGAAAGAGTGGCTTCTTTGCCGTGAAATGTAACAAGAACACTGTCTCTCTTCAGGACAAAATTTGCTTGCAGTGCATTAAGAAAACTGAGCCTCTTAATGATAAGATGCCTCAGGAGGGACATAAACCTATAGCACGTTCAGAATGTTTTTATAATCCTCCATTTCCCTTGCTGTTTGGGGAACAAATGCAAACATGAAGTTCATGCTAATTTTATACTGTAACTGATACAGTCCTTGATCTACAAACTAGGAGTCCGATGTCCCCACCAATGTCCAGAAAGCTAACTTGCAAGCTTCAAGTAGAATGAAATCTCACAGTCCAACTTAATTTTTATTTATATTTTATTATTATATTACTTCTCTCTCTCTCTCTCTCTCTCTCTCTCTCTCTCTCTCTCTCTCTCTCTCTCTCTCTGTGTGTGTGTGTGTGTGTGTGTGTGTGCATATGAGTTCCTACAGAGACCAGATGTAAACTTTGCATCCCCTGAGGCTGACTATAGTTGGTTGTGAGATGCATGATATAGGTGCTGGGAATTTGGGTTCTCTGAAAGAAGTCATCTTAACCCCTGGACCATCTTTCCAGCCCCTGTTCTTGTTTTAATATAGTTCTTACTATGCTGTTACTCTGTTTCACCCTGTGCCTTTATTTTGCATTTATTTGTTTAGCTACAGTCACATTCGACCCAGGCTCTCTGTGTAACTGAGATGAGCTTCGGCTTCTCCTGCATCTACTTTTCAAGTGCTGAGATTATAGGCATGCACCATCACATCTGACCAATTGACTAATTTGTATCATAGATTTATTATTTAGAAATAGAATGGCAAGGTTTATAAATAGGACATAAGTGGCATAGTAAGTGAATTGACAGGCTGTTATGCTGTGGTAATGACCAATTACAAATATTAGGGACTTTAAATGCTGAGGAAGGCCTGCTGGGCAGCATGTGACAGTTTCTATAGATTCTCTCAGCATTGTCAGGTTCAAGCTACAGAGCTCAGAGAAGACAGACAGAATCAGTTTTCTGAGTCGACTCAAACGGCACAGGTTTTGTGTGAGAGCTTCATTTTATCAATTGTGTGACACAGAGAGAAGAGTGAAGCTTCAAGACAGCTCTGGTTGGTTCTGCTAAGATTTTGTGATAGGCTTGCTGGCACAGACCTTTAATCCCAGTGCTTAGGAGGCAGAGGCAGGCATATCTCTGTGAGTTCGAGGTCAACCTGTCTACAGTGGAAGTCCAGTACAGTCTGGACAAAGGACAAAAGAAGAAGGAGAAGGAGGAGGAGGAGGAGGAGGAAGGAAGGAAGGAAGGAAGGAAGAAGAAGGAAGAGGAGGAGAAAGAGGAGGAGGAGAAGGAAATGGAGGAGAAGGAGGAAGAGGAGGAGGAAGAGGAAAGAAGGAGAAGGAGGAGGAGAAAGAGGAGGAGGAGGAAGAGGAGAAGGAGAAGGAGGAGGAGAGCTCAAAGCTCAAGCCATACATGGAAACCTAAAGATGGATATTCAACATCTTGCTAAGGTCCAGTTAAAAACAACAACAACAAAAAAACAAGAACAACAACAACAAATCCTCAGCATCAACTAACAGACACATGAATGAATCTTTGTATAAACAGTTCCAGAACTGCTTATCAGCCTTGACTTCCAGGTCTTTTTAGCTGAAGCTCCAGACAGTATGAAGCAAGGACAAGCCATTCACTAATGTGAGCCCTCTTTCTATTGCTAAGTCACAGAAGCATCACTCTGTAAGACATTGGTGGGGGTGTTGTCTGTGTGGTGTATGCTTGCATTCATGCATGTGGGCTATAGAAGGGTTTGTGGAAGACAGAGGCTGTGTTTGGAGTTGTCTTCCTCAACCCAGTCTCCATTCTTCATTTTTGGATATAGGGTTTCTCACTCAACTTGGAGAATGCCATTTCATCTAGACTGACTGGCTAGTGAGCCTCTAAGATCTGCCTATTCACAGCCCTGTACCAGAGTTACAGGAGTTGCACTGTCATGGGAGCTGCACCTTGGGTGGAGTGGACCTGAACTCAGATCCTCATGCTTGCACAATACGCACTTTTTCTACTGGGCCATCTCCCTAGTCTTACACAGTGTTTCAAGCTTCTGAGTTGGTACAGTTCTTATACAACAATAATAACCAAATGTCATGGAAGAGATGGAAAAGAAGCACTTTTCAAGTGAAATGAGGATTTTCTTAAAGATCTTGAAATTTTAAAATTTTCTTCCAGCTGAAACTCCAATCTTTCCAAGTTTTGTCATGATTACATTAGAGGCAGCTATATATTTTTGTGAAGTTCTTGGGATTTACAAAGAAGTTCTTAACACAAGTTCTGTCATCTAATCCTCAAGCCTTTTTCAATCCTACCCCTTCTCTGAAATCTTGAGTGACTATTCTAGGCAAGTCTGATCTTCCATTCCTACCCACTAATGGGTTTGCTTACATCCTACCCAACCCAACAGATCTGACAAGCCTTTAGCTATGCTTCTTTTTTATTGTGTTGATTATCCATCTCAGAAGATTGTAAATAATAGATGTTCAATAAATGCTGGACTTACCCATTAATGTAAACATAGTTGCCATAGTTTATAGCTCATTATTTTGTTCTTCAATTTCATAAAGTTTGTCCTGGTGTTTTGCTCTCAAAAAAGAGAGACTGCATATAAAGTTATCATAGAAAGTAAATAAATATATTTTAATATCTTCAAAAATTCTCTCTCTCTCTTTCTCTCTCTCTCTCTCTTTCTCTCGTGTGTGTGTGTGTGTGTGTGTGTGTGTGTGTGTGTGTGTGTGTGTGTGTGTGTCTGTATGCTGTTCAGGGTTTATGTGTGTGTCAAGTGCCAGGAATCAAACCCTCAGGGCCTTGTAAATACAAGAGAAGTGCTCAATCACTGAACTCCACCTTCAGATCTTATTTTTGTTAATAGAATACTTTTTTCACTTTGATTATGCCATTAAAGAAATGTATTTCAGGGATAGTGATATTTGAGCTAATAAGTAAAACCATAATGCATGTTGGAAAGAGCTGGGCCAAATTTCTACTTACTCATAGAATTTTCTAAGAATGGAAAGGAAGAAGAGGAGGAAAGGTGAAGTGGAAACTTGACGGTTCTTTGGAAATTTAGTGGTGTGGGATGGTGTTTTGCTAGGGAAAACACGTGAAGGAGTGTTTTCCTGAAGTGGACACAGTTGTGAAAGGCTAAGGAAGACTCGTGAAGGAATGTTTGGCTGAAGCAGACACAGGAGAAAGGATATTTTGCTAAAGCAAGCACGTGAAAGAACATGTGATGAAGGATTCTTCGATAAGGACATGTATGTATTGGTCTGCCTTACTTTGCATAGTTGAGCTCCATTAGTCAGAACTCCATAGAGTAACACACCAAAAACTTTCCGGTGGTGTGCTGCAGTTTCTTGCTGCTTCTGCAGACTCTGGCTGATTGGCAGAGTGAAGTTATCTGAGACAAGACACATGGAGGACATGTGATGTTTAGAGTATAAATAGAACTTGCTAGACAGTGACGGAGGCTGAGCTAGGCTTGCTTATAGAGCTAGCTGTGAAATGCTTGTGGGTCTCACAACTTCGGTGATCTTTGCTTTGTTGAGAAAGGCATGGAGAACTTCTCCTGGCATTCCTCCTGGTCACTCCTACTGACTCAAGCTGAGGCTGAAGCCTGCCTGTCTTTGCTAGGTAGTGCCACCACTGCTGATTTGTGTTTGCTATCCTGACTCTACCGAACTGGACTGCTGACGTATCTGTGAAGTATTTGCGAGTGGTTGAGCTGCAACTGCCAACCTGTGAACTGAATTGCCAATTTCCACACAACACAGATGGAGTTGCTCCAAAGAACCTTTCTAAACAGATCCACTTCCCCAAATTCTTTCTTTTCCACTACCTCTGGTGGATGGTGGGTTAAAGGGGAAGTTAAAGCGTTTAAGACCCTTCATTAAAAATAGGTTTTGAAAAAAAATTAAAGTTACAGAAAGGTGATTGACTCGGTGGAAGACAGCTTGTTAATTAGTAAACAAGCACTGCATACATATTGGACCATGTGGCTGTTATTCAAAGGGCAAAGTACATGAGCAATTGCATCTGTTTCCTAAAACAGTGCCTACTTACTCTTCCCTGAGAAGTGTGTTTTACTAGCTGTGACAATTGAGGGATTTATTTATTGAGAAGAATTAGATAAAAGTTGGCATTAAGGAACCTTGAAGAAACATCTCAGAAGCAGATGGAAGGAGGTAAGCATTTATGGCTGAGGGCTTGCAAAGCAGAAGCAAACAGTGAGGACAGTTACATAAATTACTCTTCTTAGAAAACTTGCATTGTTGGACTTGAGAACAGAATGGGTAAAGATCAATGTCACTTGTTTTATAGAAGTGTTTACTATACAGTCACTCTAACCAAGGACTATTAGAATCATCACAATGGGACTTCGGTGTGTGCCCTTGGCCCAATTCACAGTCTTTGCTTATTTGGTAAGTATTTACTGAGAACAGAACACGAACTAGACATTGTTCAAGGTACTAAGAACACAGCAGTGGGACAGGAGGGAGAAGCGGGTCAGTCTCTGCTCTACAGAAACAGGTTTCACTGGTAGAGAAACAGATAACAAGCAAATAAATATGATTTTCAGATGATGAAGACATTAAGCCAAACAGTGGGATAAAGACCAACTTTGTTATTCAATAATAAAATTCCCTTCAAGCTGCCAACGTGGCTCCAGTGAACTCCCACCCCCACCCCCACCTCCTCTAGAGCTCTTAAGGGAATTGTGGCCCAGTCAAAGCCTGAAACTGTGCAGTCAGCCTCTGAGACAACATCTTTGAAGTTCTCTGACTGGTTCTGGAGCTTTTTATGGCCACAAAAGGTTTGCTATACCCATAAACACTAATGTTGTCTAGTAGTTGTGTAGTAGTCTGCAGCTGTTCCGGTACCTTGAGCCTCTCTCAGCCGACACTCCGAGACTGAAATAACTGCTCCCTCCAAGCACGCCCTGATTTACGGTCTACTTGTTTATTTTTCCTGATTGCTTTAACGCCTTTGATATCAGATTCCGTTTAACCTTGAATCTTACCTCTTCTGTACTACCATGTCTGGAATATTCTGCTTGCTTTCTGAAACGAGCCGAATCGGCTTGCTTTGACCCAGGACCTTACCTTCTCTAGTTGTTGAGACTTGAATGGCACATGCTGGCACTGTGTTTCGCAAAACTGTGGTTCTAGCAGAGCTTGGTTTTTCCTTCCCTATGTCAATGCCAGGAATCTTGCCAGCATGCTTATTCTGACAAATGCTCTTCTGTTTTTGTTTCTTGTATTTCCCTCTCCAGTGTTGAGAATCAAATCCATGCTTTCACACATGCTCAGCTACTGAGCATTCTCTAGCCCCGTGATGTCCTGTAAATCTGTATTAGATTAGAAAGGTGTGTCAATTGAAGGTAAGAGATTATACTTTAAACATTGGTTGTAAAAAATCTTAAAAGAAATAGGTAAATTCTAGGCCTACTTACTTGCCAAGAAAACTTCATCAGTCAGTTCTAAAATGTCAGGTATCTAGGAGGTATACTTGTGGTCAGAGGTAGGGGAGACACAGGCAACTGTGTGGACATTTACCTGACCAAAACCTATGAGGCTAGATTTGAGGTCACACTAGCCAAGACTTTGAAGAGCTGCATCAAACCATTTTCATCACCATGACAACAAACCCGAGAAAAGGTATTTAATAGAGATGAGTTTTATTTTCCTCATAATATGAGAGGTTTCACTCCATGGTTGCTAGTTCTGTTGTTTCTGGGGATGTGGTGAGGCAGTACATCACAGGCAAACTTCTTACCTCAGAGTGGACCAGGAAGCCAGCAGAAGACAGGAAGTCTTAGGGGACAAGTCACATCTGTCAAAAAGCCCTCATAATTCAATCTCCACTCAGGGATTGGATCTTCTTACTGGAAACAAATTTTTTTTTTCACAGATTTAAATTTTTAATTTTTTAAAACTGGTGTTATGGTGCAACTAGATGTCCAGAAGATAGTAAAATGTTAACATTTTATTTTTTAAAAAATGTACTATTTTTATAATTCTCTGAGAGTTCTATATGTGTGTACCACAAATTTTGACCTTAACTGTCCTCTCTAATTCCCTGGGACTTCCCAAACACTTCCTCCCCTCCCAACTTTATATTTTCTATCTTCTTTTAAGATGTTAGAAATCTAACTGGCAGAGTATCATTAGTATGGCCTAGATATGCATGACTTGGGCCATCCCCTGGGGTATGGCCCACCAACCAGCGGCTACACCCCCAAATAAAAGTGACTCTCCCCCATACACTCCTAAGAGCTCCTCAGCTAGGGATGGAGCTGCTGGAACCTCTTCTGACGTCCTTGCTGGGATTTGGGCTGCTTGCTCTTATACAGCTTTATGCTGACCATCACAGTTGTGAGTCCGTGAGTGCAGAGCTGTGCAATACCCAGAACTCAGCATCTCACAGCATCCCGTTGCACTCCCCTGCGCTCACATTCTTTCTGCCTACTCTTCCATGATGTTCCTTGAACACGGAGGGTGGTGACTAAAGCTGAGGGTGAAGCAGGGCACAAGGTCAATGGTACACATGAGTTTTATGACATCCACAATGTGAGCCCTTGCCTTATTCCCATGATTACGTCTCCCAGTTAATAGATGCATCATTAGGCTTCCTTATGTCTATATTACCGCTTTAACACATGAGCTTTTGGAGGAAGACACTTGATGTCAATGCATTTTCCAAAATCATTTGCTTGAGAATCTCCAAAAGGTACTCCGATAGGTAAGGTGAAAAGAGAATTTACTTAAAGGATAAGTGAGAATCTTTCTTTATCCAACTACAAATAGTACTATAGAACCTCATAAATGTTGAAAAAAATCTCCAAAAACCTGACTTTCTCTCTCTCTTTTTCTCTTCAGACAATACCATTTCCTTCTCTGATCCTCTCTTCGGTTAATTTCTTTATGGAGCTGGGCTTCTTTACAAGGACCTTGGCTTCTGTCCCTGGATGATTCCCAGGTAACCTGAGAATTCAGAGCTGCAGTGGTGCCATTTGACTCAAGCTTGGCCAGATAGTGCCACTTCCAAACCCCCAGCCCTCAGTGAACAAAACACCAGGTCCCGAAGTTCAAATTCTTATGAAAGATAACCTGGTTGACTCACTGAAGTCTGAGTTTATTCCCCCTGGTTTCCACATGCCAAGCCTCTGCAGATGGTGAGCTCATGACTGCAGTGTAAACGGGAGCCATAGGTATGTTAAGAGGGGAGCTTTCCTTAGATAGTGGGCAGGGTTAGAAGTGAGGCAGTGTTTAACAGACAATGAAATTACAAAGGCTTGGTAAAGCCATGAAATGCAGTGACGACCCATAGCTACCAAAGAGGCAACTCTTTGGGGGAGGGCAGCAAAACTTCATCTTGTGTGGACTTGATAGGAGTTGCCAAAAATGTGAGTTCCTTTGTATAAATAATGTGAATTGTCATCACAGGAGCACAGTAAAGCTCAAAATGAGTTTCCCTTCCTCAGGGGACCTTGATTGCAGATATACAAAACACAAATGTTGTGAAAATGTTTGCAAACCTGGATTAGTATAGCGAAGTAGGAAGAGTCAACAAGGCTACGCTTCACACATAGTCTATAAGAAGCTGGAGTGGTGGCAGCCTTTCTTCCGTTTGCACACGCTGTTTCTCTCCAGCATGCCCTCTTCTTTTTTATAGACTGCCCTATCCTCTCAAAGTCACTCTTTTTTGTTGTTGTTGTTGTTGTTTTGGGTTTTTTTGGTTTTTTGAGACAAGGTTTCTCTGTGTAGCCCTGGCTGTCCTGGAACTCACTCTGTAGACCAGGCTGGCCTCGAACTCAGAAATCCACCTACCTCTCCCTCCCAAGTGCTGGGATTAAAGGCGTGCGCCACCACTGCCCAGCTTTCAAAGTCATTCTTAAAGACCTAGATTAGTAATGGCATCTACAAAGTCTCCTCTGACAGAGTCTAGTTTGTTAGTCAAAGAAGACCATTCTTCTCTTTGGTTACAGATAATTGAAGTAGAAAGTCCATCTGGTCAAGAATCTCATTTAATTCTTCCTTGAACAAAACTTACATAGATTTTAAATTAATATTTATTGATCAAAATCAAATAACCAAGGACACTGGCTAACAGTCTCACTTTCTGCAGAAACTAAGGCAAAAATCTACAGGTCAGGGCACAATGGTGCATGGGAGTTTTAAGACATCCACAATGAGGTCACTTGCATTACCCTTATGATTAGGTCTCTCAATTAAAATATGTATCATTAAGATTCCTATATCTATTAAAAGCACCGTGATAGGTGCTTTTATGCAACTGCATCAAAATAATATACATGAAAAGCAACTCTCACTTTTTTCTTTTATTCATCCAATCAATATTGATAGTATACTATTTGCTACACGTTAATTATAAATGTAGTGTAATAAAGTCAAAAGTGGGGCTTGAGTGATGGCTCAGACCATGAAATGTTTGTCATATAAGCAAGAGGACCTCAGTCCAGAATCTGGGCATCCATTCAAAAAAGCCAGGTGCAGTGATATGTGTCAGTATTCTTAGCACTGGGAAGGTGGAAACAGGAGGACCTTTTGGGATTGCTGGACAGCGCTCCAGCCAATTGGTGAGCGCTCGGTTCAGTGAAAGACACTATCTCAAAAAACAAGGTAGCGAGAGATAGAGAGATGTCGACCTCTGACCTCCATCAGAAGAACATTGACCCGTTTGAATGTGCATCCATCCATCTACTCTTCCAAACACACATATTATAACTAATAAAAATTGATGTGTTGGAATCGAGGCTCGTGTCTGAACAGTCCACACCAGGTCAAAGCAGTTCCATGTGGCAGAAGTTTCCTGGAGACGAAGAGGGGAAAGAGAGAAAGATAGGGGTGGGGAGAAGGAGTGAAATCGAGGAAGGGTCTGCCTTTTATTTAGGCTGTGACTAACCTGGTCTCAGGTATGTGTGGGAAGTAGACTCTGGGAAGGATGGGGTTGCCACGGCAACAGATGTCACCTATGTGTGACATTCCTGAATTTGGAGACAATCTGCCAAGCTGGTTCTTGATACCAACAAAAATATTTTTGGAAGAGTAGCATCTCCTAGTAGGGAGAATGGTAAAACATACATTAAGTAATCATTCAAAGACAATGTGGGCAAGGCAACCTTTCCAAGAAAATGAGTTCTTATAAGTAAATCAAAAGTGTAAATTAGATGATAAAGGTTTGGGAAAAGTCTTGGAAGCTTAGATTATTTTAGTAATCTGTTTAACAGTATATATTGAATCCACACAAAATGCTAGGCATTGTCCTGACTTATAAGATGTAGGAGTGAGTCAGATAAACTCAGCCTTTGTCTCCACACACTGTACAGAAATTTACAAAGTATTAGAAGTCATGTAGGGGTTTGAGGTGAGGCAGGACCTTTGTGGGTCCAGTTGTGCTTAATCCAGGGATATGGGATATAAGACACAGAAACCAAAGAATGACTTGAGATCAAGGCTCCAGCAAAGCTTAAAGACATGAGCACTCTAGGCATAAGCAAGGCAGAAGGAAGCTTTTTTCATGAGAATTACAGAAAAGTGAGAAATGGAGGGAAACTGAAACTCCTGAGAGTAGGAGGGGTGCCTAAAAGAGGAAAACAATCAAGAGTGCATTTGTTTGTTCGACTGTTTTGTCATACATTTTTATAGGGCTATTACAGAAACTAGACAAAGGCTGAGTTAACTATGAAACTGTTGGTTCTCTGTATTAGGATGGGCTGAGTCAAAGGAGGGTCCACACATTCTGTGCATGCCCTCTTGGCCCAATCAGAAAGATAACTGGTTCACACTCTATCCATTCCGTTAGGAGCAGCCAAAACTTCTCCTATGTCTGTCTCTGACTTTTGCTTTATTAGCAGCTATGATGCCTATTCTCCGTTGCTATCTTGACTGTATTTGGAATGAACTACCATGCAGAAATGGAGAGCACATCTGTGTGAACTTTTTTTGCTTGGTCTAAAGTGGGTGAATCCCCTTCTAATCTGAGGTAGGAAGACATACACCTTTGATCCCAATCTTCACAGGGGGAAGACAAACTTTTAATCTGGGCCATACATTCTGCTGGCAGCCTATATAAGGACATGGAAGAAGGAAGCTTTTGCTCTTTGCCTCTTTGCTCTCACCTTGCTAGCAAGTACATTCCTTCATTGGCATTAGAGCTCACTTCTTCAGGATTCCAGCATCTACTGAAGACCAGCTAAGACATTTAGCCTTGTGGACTGAAAGACTTCTGGATTCTTCAAGTTTCCATTCATAGCTGGCCATTGCTAGATTAGTTGGACCATAGCCTGTAAGTGATTCTAATAAATCCTCCCCCCCATGTGTGTGTGTGTGTGTGTGTGTGTGTGTGTGTGTCTGTCTGTCTGTCTGTCTGTCTGTTTGTTTCTCTTTACATATAGATATAGAAATATAGATATAAATATAGATAGATATAGATAGATGACAGGTAGATAGTAGATAGTAGATAGATGAGAGATAGATAGATAGATAGATAGATAGATAGATAGATAGATAGATAGATGAAGGGATTCATTCCATTAGTTCTGCTACTCTAAAGAACACTGAATAACATAGCAGCTGACCTTGAGACTATTTGCTGGCTGTTAGCTGTGACTGGCATTCCTCTGGTCCACTATGCAGGTGCCTTGTTGATCACTAATTAAACTAAGCTCTCTCTGTTCTCACACTTATATAACCAACTTGTACTTTGACGGTAGCAGAGAGCTAACTGTATCTCAGCCACTAAGATACAGCTCAGTCGTGCCTATAATCCTAGCAAACAGGAAAATGAGAGTTTTAAGGCCAGCCTCAGCTACATAGTGAGTTCAAGGTTAATATAGGTTACATAGAATTCTGTTTCCATGAAACCCCAAAAATCTAAGGAAGAAAAAGAAAGATATGAAGAAGAGTAAGAAGGAAAGAGAGGAAACAGAGGAGGAGGAATTCAGGATGATCATTCCTTTTGAGTTTGTCTATGAGGGTGTTTTAAGCATAGTGGGAAAGACTTAGTTTGAATGTGAGAGAGTACCATCCTTGGCTGGAGGCCAACAGGACATAAAATTCGAGATGTGTAAACTTCTGATTCTTTCTCATTGAACAAGGTGTTTTTTCCCCTACTGCTGTGATTGTATGGGCCAATTTTCTAATGTGTGTGTGTGTGTGTGTGTGTGTGTGTGTGTGTGTGTGTCTACTAATTCTGATTCTCTGAAAAACCCTGATACAGTGAATAAGAATAAGATACGTTTTTGTAAGATACAGTTGCTTCAGTTTATTCCTAACTCTTATTTATTTACTTATTTATTTACTTATTTAAATCAAGGTCTCATTGTCTCATGGTGTAGCACTGGCTGTCCTAGAACTCACTATCTTGACCAAGCCATCCTTAAAGTCACAGAGATCTACCTGCTCCTGTCTCCCAAGTGCTGGGATTAAAGGTATGCACCACCTAGCCTGACTTAACAACTCTTAAGTCTAACATTCTTGATACCCTTGTGTCTTACCTAACAATAAGTAGGAGAGAGTTGCTCAGAGGCAAGTAGTCTGATGTCATCTTAATTTCCCTGCCTTGTGAGGAGTCCAGAAGGAAGCAGCAGGTTGTTTTGTGTGGCACTGCCAAGTAGAGTTCAGGCTTTCACTAGCAGTAGAGCGTGAGAAAGCCAGGAAAGGCTAGCAAAGGAACACTTAAGTGAGTAATGTACTGGACATGAAGCAAAGCTGTGCTTACTCAGCAGCACACAGGGAAGAGGAAACTTTTAAGGTACATGGAAAAGTAGACAGATGGGTGCAGTTACTTCAGCACAGTGCTGGACAATTTTGGTTGGTTCTTGTGGGGGCATGGAAGCCATCTTGTGCATTGAAGGATGTTTAACACCATCCTCTAGATGGTAGTAAGATCAACCTTCCTATAAAAAGACCAACAACACATGCATGAGCACGCACACACACACACACACACACACACACACACACACACTGATTGAGGAGGGGCAACTTAAGATATCACTTATTCCTCTGCAATTCAAAATTCTTCAAGATTGAGAACCACTGGATTAGGGAACTTGTTCTCTATAACTGGATATCAAGTTATGTCCCAAGATTTAGTGACTTTAGACTGTGACAGAGCCATTCCATTAAATTCTTTGTTCTGTGGGTCAGGCAAGTGAAAGACCTAACTGAATGGCTTTGGTTTCATATCTCTGTAAGGCCACGGTCAAGATGACATTCTCTGAAGTCTTGGAGCATCCACTTCTTTGCCACTCAAGTGGTAATTGGTAGGGGGCCTCAGGTCCCTCCTGGACTCAGGCAAGATGCCATAATTTCTTACAATGTGGTCCTTCATAGGTTGCTTAAGCGTGCTATTGCCACTTGGCAGCTGTTAATGATCTGAGGGGATGGAGGCATGGGTTTACAATGTCTTTTTATGACTTGATGTCAGAAGTGACAATTCAGCTTTGTTACATATGTTGGAACCAAGTTGCTAACTGTGGGCCCTCTTGGAAGTGTATTTGGCTCTGGTTTGTGAGGAAAGAAGTATCTACAAATTTGTGAACACAGTTTTTGAGACTACTACTGATAGAGAAAAGTCTTTAGGCAAATGAAATGGAGAGAACTATGAGCTATTCTAAAACAAATGCTAACTGATTGTTTAGTGAAAAGGCAAACTGTTAAGCGACTAGAAATCCAGCAGACAAATTATATGCTCTTTGGATAAAAAGAATGCACAAAGTCAAAAAGAAACAAAAACGTCAAAGACAAGTGTTTCACCTACATCAATATTTATATTATGTGAAGAAACAGTGAATAGTTCTGTAAGAAAGTTGATAATTGTGGATCAATGAGAAGTATGTATTTGCTCACGTGAAATATACCATGATCACCTGGGCACAGTAATCTTAAACAGTGTCGTGGGGAAATGAGTAATATTATAGCAGCAGTAGTTTGTTGACTAGCCTATGTGTTAGACGTCTGTACGTATTGCACTCGTATCACTTATTTTTTACTATATCATGTAGTTATCACGATACCACTCTTCTAGCTTAGGTATAATCAGATCAAGTAACTCACAGCTTGTGCTGGTGTCTGGGCCAGTGCATGTATTAGGCAACAGGTGCAATGCTTCTGGCTCACAAATACTTCCAGAGCTGGCAAAACCAGATTAATCCCTATGAAGATTGAAGCAAGAAATGTAAATATCAAATATAGTATTTTAAAGTATAATGTCAACACATTTTTTTTTCATGGACCAATGCAATCATAAAATACAGTTTACAGTGGGCTTTGCTTGATTTTTAAGTGAAAGGAGAGGCCCTATAGGTAGTTTCTAAGATCATGAAAGTGAGGAGTGTCTGCAGTGGCCGAGCTGTGCTTTGATCCCGGCAATGAGTCTCCTAAGCCTACATTCTCTCTGCAAGGCAACTTGCCAATGTGTTTCAAAAGAGCTAAACTTAATTCACACTCTGTGATTACTTTGGCAGATTTAACATGAGACAGTAAACAAGGACATGGGAAAAGATTGATGAAGGCATCAACTAAGGGGATAGGAGAACCTAAGAACTTCTTTTAGGGCTTTGGGGAAAGTCTGAACCACTGGAGGAGCGAGGGAATGAGACAGAGAAGGCAGAAGGAGAAATCTGTACAAGCTCTGGAGAAAGGCAGTCCTCTGTGAAGGGCATTTTGAAGCAGCTCATGCATTTATTTAAAGAGATCTTACAGGATAAAAGGTCCAGGGAATGTAAAGGCAACAGAGTTTAAACACAGAGCCACGTGGGCACATTCAGCGATCTCCTGGCACTACAAACAGCATATGAGCTTGAGGCACTCCGAAAAGCACATTGTCATAAAACCTGTGGAGCCAATGACCTTAAGCAGAAGAGTGACATGATGATTGGTGTCCACTGGAAACTTGACAGAATCTAGAATCACCCAGGAGACGGCCTGTTGACCTTGCCTGTGAAGGATTATCTTGATTATGGTAACTGAGGTGGGAAGATGAATCCTAATTGTGGGCAGGGCCATTCCATGGGCAGAGGATCCCGAAGTATATGTAACACAAGTGTGATGAGCATGACTCTTTCTACTTCCTGCCTTCTGGTTTATTGTGACCAGCTGCTTCAAGCTCCTGTCACTAGATATGAGCCAGCATAAACTACATTCCCCTTAAGTTGCTTTGATCCAGTAATTTATCACAGCAAGAGGAGTAGATTGAAGACAAGTAAAACGGCCATGTACATTTTCTCTAGATTTTTGTGTATCATGTGCATATGCCCCTAACTTATATGTAAAGTTAGGGGCTAATAACTAATGTACCAGAGTGGGCGAGAATGTACATTTGTTTATTCAAGTGGTATTTACTGAGTCCTACAAATACTCATGGAGTCTTAGTGTTCTTCTTGGTATACTACTTTTTTCAAAAGTTACAACAACAACAACAACAGACAACAACAGAGTGATTTGGAAAGGTGGTTTAAGGTTAACAAGGAATTTAGAACAGAAATGTTACAAGGCTATGCTGAGAACGTGTTACCTATAGAGCAGTGAAGTTTAAGGAGTCACAGGCAACAGTGGAAAGGTCATCCTTGAAGAGAAGCCAGGATTTCTGAACTTTTCAAACGAGAACTAGTCGGTACTGGGGTGGGCTTAAATAATTAGTGGGGCCTGGGTGATGTGTTTGGCTAACTGTACTATTTATGCTGAAAGAACGTTGTTCTTTCTCTGAAGTAGAACAGTGGGCCATATGGTGAGTAATCTGGTCATTATATTGCAGTGTGACCTTTCTCGCAATGTAAATGACCAACAGCTCTTTTCTAAACCAGTTGACTCATTGTGTCATGAAGTCAAGAGACACTACCTTTCAGAATTACTGTGCCCATTAGCTGTACGAAAAAGGATATATGCACTTGCTCCATCAGTAGTAGCTTTGTTACTGGGCCACTGTGGTGCCAAGAGAAGGGAACAATTTGATTACCAACACAAATGAAAGTCTTCTTGTGTGACCACCACTACTAATGGACCCTAAATCAAATATTAAAGCGAGGTCAGGGGGTTTTCATTCGCAGCCTACTTCTGCAGCGAAGAGCTGGAGTAATGCACGGAAGTGCCCGGAGGTTCTTCCCTGAGGTTATGCAGGAAGCTCTGCAGCTGACTGAACAGACCAGGTAGCTGCTGTCCAGAAGTCACCACCGGCTTCCCGGCGGCTGCTCCGCCCCCTTTCCGGCTCTGGCCCCGCCCCCTCCCTCCTATTGGTTGGCGTGCCTCTCCGCCGGACCGTCTCGAACACCCGGAGGAGCGGAGTGGCCCGGAGGCGGGCTGGCGCGCGCTCGCTGCGCATGCTCGAGGGCAGCTGGATTCCAGGTCTGGAGCAGAGGCTCAGAGCAGCCCCGGCGGGGAGGCGCGCCTGTGCGCGGCACCGGCGTCGCGAGTACGCTGCGCGCTCCCGAGGAAGGGAGGTGTAGGCCGGGGTGGGTGGGGGGAGGGCCGGGTGTCGGCGCGCCTGGCGTGCGGGATCCGAGTGGCTGCGGGCGGCCTGGGCTGCCCGGCCGACGCCTGCTGCGAGATGGCGATCTTGGGCGCGGAGGGCTGAGGAGGCGCCGCTGCGGTGGCCGCGGCCCCCGGGAGCCGCAGCTTCGCGCGGGTAAGCACAGCGGGGCTCTGGAGGGCGGCCGGGCCGGAGTTCGCTGGGGTGGGGTCGCCGGGCTTGCCCTGAGCTGGCCCTGGCACCGGCCTGTGTGGGTGACACCGGAGCCCGGCGAAGTGTCTCGGTGACTGCAGTGCTCAGCCTCCTGGCCCGCCGCTTGCTAGCGTTCCAGCTTCCCTGCCTTAGAACTGCTGCCCTGACTTTCACCCGGATCCCACCGGCGCGAGCCGGGACTCCAGCCTCAGAACGTCCTTTTCTGACATGGTTTTAGCATTCAGCGTTTTTTCACTGACTCCGCACCTCCTCTCACCAACAGTCTCAATCTCCACCTTTGGTGACCTGGTAGTTTCAAGTGACCTTGCAAAAATTTGCTAATCCTCATCTCGTGATTTGGGCCCTTTTCCTTTAAATCTTCTTTTAAAATTTCGTATTGTTAGGATTGGTACTTTGCCCGTCGCCTTTACAGTGTTTAAATGGTCAGTTTTGTGGCTTAGGGCTGTATGGTCTCTCCTTTACTTATCGGTTTGGAGTTGAAGTTCCTCTGCTCTAAGCGATTCCTCTTCATTATTGCCAAAAATAAGGTGTATCTATTATGCTTATGTCTAGGGTTTTTTTCCCCTGTTAATTTTTTATCTTTTTGTGTGCATAAAATTGAATTTTTACTCTTAAAATGCCGCCACTTATAGTAAGGGGGAAAAATTGCCAGAGTTATCGTCCCACTCCCCATTTGGTGGGTTTTTTTTTTTTTTTTTTCCTGATTCCCGGTTCACAGTTGTCTGTAGGTTTCTGCAAGAGTTTTTGCTTGTGTATAAATCCACTTGACGTGTCTCACCAAGTCTGTATGTAGCCGTTAGTAAAACTCTCCTTTGAAAAAAGGCATTCTTTCATTTATCTGACTTCCTTGAGACATAAAACTATATGCTTAAACTGACTGAAAATGACCATTTTTAAAATAACTAGTTAACATTTTACATTCAAAGATAATGGCCAAGGGTTTGAGGGGTCGAAATTGAGAGGCTTGAAAAATGTGGCTTAGCTCTTTGAGACATAGATTACTAACATTTCCAAATAGTTCTTCATGTAAAATGTAGAGCTGCTTTTGAAACTCTGGTCATGGCTGATCAGGTCTCTTGCCTTCAAAGAGATGGTAATCTCTTGAGTTGTCTGAAATTCCTGTTACATCCTTGCACAATGATTAGGCATCAACTGCATGGCGGTGTGAGGTATTTGTGGGTATATGTATGTCAAAGGATTAGCAGCTTCTGTCCTTACAGACTATGGAGGACGTATGTGTGTTGGATTATATGCAGATGCTCCTTTTATGTTTGTATGAATAAATGGCAGGATCTCACTACTTAGCCCAGGCAGGCCTTGAACTTGCCATCTTCCTGCCTCTGAGATCATAGGCCTATGCCACCATGCCCAGAAAGGCATGGTATTTCTGTGTATGTGTGTATGTTTCATAAATATAAAAATTCTCTCAGGTCGAGTTCAGAGAGGGTAGTTCTCAGATGAGTTAAGGGGTTTCTTGTTTTGAAGATGCTGGATTGAAGGATGATGATGATGACATGAAGGATGACAGGAAGTCAGCAGGGAAAGGTAGTTCACCTAGAAGGATCTAAGAGGATTTGAACAGAGTCTGCAGGATTTGATCTTAGACTATAGGGTAAGAAAACTTGAAATAAAAACCTAGACCAGTAACAAAGTGATTTTTCCTTTTGTTTTTCTTTCTTGAGTTTTATTTTGAAACAGGTCTTGCTATATAGGTGTGACTGGCCCTGAACTTGCTTGCTGTGTGGACCTGGCTAGCCTTGAACTCAGAGATCTACCTCCCTCTGCCTTCCCAGCCTTGGAATTAAAGGGTGTGCCACCACTCTTGGCATAAGAGTTCTTGTTAAATTCAGATGAATTTCAGATTACTAGGCAGTGTGGGGCCCACAGGTGATCGTTGAGTTTAAGAAACAATTTCATACCTTCGTTTAGAAAAATGAATCTAGTGGCATTGTGTAGTATGAATTGAGGTAAGAGGAACCTGGGAATTCATAAATTACCTCAGCATTTTCATCATTATGGATAGCAAGGGTCAGAACAAGTGGGAAGGACAGGAAAGTAGGGTAGAATTTGGTAAGCAGGCTAAAGTTAAAATAATTGGCAAGATGACTCTGTGGTAAAGGTGCTTGCTGCCAAGCCTGGTGACCTATGTTTAATCTTAAACCCCACCCCCCGGTAGACAAGTGATCTACTCTTCAGAGTTGTCCTCCGACCCTCATACTTGCTCAGTGACACAAATACATCCTCTTCCCTCCACGAGTTAATTTTTTTTAGAAGACAGGGTCTTACTATGTAGCTGTGGCTGTCTTGGAACTCATTGTGTACACCAGGCTGGCCTCCAACTCCCCAAGATCCACCTGCCTCTGCCTTCTGAGTGCTGGGATGAAGGCATGCGCCACTATGCCCAGCTGAAGTAATTGTTTTTCAAAAAGTTAAAATAATGATTCTGACCCATGTCCATAGGGAGAGTAATGGGAGCGTAGAAATGTTATCTTTAGCAGGCCTGTATGATGTTCATAGTCTTTTGGGGATTGCTAACCCTTGTTGAAGCTAAAGAAATGTATTAATAGCTCATGTGCACCCATGCTTTGTGGATGTGATTTTAGGGGAGTCCGTGAATTTCCTGAATCTCCTGCATGAAACCCATCAGCTGTCTATTGTGCTGGGGGCAGCTTTCAGAATTACTGGAAAGTTAATAACCCTGACTGTAGAAGTATACTGTGTAAGTACCTAGAGACAGTAATCCACTGTACGGTGGCTCACACTTCACAGAGAACTTGATTCTATTATATTGCCTTTAATTTGTTGTTACATTACGGAAGAAACTTGCCTGGAGAGTGTAGTTCATCTGTCCCAGGGCTCCTTGCAAGTGGTAAAATAGAATGTGGAGTTTGTGAGCAGTGGGGGTTTTCTTTTCTCTATGAAGAGAAGAGTGCAACTGATTTGCTGTTGATTGGCTATGTCTTTTAAGTTAAGAGTTAGTGGTTCCAGGGGATTCCTTCCCGTTAAGGTTTTGTGACCTTAGGTTTGTGTGCACTTAGGTCTTCATTGGAACATTTGCACTCATCTTTCCTTTTGTGTGTTTGAGAAGTGGTGGACCTGGGGGTACTGTGGGGAGGTGGAGAACAGATAGCAGGATCAGGTCAGACATGTTAATTATCACTGTCTGTGGCTCCCAATTGGCGGTCAGGGAAGAGATGGCAGAGACAGTGGAAGAAGAAACCTGAAGAGCACCTTAATCTTTTCTATTCCTCTCTGCCTTAGGAATGTGCCTGTCCTTCATTCAGGAGGCAGCATGTGACAGAGGCAGTCAAATGAGCATTCATTTTCAGTCATTTTTCTAGAAAGGATTAAGTAGCTAATTCTCATGAGGGTAGTTAAGGCACAGTTTGGTTAGTAAAGGGTTGACTTCTTCTCTGCACCCATATGGGGGAAGGAATGGATGTCTCCCTATTATTAGTTGGTTTCTTTTTTAATTATAGAAACTTTGACTTCATAATTTTTGGAAAAATTGGAATCGTTTTACTTTGTTTTTTTGGAGACAGGGTCTTACTCTGCAACCCTGGCTTGCCTAGACCTCCCTGTGTGGACCTTGAACTCACCGAGATCTGCCTCTGCTTCTCAGGTAGTGGGACCAGAGGCCTATGTCAGTACACCTAGCAGAATTGTTTTAATTTTCATATAAAAGTATGATATAAGTTTAATGAACAGTGGGAAACCCAGGAAACTACCCATTATAAACGGTGTCCGAGCAGCTGGTCACCAACACAAGTGGAAGAGTGTGCCTGGCAGAAACACACGTGGATTTTCCTCAATTTGCTGACATTGAGACTTTTCATTCTTTTTATGATAGCTTTTCCACTGTATCCTATAATTCCTGTGACATTTGAGAATTAGGTGGGTAGAGAGAAAACCACCCTGTTCTAATCTAGTGGTTCACTGACACCTTAGAGGTAAAGGGTCCTTTATGACAAGTTAGCAGCCCACATTAGAATTAGAGCTAAAGCCTACATTTTTGTTTTTAATTCATTATTTTTTTCTACCAAATTTCTGAACATGTGCCTACAGTGGAACTTTGAAATTATAAGACGTATAAGGACTACCTGTTAGAAGTGTTTGTTGCCTTCTCTGTGTTGACATGCTAACTTCATTTGATGTGGCTGTTGGCTAGTGATTTGGAAATTTATAAATGTTTTATCACCAAATAGTTAACCTCTAGTCAAGGATAAAGCAAGTATACAAAGATGGATATCCTTCCTGGAAGAAACATTGGTAAAATGTTGACTTCAATTCACTTTGGAAGATTTGTTGATTTTTATTTCTGGTTTTGAAGATTAAATTTGATTATCTTATATATGAAAGCATAGTCTTAGGAAAGTTTTATTTTTCATTTTATTTTGTGTGTGAGGGACATATACGTCAGAATCTTCTTCCAAAGTGACAGTTCGATTTTTTAATGATTTTTACCATTGTATACTCAACTTTAGATATTATCCCTTCCATGTTTAAAAGCTCTTAGTTCACTTGGAATTTATATTTAAACACTTTTGGTGTATGGGTTGTTTTAAAAGCAATATGTTAGACAATTTCTAAGTTACAGTGAGAAACAGCATATGTGGATTTAGCCTTGATATTTCTTAAGTGTAGTAGTATTCACTGTGTGTAGGTCAGACATGGGGCACAGTTTTGAGACAATATACCTGAAACCTATTCTCTAGAACTTAGAGCTCAGTAGAGTCACTGACGTAAAGAAAAGCACAGACTTTATCTGCTGATGTTGAGAAAGTAAAATTAATGACACTTCTTTTCTTGGGATATTTTGGCGAGTCATGCAAGGAGGCCAGTCCTGTGGTTTCAACTTTCTATTGCTCTGTAACAAACAACCCTAACACCAAGTGACTGGAAACAACTGCCTTATTTGCTTTCAGATTGTCCTTCTTGGGGCTCTTTGTGGCTTTGTACCTCATAGCTAATGGACATTTCAGCTGGGACTGTGTACACTCCTCTCCCCTCTTTGTAGTCCTTTATCTCCATGTGGCCTTTGCAACAGGGCTGTGAGCTTTACATTGTAGTTTAGAACTCTGAAGAGTACAAGTGCTGAAGGAAACAGGCCTTCTTAAGAAGGGCATGTTCCTGGGACTGGCAGAGAATAAGTTCTGTCTTGTTCTGGTGAAATCACAGTTTTGGCCTTTGATGGGACAGGGAGCACTTGGATCCATTTGGGGCTACCTTGTAATGGATGATGCCAGGGTTTACATAAGAACAGCATCAGTTATGTAAAGACTGGAAGCTGAAGCTTATAAGGGCTGCTTACTCCCTTCCACAATCAAAACTTTGAACTGGGCCTGCCAGAGAGAAAGTTGAGTCTAAAGTGCAAATGACAGTACGTTTGGCTTACTGCACAGGTAGAATCGAGCAGTTGGTTCTGTCCTTGTTTAGAAATGTAAAAGAGCTGTGTGCTAGTTAGTCTTGTTAACTTGTCTAAATCTAGAAGCACACCTCTGGGTGTGTCTGACCATGTTCTAGAAAAGTTTAACTGTTTAACTGTAGAGAGAAGACATTGAATGTGTGCACCACATTTCAGGGTCTGGACTTGGAGACTGACTGAAAAGGAGAAAGCAAGCTGGGCTCTCTGCCTCCTGACTTTGGGTGCAGTGTGACCAGTTGGTGCATGCTCCTGCTGTGGTGATCTGTGCTGTGGACGAGTGCCCCACACTGACACTTCTCTCCCTATATTGCTTTTCTCAGGTATTTTGTCCTGAGAAAAGTGACTAACAGAGGTTGGAATGTAGCAGTCTGTGTGAACATTTGCATAGCATACATGAGGGCCGGGCTTCACAGAAGCAGGATGCTCTACAGTTACCTCTGACACGCTAGGTTAGCAGGGAGGGCTGACCACGGCTTTTTGAGGACAGTGGGGTTTAGGAAAGAACCTATCCCATGACTCCAGATTGGTTTAGTTTGATTAACCAGTTTCATGTGTTGGTTGGACATGACCTACGTAGATAGTAGTCTATGGTAAACAGAAACCTATCCCTTCACCCATTGTGATAACATGTGAGACCCAAAGGAGCAGAGTTGCTTGACCATTCTTGAGCCATGTGTACCTCACAGATTTTTTTTTTTTTTTTTAAATATCTTGAAACGGTTGGTATGAACATTTGAGGGAGGCCTTGATAGTGGCGAAAATACTCTGTAGGATCCTAGAGTCTCTGGAGTCTTCACTGAAGGAGTACATGCCTTTCTTCCCAGACAGGTAATCAGCAGCTGCCTGGGTATTTCTCATTATTTTAATCCTTCAGGCACTTTGTCTCAGTTTCTTAGTATCTTTCTGCATTGTTCAAATTAGCTACTAAGTAACGGCATGATTAACTGAGATGAAGCAAATGAAGGTTTAGTTTTTATTACTTTGTATTTTTGTAGATTAGTGAGGTAATACATTTCATTGAAACAATTATCCTGAAAATCCAGCCCCTACAGCCTACAGCAAATGAACTTGCATGTTTCTGGGAAAAAAAAAAAAAAGTACATTGAAGGAGTTTGGTGATTGAGTGTGCTCAGAAATACGATTTAGGCTGGAGTCAGGATGGGTGGAATTATATTAAGGTGTTTCTTGGCATTCTTCCTGCCCCTTAATTAGTTGAATAGTTAAAAACTGTCCCAGCACTAACAGAAGTGTAGGTGTTGTAGCTTTGTTTAACTAAAGAAAACAGGTTCTTTGGATAGCTGTTTAGTACACTTATAATTATTAAGGTGGGTGGAAGCAAGTAGTTGAGTCCTGACTTGAAGCAGGATACTTTGGCCATAAATCCGTCCTAACTTGCCAATATGCACTGCTCTTTGTATGTGCTAAGTCAGGGTGGGGAGAATTAGGTAAGTGAGCCTTCTTTTTGTAAGATCTTCTTCTGTAGATGTAGACAAGTTAAACCAAGCCTGGCAATTTACTGTGAGGCCAAGGCAGGAGGATTTCTAGTTTGAGGCCAGCATGTGATATATATGTGTGTGTGTGTGTGTGTGTGTGTGTGTGTGTGTGTGTGTGTGTGTGTGTGTGTGTATGTGTCTATGTATATATTGCCATATCTGGGGATAAAAAGACAAGCATACAACAAATCAGCCACAAAGACGGGACCAAAGTAGATTGCTCCCTTCTTGCAGTCTTTAAAACAGAAGCTCTCTTGACCTAGGAGTTAAGAGCCTTAGCTAGGCAGATCTGACCTCTACCTGTGCTGTTTACTTGCAGTGTTGCGTCTGTTCCTTCAATTGCAAAACAGAAAGAATGTCTTCATTTCTGGGTTCTTGTCAGGAATAATTGAAAGGATACTTATAAGTAGAAATCATTGTGGCTTCAATATTATAAGCCCATAAATTGTTATTCCTTGTAATTAAGTATTAAGTTGATAGTTCAAACCAGTAGGCAGTTTACCATGGTCCACTCATTTTATAAGGACAGTGAGAGGTTAGTTTGGGTGTATACAAAAGTGTCTATCAAATCTCTCCTCTCAGGTGAACAGATAAGTTGTAAAAAGATTAAGGATTATTGTGGGAAAGATCCAACTCAACAGGCTCGAAATATATCAGTTAGCAATGATTAGGCTCCACAACCTGGGGGCCACAACTTGTTAACATCATCATTAGGTTAATGCAGTATGGACCACTTGGTCAAGATACAGTCTCTGTAACAGCCATGGGGGATGTTTCCTAAGCATTTAAATTATGTCTAGGGCATTGTCTTGAGAAGGTGGCTTGGGAGCCTTAACTGCTGACAGAGTCTGACTCTGTAATTTGGGACCCTAATGTGACTGTTTTTCTAGGTAAGAAGTTCTTTCCTACCCATGTGAAAAGTAAAAATAAAAAGAGCTTAACATCTGAACTTTCCAGTTGTTTTAAAAGCTTAAGATAGTTGTCAAAGACGTGATACAAACAAACTACAGAAAGCTGATACACAGGGCTTACAGCCCTGAGCAGGCAAGTGAAATGGTCCTGGCTTCCTTGTTGCAAGCATCATTCTACCAAAGAATTCCTTTGAATGAAGAGAATTCTTCTTCTTTCTTTTTTTCCTAAATGTAATCTTGAAAGAGTTAAATTAGATATTATAATGATTTGATAGATAGTCTTACTGCATTTTACTTAGCTTAGACAAGGCAACTCAGAAATAGATACATTGATTGAAGTGTGTCAAAATTGGAATTTGGGCTTTTAGAGAGAAAGTAGGTTAACTGTGGGCGTGGTATGTCTTTTGGGAAAAAGCCATTGCTTAGCATAAGGACATTAACTTGGGAAGAAAAATCAATGAAAAAGAATTTAAGTTTCAAGTCAGTGAACATGGGAAAAAAACTTCAAATTCTTTTTACTTTCTGGTGATAACTGTATTCTTCTCTGTCATTTAAATGTTCCTTGGTTCTGTGACCAACAGAATTCAATCATATTTAAAAACAATTTTGCTTGTTTTATTTTGGAATCAGGTTCTCACTGTGTAATTCTGGCTGTCATGGAATTCACTGTGCAGACCAGGCTGGCCTTAAACTGACAGAGATCTGGCCGCCTCTGCTTCCCTAGTGCTCAGAGTAAAGGTATGCACCACCACACCTGGTAGACTTTTTTCTTTTTTTAATTTTTTTAAAATTTATTTACCTTTTCTGTGAATGGGTGTTTTGCATGCATGAATGTGTGTATACCACATGTTCCTGGTGTCCACAGAAACCAGAAGAGAATGTCAGATTCCCTGGAACTGAGTTACAGGTGACCGTGAGCTACCATGTGGGTGCTAGGAACTGAACCTGGGTCCTCTGTAAGAGCAGCCAGGCCTCTTACTGGGGAACCATCTCTCCAGCCCCAGTCAGGTCTTACATTGTAACAGCAGACTTTACATTGGGGGCAGTTCCTGGAAAAGCCATCAGTTGAAACAAACAGAAGCAGAGGTTATTGCTAGTATACAAAGTGGAGAAAACAAACCAAGCCCTGCTGCCTGTAAGCTGGAGTGAGCTGGCATCTCGTGGAGGAGCCCATTGTTTTTGTGTTTGTTTTCACTGAGGAGAAGGCGACAATAGACCATTTCTTTTTGTCCTGTGACGTGTGAAACATGTTAGTATTTAGATGTGAATATCCAGAATGCTAGGTATACATTATATTTGGAAATTTTATTTTTCTAGGTTGAAAAATTTGGTAATTATACATTTTTAATTTTCTTTGTAATCTAAATTTTTACTTAAAGTATGATCTAATCAAAGCCCAGAGTACAAATCGTGATTTGAGTCCTAGTGCTCATTTTGCTCATGACAGTGCTTCTATAAACCTGACTTAGGGAGTTTTATCTAACTGTGTCTGTTAGCTATTCATATGAAAGTGAGAATAATAGCATCTGATTTATCGAAATCTATGCTGACTTAAGCCTGACATTGAGTATGCACTGGGGTGTTTGTACTATATTTTCATTCATTGATTCAGACCTGTTTTATAACTTAGTTTCAAAAGATAGGCTGGTAGGCCATTCAGTAGGTGAGAGCCTAGCTGTGCAACAGTGAGGACATGATCTCAGATCCCAAGCACCTCTGTAGAAAGGCCCAGCTGTCTGCATCTCTAACCCCAGTGTTAGGTGTGTGGCGTAGGAGTGGCGGAGGCAGGAGGGCGCTGCAGCTCTGTGTCTACCAGCCTAGTTGGAACCAGCAAAGAGACTAAGGCAGAGGAGCTGTAGAGGGTGACAACCAATACTCTCTGGCCAAGGGTGCACACATATACAGAGGTGTGAATGGTACACACTCATACATGTACACCCCCACCCCCCAAAAAAGCATGCAAGCAATCAATCAGGCATACTGTTTATATAAAATGCAGTGAGGGCCTGAGGCAGCACCTGAGCTTCGGGAAACTGGGAAGAGTGACTAGGCAATGACAGGGAGTAGCCAGATTTTACTACGAAAATAAATTCGGACAAGCAAGTAAGTAAGAGGGACTTTCAGTTCTTAGGACTTTGTGCATAAAGCATTGTATTTTTACTATATTTTAAGCTTAGTAAAGATTACATTATTTCTAGGAATGGATTTTTAGCTTTTTAATTGGTTGTAAAATTGTCTAATTTTCTCCAAGAATGAAGATTATTTAGTGAGAAGTTATATGTTCCTGTGTGTTTTAAAACTCTTAAGGAGAGTATTTATAAAGAATAGATAATATTGCACGTCTGTTATTTGGCTGGCTCTTAATTATCTTAAGATTGTTTGTTTGTTTTCAAACAGGGCTTGCTCTATAGTCTAGGCTGGCCTTGATCTCACGTCTTGCACCTCCTAGGCATTTCCTATATTCTGACTCCAGCAAGAGTTTCTTCTTCCACTTTCCTAAGGTTGGTGGTAGCACTGTTTTGCCTTTTCCCTATTCGCGTTGGTAACCTCATTTTTCAGATTTTTGTTTTCATAAAAACAAACTGAGGTTAAATATCTACGAATAGGAGAGCAGAGGTTGGACTCAGGTCTGTCTGAATTGAAAACTGTTCTCTCTGTTAACTCCCCCAACATGCTTTTCCCAAACTAAAAAATGTCACTTGGGAATTCAAGATTAGGCTGTGAATTTTGTGGTAAATTGTGATCATGGCTGTGCAAATTGTGGTAATACATTTAGAAAAAATGTTGTAATACATTTAGAAAAAATCAAGAAATATTTTGGGGGAACTTAAGTTTTGGTGTTGATAGCTGAGGGTGCACAGTGGAAGAGTGCTAACCTAGTGAGCAGGGGTAGGCTTGGTGGATAGTCAGGGTTTTGTGTTCCTCAGTCTCTTTGTCTTTAAGCTCCTTTCCAGCTTCTAGTCCTCATGGCCATGCTTTTTGCTGGTTCATGATGCAGCAAATACAGTCAGCCCTGTACATCCTGCACTTCTATGGGGTCTAACAACCTTGTATTGAAAACATTTGAGAAAACATTTTTAGTCGGTTGGACATATTCGTGATCCTACCTCATGTTTTATTTCCAGAATAGGTATTTTACATAGGATTTACATTGTGTTTTATAGGAAATCTACAATTGACTAGAATGTATGGTAGTAATTTTATACAAATATTGTCCCGTTGCATTTAGTTGACACCATATCTGTGGAGATAGGTATTCCCCATGAGTACCCAAGAATGATAGCAGGATGAAGGTTGATTGCCGAGTTTGGGGCCAGCCCAAGGTTGAGACCCCGTCTTTAAAAAAATGATACCAAAAGAAAGAAGGAAAAGATAGAAATCACTTCTTTAATTAAGTATAGGAGAAATTGTTAGGCATTGTTAGTAGAAAAAAAAAATGCTGAATTGAAAGTTTTTTGATCATGATAAGGTAGGGTTGATCAGAGGAGGAAGTCAGCATAGGTATAGCCACCAGCTCTGGGTTCTTATTGATCAAGGGTTCTAAAAAAACTCCTTTGGGCTAAAAGCTGGAAGGGTTACTGCTAAGTGTGATACACTTCCCTTTCTCACTCGTGTTTTCTAGGAAACAAAGCATGCATACTTTTTATGTCCTTTCTTGGAAAGGAGTTAAATTATTTTATTTGGGAGAAATTGATTTAAAAAAAAAAAGTAACTTTTAAAAACATTCTTTTTATGGTGCAATATCACCATCTTGTGGTGTTCTAGAATATTGTTTTCAGAGTTTCCAAACATGAGCATAAATTAAATATTCAGTGCCTTGGTGTTAGCCAAGGATTCCACCAGACCTTTATTTGGCAGCTTTTGTAAATGGAGCTGTGGAGTAAAAAACGAAGAGTGTGACTGAGGAAAATAAGAGGATAAAATGAAACAGCTATGAGTTAAATTGATACAGCAATATTCCTTGTTTTATGAGATAAGTCATATTTTCAGTGAAGCTTAAATCTGTATTCTGTCATCCATTTCTTATTTAAGTACCCTGCCTCAGCTATTTAATCAGGATTTTAAATTCATTTCAATGTAAAATAGTGCTTTCTAAACTGATGACTCTTAGAGGAGGGGTTTTTGGCATTAATATTTATACTTTATAAAAAATTATGATAATTTATTTCTTCTCCTTCATGTAATGTCTCATTTTGCCCAGGGTGCACTTGAATTCCTGGGCTCAAGTGATTCTTTTAACTCAGTTGGGGCAACTAGGGGAGGGAGGCATACCTGTACATGGTCATTCTGATGATGGTATTGAAAGAAAAGAAGGGAAAAGACAAAAAAAAAAAAAAAAAAGACAACACTACAGAACAAAAACCACCTAAAAGGCAGCCAGAAATGTAGCCCGGGGGTAGAGTGCATGCAAGTAAAGGCTCAGTGGTGCTGCTGCTAATATCCCTAAACAAAGAAGACACAGAGGGGCAACCCTGAGAAGAAAAGTGGGCAGATCCGAAGATTCTAAGGGAGCAGCAGCACAGTGGTGGAGATGGCTCCTGCTGGGTTGTGTGCAGAAAAGGACAGACCAGATTAGGACGAGGGTCATTTGTGCAAACAGGTTGAAGGCTGGCAAGCCGCAAGATGGTGAGGTACTGGTGTGGCTGTGTAGGCCTTACAGTGATGACGAGCATTCCGTGGGATGAGAGCCTGCATGGGAACAGAGGGACTGAACATTAGGAAGCTTACGCAGAATTTGGATCTTTAGGAGTCAAAGTGAAAAATGTTTCTGAGATCTGAGAGACACCTTGGCTGTTTCTTTTCTCCCTGTTTCTCTATGTAGTCCCTGTGGTGTGATCTTGTGCCCTGCTTTGTTCTGTATAACTGATCTGGCTTTCTTTCTACTGTTTTAAGATTCAGGTAAGTAGGAAACTGCTTCGTCGCAGAATTCTGTTAGATTGAGACCATAAGAAGAGCTAGGTGCAGATGGAGTCATTACACCAGTCACTGAGACTATTGAATGTCCCCGTTTCCACACAAATGAGAAGTTTCCAAAGATGGAAGACTAAAATGTGGATGGACGGACGGTTCTGTGCTAATCAAGTTACTTCTCTGTCGTCTTGATTTATAAATTTATTAAAATTCTTAGCAATATCTTTTTATAAATTATCTTTCTATGTAGAAGTAGCATTCTTGCTTTAAGTTAAATCATATTCTATAGTTTATTTTTTTGATAATTAATTTAATTATTTCACAAAGATTTCATGTATCATAATGTCATGATATATATTGCAAAAGCACATAATTCTTACTTGCCAAATATAGCTTAATAAAGCTGAGATGGAGATGAAAAATGTCTTTAATCTTGTGTTTAGAAAAAAGGTGAGCTGTGAGCTCATTTGTTTTGAAGGGTCATTCACGCCAGTGCGGAAGACAGCATGCTGGGGTCCAGTGAAGTAAATAGAAACAGACTGAAGAAGCCTATATTCTAAAAAAGAATGTCAAATTCCAACTTGTAAAACCAGTGTGGTCAATGTAATAATACAAATACAAAATTGCATTCCATGGAGCAGGACTTTTCTACCCAACTTCACAGAGCATTGTCTCATAGTTCTGTGTTGGGCAGTCACACTGTCACATTTGAAACCTGGAAGTAGCCATGCTCTTTACAACTGATGAAATTGTGGCAAAGGTGAGTCTCAAACTACAAACTGCTGCTTCACCTGCATTCTTTTTTTAAAAAAAAAAATCTTTTTTTACAGTCCAGTCTTTATTCCCCCTTCCCTTCCCCCTCCCCCATTCCTCCCCACCCTCCCATATGACTGTTCCTCATCTGTGTTGGCTGGTTTTGCGTGTCATCTTAACACAAGCTGGAGTTATCACAGAGAAAGAGCCTCCCTTGAGGAAATGCCTCCATGAGATCCAGCTGTAAGGCATTTTCTCAATTAGTGATCAAGGGGGGAGGGCCCAGCCCATTGTGGGTGGTACCATTCCTGGGCTGGTGGTCCTGGGCTCTATAAGAAAGCCAGCTGAGCAAGCCAGGGGAAAGCAAGTCAGTAAGCAGCACCCTCCATGGCCTCTGCATCAGCTCCTGCCTCCAAGTTCGTGCCCTGTGTGAGTTCCTGTCCTGACTTTCTTTGGTGATGAACAGCAGCAATGTGGAAGTGTAAGCTCAATAAACCCTTTCCTCCCCAACTTGCTTCTTAGTCATGACGTTTGTGCAGGAATACAAACCCTGCCTAAGACAAATTGGTACCAGCATAGTGGGGTATTCCTGTGACAACCTGACCATGTTTTGGGGAGGACTGTGGAAGGACTTTGGAACTTTGGGCTGGAAGAGCCATTGGGATGTTAAGAGCTCTGTGGGATGTTGTGTAGGAGCTTGGAAGAAAATG
Source organism: Uromys caudimaculatus (assembly GCA_028551405.1). NCBI lineage: Eukaryota > Metazoa > Chordata > Mammalia > Rodentia > Muridae > Uromys > Uromys caudimaculatus. The sequence goes on from CM052702.1 coordinate 10,814,927, forward strand.
TGGAGAACAGTGCAGAAGATGGAGGCCTGGCTTGTGAAATTTCAGATGGAAGATAAAAAGCCATTGCTGTTTTGATTGTGAAGATTCTGTGGTTTTGGTTAGCTGGGGCTGAAGAATCAACTGTGGTTAACAAGATACCAGGATGACTAAAGTGAGAACTTTGCATTACTGTGACTATTGATGCTGGTTAGCTGAACTAAGAAATTAGTGGTGATTAAGAAGAGACCAGCATCACAGAAGTGAAATCTTTTGGGAACTGTTTTCTGAGAGTAGAGCACAAAGAGGCTGTGTTCCAGAGATAGTCAAGGTTGTACCTCATGCTGGTAATGTGTAAGAGTCACCCAGATGGGGCTGGTTTTGAAGGCCTGAAGGGGTCATGAATAACAGCTAAGGCTGTGAGAGGCAGAGGAAGGCCACTGGTAAATGTGCAGCCTCAGTTGCAATTGATGGCCTAGGACTGAAGGGGTCATGCAATGGAGTTAGGCTTGGCACCATGAAGAGAGCCTATGAGAGGCTGTTGGTGAAACCTAGTTGCAGCAGAGGACAGCAGTGTTTTGGAGATGCCAGTACCATGAGATGACCACCAAGAACAGCAGCAGCAGTGGAGTACAGGCATCTGGAGCCTAGAAGACAAAGTGTGTGCTACAAGAGGCAGAGCAGGAGAAGTGACCCAAGCCCTTGGAGAAGCCCAGAAGATCATAAGTGGATCACAGACATTGGACGGTTAGAGTTTGATTTAGCTTTTGATTGTGACTGTGCCTTGATATTTTTCCCTCTTGAAGTAAGAAAGTATTTTAGTGGATCCCACAGTTAAAGACTTTGAAATGTAAACCGACTTTGAATTTTAAAAGAGATTGGATGTTTTAAAGGGATTGAAATTTTAATATGTAAGAATTTGTAAAGACTGAGACTTTTAAAGCTATTAAGATTTTGGGGATCAATAAGAAAGTAAGGGTTGAGGCTTAATAGTGATGTGTTTGGGTGTCAAGTTGACAAGGGGTCAGTTGTGCTGACTGGGTTTGTGTGTCAATGTTACACAAGCTGGATTTACCACGGAGAAAGGAGCCTCCCTTGAGGAAATGCCTCCATGAGATCCTGCTATAAGGCATTTTCTCAATTAGTGATGAGGGGAGGGCCCAGCCCATTGTGGGTGGTACCATTCCGGTGGTCCTGGGCTCTATAAGAAAGCAAGCTGAGCAAGCCATGAATGCAAGCCAGTAAGAAGCACCCTCCATGGCCTCTGCATCAGCTCCTGCCTCCGAGTTCCTGCCCTGTGTGAGTTCCTGTCCTGACTTCCTTTGGTGATGAACAGCAATGTGGAAGTGTAATCTGAATAAATCCTTTCCTCCCCAACTTGCTTCTTGGTCATGATGTTTTGTGCAGGAATATAAACCCTGACTATGACATCATCCCATACCTTCTCCTCTCCACCCCATTCCCCCATCCACCCAGCCTCCAAGAGGATGTCCCCACTTCCCCCCAGCCCTACCCCACCAGACTTCCCCACTCCCCCCCAGCCCTACCCCACCAGACTTCCCTATTCCCTGGGGCCTCAAGTCTCTTGAGGGTTAGGTGCATCTTCTCTCTCTGAGGCCAGACCAGGCAGGCAGTCCTCTGATGTATATGTGAGGCCTCATATCAGCTGGTGTATGCTGCCTGGTTGGTGGCTCAGTGTCTGAGAGATCTTGGGGGTCCAGGTTTGTTAAGAGTGCTAGTCTTCCTATGGGGTCGCCCTCCTTAGCTTCTTCCAGCTTTTCCCTAATTCCACCACAGGGGTCTCTGGCTTCTGTTCATTGGTTGGGTGTAAGTATCTGCATCTGACTCTTTCAACTGCTTGTTTGGCCTTTCAGAGGGCGGTCATGCTAGGCTCCTGCTTGTAAACACACCATAGCATCAGTAATAGTGTCAGGCCTTGGGGCCTCCCGTTAAGCTGGATCCCAATTTGGGCTGGTTACTGGACCTCCTTTCCCTCACTCTCCGCCATTTTTGTCCCTGTAGTTCTTTCAGACAGGTACAATTCTGGGTCAGAGTTTTTGACTGTGGATGGCAACCCCATCCCTCACTTGATGCCCTGACTTTCTACTGGCTGTGGGCTCTACAAGTTCCCTCTCCCCACTATAGGGCATTTCATCTAAGGTCCCTCCCTTTGAGTCCTGAGAGAGTCTCACCTCCCAGGTCTCTGGTGCATTCTAGAGGGTACCCTCACCTACCTCTGGAGGTTGTCTGTTTCCATTCTTTCTGCTGGCCCTCAGGGCTTCAGTCCCCCTACCCCCAATACATGATCATGTTCCCCCTTTCCCCTCCCTGTTCCCTTTCCCACCCAGGTCCCTTCCTTGCTTACTCCTCCTGTGATTGCTTCCTTCTCCCTCCCAAGTGGAACTGAGGCATCCTCACTTGGGCCCTTCGGCTTGTTAACCTTTTTGAGATCTATGGATTGTATCCTGGGTATTCTGTACTTTTTTTTTTTTTTTTGGCTAATATCCACTTATTAGTGAGTACATACCATGCATGTCCTTTTGGGTCTGAGTTACCTCACTCAGGATGATATTTTCTAGTTCATCCATTTGCCTGCAAAACTCATAATGTCCTCATTCTTAATAGCTGAGTAGTATTCCATTGTGTAAATGAACCACATTTTCTGTATCCATTCTTCTGTTGTGGGACATCTGGGTTGTTTCCAGCTTCTGGCTGACAAAATGAGGCTGCTATGAACATAGTGAAACATGTGCCCCTGTGGCATGGTGGGACATCTTTTGGGTATATATGCCCAAGAGTAGTATAGCTGGGTCTTCAGGTAGATCTATTTCCAATTTTTTGAGGAACCTCCAGATGGATTTCCACAGTGGTTGTACCAGTTTGCAATCCCATCAGCAACAGAGGAGTGTTCCTCTTTCTCCACATCCTCACTTGAGTTTTTTAATCTTAACCATCCTGATTGATGTAAGATGGAATCTCAGGGTCATTATAATTTGCATTTCCCTGATCTCTAAGGACTTTGAACATTTCTTTAAGTGCTTCTCAGCCATTTGAATTCTCTGTCTATATCCCATTTTTTTGATTGGGTTGTTTGGTTTTTTGGTGCTTAGCTTCTTGAGTTCTTTATATATCTTGGATATGTCCTTTGCCTTATAGAAGCTTTCCAGTTTCATGAGGTCCCATTTATCAATTCTTGATCTTAGAGCCTGAGCCATTGGAGTTCTGTTTAGGAAATTTCCCCCTGTGCCAATGAGTACAAGGCTGTTTTCCACTTTCTCTTTTATTAGATTCAGTGTATCTGGTTTTATGTTGAGGACCTTGATCCACTTGGACTTTCACTTTGTGCAAGGTGACAAATATGTATCTATTTTCATTTTTCTATATCAGAGTGCCCATTAGACAAGCACTATTGATTGAAGATGCTTTCTTTTTTCCATTGTATATTTTTGGTTGCTTTGTCAAAGATCAAGTGTCTATAATTGTGTGGTTTTATTTCTGGGTCTTCAATTCTATTCCATTGATAAACCTGTCTGTCTCTGTACCAATACCATGCGGTTTTTATCACTACTGCTCTGTAGTACAGCTTGAGGTCAGGGATGGTGATTCCCCCAGAAGTTCTTTTATTGTTAAGAATTGTTTTTCCTATTCTGGATTTTTTGCTTTTCCAGATGAATTTGAGAATTGCTCTTTCCATGTCTTTGAAGAACTGTTTTGGGATTTTGATGAGGAGTGCATTGAATCTGTAGATTGCTTTTAGTAGGATGGCCATTTTACTATGTTAATTCTACCAATCCATGAGCATGGGAGATCTCTCCATTTTCTGAGGTCTTCTTTGATTTCTTTGAGAAACTTGAAGTTCTTGTCATACAGATCTTTCACTTGTTTGGTAGAATTTTTGAGGTTTCTTACATATGCTATCATATCATCTGTAAATAGTGACACCTTGACTTCTTTGCCAATTTGTATACCCTTGATCTCTTTTTGTTGTCTTATTGCTCTAGGTAGAACTTCGAGTACTATATTGAATAGATAGGAAGAGAGTGGACAGCCTTGTCTTGTCCCTGATTTTAGTGGGATTGCTTCACGTATCTCTCCATTTAATTTGATATTGGCTGTAGGTTTGCTGTATATTGCTTTTATTTTGTTTAGGTATGGGCCTTGAATTCCTGATCTCTCCAATACTTTTAACAGGAAGGGGTATTGTATTTTGTCAAATGATTATTCACCATCTAATGAGATGATCATGTGTTTTTTTTCTTTGAGTTTGTCTACATAGTGGATTACATTAATGGATTTTCATATATTGAACCAACCTTGCATCTCTGGGATGAGGCCTACTTGATCATGGTAAATGACGGTTTTGAGGTGCTCTTGGATTTGGTATAGTTTACATTTTTATAAAATAATTTTTTGTGTGCTTTAGAGTTGTTAAATTGAGTATTAGAGAGTCCGATAGGTTCATTCACATTTATCATTTTTATATTTGCTGAGTTTTAAATTTTGTGTTGACGATGCCATAACTATGATTCAGGATCTGTTACTTTCTAGTTCCCCATCTTCGGGCCAAGTTTCTGTAGCACTTGATGCTCTCTTCCCTATCTTATTACTGAGTTATTTCCTTTCTCTTAATATTGTTTCCCAAACTAGATTCCCTGTTGTTGAATCTGGATGTCACCTTCTGTTATTTTTTATTTGTGCCATTCTTACAGATTAGACCATCAATGTGAATGCCTATTCACTGATCCAGGCCTACGGAGCTATGACAGTATTTCACTGGCCTTCTAAAGCTGAATACTGATCTGATTTTTTGGGAAGGGGAGTATTGTTTGTTCTTTTGTTTTATTGCTTCCATTTTATCAGAGCATCTTGAAGTAAGCAGGAGATTAGATAGCTCTCCCAGAACTTACAAAGAAAGATCTAATTCTAGTGCTCAGGATCTGAGGGCAGATCCATTCTCAGAAGCAACAACAAACAACCCTTTCCCCCAACCCCCCTTATTTGTAAAAAGAGGCATTTATTCAAGAACTGAAAAGGAAATGAACATTTTACAGAGGATAGTTTGAAAGGGTCCCTCATTGTCGTGCCACATGTTGTTTTGAAAACTATGAAGAGACTTGACGAAGAACAGTGAAGCACATGAGTGTGCCTGTCTGTTAGTGGTTCACACTCACACAGTTTTAATCAGATCCAACAAGCCAGTTTACATTAAGGAGGTGCCTACCAAGTGTAGTCCAGAGTATACTGGATAAGAAAATTTGTACCTCACATTCCCAAAGTATCAGATTACATACAGTATAAAAAATAACTCATTGTATTCTGAAAGGTATTACTCATGGAAATTGGGTTTTTTTGGTATTTCTTCTGAAACTCTATAAATTTGTTTTTTTCAATTTTTTTTATTGTTTTCATTTTCTAATAAAATTTAGTTGTTAGAAACTTTTAGAGAAATGTTCCATATAACAGTACAAATCAATGCAGTACTTGTATTGAAGAGTTTACCAACAAGTACCAAAGTATTAATTGTGCATAAAATTTTATCTAATAAACATATCTAGGAGTTTATGTTGATAAAAATATGTATGTACTATGGGATATCTATCACAGTATTATATACAATGGTGAATTATGAGAAACATGTCAAAATTAAATACAGAAGTAATAAATTATGAAATTACTTATAGACATTTCTATAATAATAAAATGCTATTTTCTAGGCAAAAGCTTTAGAAGCCAATATTATCATCATCTTATCCTTTCACATTATAGATATGATTAAAATGAATCACAGTAAAAACATTATGCAATTGGAAATTATTTCTGACAGACCAACTCTTACAGTTTTATAGGCCATTCATATTTTCTCCTTTGAAATGACAAAGGAAAGTCGACTTTAGTCAAAATAGCATAACCTGATCTCATAAATCACACAAGTTTAGTGTTACTTATTTTCAGTAGACTTTGAAAACCTTACTATTGTCACACTCAACTAGAAATGTGTTGACAACTCCTGACTAAGTTCAGAGAAAATAAATACTAGCCTTCTAAAATATACAGGACTCACCTCCCTAATGTGAGCACAAAATTCAAATACCTCTCATGTTCTCCCTTGAAGATATGTTAGCTTTACTCTGAACAAAGAGCAGCATTCCTTTGTGTTTCCCAAGGCCATTACACTGAGACTCATCAGATACCTATAACACTTGCTGAAGTTACCCCTTAAATATTTCTATTTCTGTAAAGAATGAAGTGTAGGATTTTTTTTCTCAGGACATTTAAGTTTTTAAATAGTTAGATCATAGATGTAGAAAATAAAAGAATATAAAAGTATTAGCAACAAATGAAATTGTAACTTTGGTAAAATTCTATAAAATTATAATCATTTCAATTATAATCAGTGTTAAAGAATGCTTTAGAACTGAAGTAATAAAATCTTAAGAAACCATGGGTAATTATCCATAGTGGAGAAGTTAGTCTTGGCAGTTTCTTAATAACTGTATTAAGAATTGGCACAATGGACTGTGACTATGGAAAAGTCTGACCTTTTACTGTTACTGACTTCAGCTATGATTTGTCATACCATTGTCTCCTGTCCTTTAATGAAAATCTAGGAAATACCTCTGAGTGCTGGGATTGAAGACCTGCGCCAGCGTGCCCAGCTTCCTCCTAACTTCTTGTCATTGTTACTTCCTAGAGTCAGCTCTTTAAATCATGAGTCATTTGAATGGAATATTTTTCCTAATTTCTTTCTCAGAGGGAAGGCTGTTAGTTAGTAAAGGCAACTTTTAAAAGTATTTATATTTTGTACCCTGTAACTTTACTATAGTAAAGTTTGTCAGGTCCATAAATCTTCTAGGGGGTTCGATGGGTCTTTTACATGAAGAATCATGTCGTTTGCAAACAGGACTTGTTTGACTTGTTCTTTTCCTATTGTTGTTATCCCTTTTCTGTCAGTCTCGTGTCTCATTGCTACCGCTAAGACGTTGAGTACTATATCACATAAGAGAGGGATGCGTGGACATCTTCGTTTTGTTCCTGATTTTAAAGGAAATGCTCTCAGCATGTCTCCACTTAATAATGTTGGCTATGGGTTTATTGTGGCTATGCCTTTATTATTTATGTTTTTATCTATTCCTGGTCTCTAGAACTTTTATCTCGTGAGCATGGTGAACTTTGTCAAATGCCTTTCAGCATCAATTGAAATAATTTTGTGGCTTCTCTCCTTGAGTCTGTTTATATGATCTATTGCATTTATTGGTTTACAGATGTTGAACCAACCTTCCTTTTCTGGAATAAAGTTCACTTGATTGCAATGTAAAAAAAAAAAAAAAAAATGCATTAGAAAACAATCCCTTGAGTCCTATCCATCCTCTGAATGTGTCACTTTCCTGAACGGTGCCATATTTGTGTATTTTAAACATTTATTATTATTATTATCATTATAATACTCCCCTTCTATTTTTTTAAGTTTGTTTATTTTTATGAGAGAGGGTATCACTATGTAGCGGTGGCTGTCTTGGAACTCATGAAGTTGCCCAGGCTGATCTTGAACTGACAAAGATCCTCCTGCCTCTGCTTCCTCAATACTGGGTTAAAGGCATGCGACACCATGCCCAGCTTTCTTCCCTCAGTTTTTACATGAGGATTTGATAGGTCTATAATTTCAGAGTACTAGAAATATAGTATATTACATATATATAGGAGTCTCTTTTATTCTCTGGAGCCGAATAACAACCCTGTGAAATTTTCCAAGGGTTGAACTGGACAAAATCGGCTTAGATGTTTCTGTTTCCTCTACAGGAAGATTTTAACCTACTCTTACTTGGCTGAATATCTACTTTGTTGAAGAGTTTGGTGAAGTCAGACTTGGCTGTTTCTCTCGCCTTGCTTACTGGGTTCTTGCATTGGAATTGATCCTACAGTCTTTTGCTGTATGTACTTCTATGCTGCATACAAAGTTCATCTGGGAAGCAGTCATCCTAACATGCAGAGTGTTGTCCATGTGGGTTATGTTGATCAGTATCCTTTCTTAGTCCTCTCAGTAATTGTTCCAGAATCTCTCTTCTACAAGCAAGCCTGTTGCCATCTGTGTTTAATACCTCTGACAAAGTGACTCCAAATATTTCTTCTCCATCAACCTAAGCCTAGTTGTTTCTGATACAGGTTTTCTTTGAACACCATACCCCAAATGAAAAGTCTCTAACCTCTCAAAATTAGAATAGCAACTAGCTTTTGACAAGTGGGTACTTTGCACCATAGAATCAAAGTCCTAAGGTGTGTGTCCTGTGTTTTCTGTACTGCTCCTTGCAGCACGGAGTGGATGGCTCTGCTCTTTTTCTTCTGTTGATACAGAAAGTGAGCTATGGGAAATATACCTTAGCACACAGTTCTTAAGTGTCAGCACCGGAAATGAAGTCCTTGTCACGTGACCATCAAGCTGGCTCTTGTAAAGTTTGTGATGTTTTGTCTCCTCCCATTTGTTCCTCTTCTCCCTCTGTTGCTATGACACCATTGTCTACTCACATTGAAGTGGAAAAATCTTAGTTTCAGATTTTGTTTCATTTTATTATGGCATAGTCCTCTGGTCAGAGTACCCCAGTATTTCATGTTGCCAATGTGCTTGTTCAGTCTCCTTTGAATGTAGTAGCCAAAGTTATCATTACAAATTTTCATTATTGAAGCCCCTCAGTATATATGAGGATAGATCTATAGTTTGCTGCACAGTATAATTGGAATTTTATTTCCCTATTAGCTTTTTTACCTCTTGCACCATTGCCCAAGCCATACTGTTAACTCTGTAATTCTGTCTTGAAGAATTGTGCTTCAGGGACTGGAGAAATTGTTCAGTGGCAGTAGAGCTTTCTGCTTTAGCATAGTACCCAGCTTTGATTCCAGACATTGGGCAGCTCACAACCACCCAGTGTGAGGGATCTGAAGTACTTCTGCAAGCGTCCTCATACATGTTGACATACGCACATTCACTCATACTTAAAAACATATTTTTAAAGAATTGTGAGGCTGGAGAGATGCTCAGTTCTTAAGAGCAATGACTGCTCAACCCAGGTTCTATTCTTTGTACAGTCTTCTGTAACTCCAATTTCAGGGGATGTACTACCCTCTTCTGACTCCATGGGCACCAGGAATCTATGTGGTAACTCCAATTTCAGGGGATGTACTACCCTCTTCTGACTCCATGGGCACCAGGAATGTATTTTGTACACAACAGATATACGTGCAAAACACCCATACACATAATTTTTTCCTCTTTTGAGACATGGTAGCATCATACTCATCTACCTGCCTCTGCATCTTGAGTGCTGGGATTAAAGGTGTGTCTGGCACAAGCCTTCTTTATAAATAAATAAAAAAAAAAAAAGCTACAGTTTAGTTATATTTTCAGGTCACTTTTCTGTGATGCCTCTGCTCCCTGACTGAAGGAAGTGCTTGGCATTCTGTGTCACACTGAAAACTGTTTGTGTTTGCAGGGTTGTCTCCTCACCAGACTATGAGCTCCTTGACAGAAGAAATCGTGTCTTATTCATCTTTGTATCCTCAGTGTCTGGCACAATTCCTGATACACAGTAAGTGATTAACCCTTTTTGTTTTAAGTGAAAATTATGCACTTGTAGTCAAACTAAGTGAATGTTGATTATTAATTCTTATACCTATATAGATCAATTAAAGTATTTTTTAAAAAATAAGACATTTGCACAGTGCACACCTTTAGTTCCAGTGCTTGGAAGACAGAGACGGATGGATCTCTCTAAGTTTGAGCCCTGTCTGGTCTACACACCAAGTTCCAGGCCAGCTAGGACTTTATATAGAGGGAGGGACCCTGTCTCAAAAGAAATAATTAAAAAAAATTAAAAATTGAAGCTCTGCATTTTACATACTTCCTGAGGTTCAATTTTTAAAAAATTTCATCATATTTTCCAGTATTGTGCGTGTGCTTGAGTATGACAATTGAAATGTATAGGGAGTTTATATAGAACCAAGGGAGAAATAGACAGGTTAGTCAGGATAGAGAAAAATGAGCAGTCTTTCAACAGGCTGGCATCAAGTTCCCATCTGTGTAGTGTTCTAAACTTACAAAGTTCTTCTCAGAGAACTAATCTGATGCATGCTTGTCTTACATCTCAGCAAGTATCTGTCTAATGGAATAATGAAGTCCTAGTTTTTTATTGATTTTTAAGTCCACTTTTAAATTAAAAAAAAAAAAAAAAAAAAAAAAAAAAGACCCTTTTGGCCTATGTGTCATTTAATGCCCAGAGAAAGAAGTATCTTTATTGAAGACTAATTAAATGGTGAGAGCTCTACTCTTTCCTTTGTCTTCTCCATAGACTTTAGAAACCACACTTGGTAGATGAGTGACTTAGCCTGTCTTCTGTCTACTTTTTGACTTCCATGCATTGTTTGAATTGCTGGGGCTGGGGAGATAGTTCAGTAAATAAAGGACTTGCTGCCTAGGCACGAGGGCCAGAGTTTGGATCCCCAGAACCAGTGTAGAAGCTGGGCAGACTTGTCAGCTGCCTAATGCTAACACTAGAAGTTAGGGATGGGATTTTCCAGGGGAAGCCAGGCAGTTAGACAAACAAGAATCGATGAGCTTGGGGTCCAGTGAGAGGTGGCTGGAAAGTAAAATGCAATGGAGGAAGACATTTGAAGTCAATTTCAGGCAGCCATATACATAATACCATCTTTTCACATATATATGAACTTACATACACATGCACGCACACACACACACACACACACGGAAAAAAAGAAAAGAAAAAGAAAAAAATACATAATTTGAATATGCCAGATTATATGTCACATTTGGAAGCTGGTAGTAAACATAAATATTTATGAGCCCACCATTTCAATGTTAAACCTAGATCACTGCTAACAGGGCTAAGGAGCTAACTGTGACCGATTCCTATATTGTACGTGCCTTTCTTTCCATCCCAGGTCAGTCTGCCATGTTGAATTTGTTTCTGTCACATACACCCCCCACTCTCCTCCTGACAAGGTCTTGCTTTGTGGTTCAGGTTGGCCTCAGATTCAAACTCAAACTCTTACTGCTTCTGCTTCTCCTCTGCTGGGATTATAGGTTTGTGCCACCGTGCCTGACATCTCTCTTTAATACAAAAAGAAAATTCTGCTGAGCTTCTTATCTGTCTTACTCATTTTTCTATTGCTGTGATAAAGCACCATGACCAAGGCACCGTATAAAGGAGAGTTTAATTGGAGTTATGCTTCAGGAAAGTTAGCATATATGTTGGCAGAGCAAGGGCATGGTGGTAGGTGGCTAGAGTGGCAACTGAGAACTTACATCTTGTCCCATAAGGGAGTAGCGTGTGCACTGGGCATGGTGTGAGTCTTTTGAAAACTCAAAGCCTGCCCCCAGAGACACACCTCCTCCAACAAGGTCACACCTTCTAATCCTTCCTCAACAGTTCTACCAATTGGAGACTAAGTATTCAAACACACGAGCCTATGGAGACCATTCTCATTCAAACCACTATAGTATATATTCAAAGCAATTTTTAAAATAAAGCTTGTATTTTACTTTAAAGAAATACCAGATTTACAAATGTTTATACATTTAAAGGCAAATATTGGAACGTAAAAGGCCACATAGAAGCATCACATTATGTACATGATGTAAATTCAGACATATAACCAGAAAATAATTGCAAAAAAGTCAAGCGACAGCTTGCCGTTTGGTAGCTCTTTGGACCTTAGCAACTCTCAAATGTGCTTCATTTAATTCTGTATTTGCTTTACAAGCTTTTGAGGTCCACTAATCACAATTACTCACATTTTTAATTTTCTTTTTCAGTCATAGAATTATTGTCTTGGTGACACAGTACTAAGTGTTAGTGTAGGGCTGAGTGTGAGGAGGTCACACTACTCAGAAGTCTCGCCTTCCCCACTCACTGGTACATTTCCGAGAATCATTCATGCCGCTGCCTCCAGCTGTAGCTCCTTCAGTCTCCCTGCTCTATAGCTCCATCATTTGAATCAGCCCAAGTTATAGAACTGCTCTTGTCGAGGTATATCTGAATAGATGTGAACTGTGTTGTTTTCATTATGTAGGATGGTTATACTTAAAGTAGAAGTATAGAAGTTTATTATAAAACTGAAAATGCCCACAGAAGAGCATATGAATGTTCAACTTTACATGGTAATGTCAAATTAGTTTTTAGGAGGATTTTACCAGTTTTATACCTATGTGACATCTATTAGAAATGTTCTTTTCTGTGTTTCTTGACAATATTTCATGCTAATTATTCTAGTTCTTTCTAAGAACTTTAAAATAGCATCCTGTGATCTGAAGTTGTGTTTTATTGATAGACAGTGATATCTTGCATTTCTTGTGTATTGGTCCGTTGAATAAGTTTCCTTGTCTGTGAAATTCTAGTCGAGAGTTTTTCTCTTGTTTGTTGTATTATGTTTTTCTTATTACTCGTACAGTGTTTGTGTCTTATGTGTACATGCAAATATGTGTTAGCATGTATTAACGTGTTGTGTGTGCTTGAGTGGAGACCAGAGCACAGCTTAAGCAGTTGTCTTTGGCATTGAATTCTCACCCCGTCTTCTTGCCCCCATTTCTTTGGTTTTGGTTTTGAGATAGTTCTTTCACTGGCCTGTACATGTACAGTGGGCTGCATGACCACATCAGACTCTTTTTACATGGGTTCTAGGGATTAGGCTCAGGTACTCATTCTTGCAAGCTAAGTATTTTACTGACTGACCTATCTTCTCAGCCTTTGTAAGCATTCTTACATAGCTTAGATCTAATCTTTAATTAGATTTTTGTTTTACAGGCATTTCCCAGCTTATAACTTGTCTATTGGTGTTCTTTATTTTCTTATTTAAATTTTTTTATTACATTTATATGTCCAGGCCTGTGTGCGTAGGTCAGAGGACAACAGGAACTAATCTTTTCTGTCCACTATGTAAATCTCAGACTAAACTCAAGTCTCCTTTATCTGCTGAGCCATCTTGCCAGCCCTGAAAATTTAGTTCCTATAGTTCTTTTTTTTATGATGCATAGAATTCTCAGCTTACATGTAATCAGAAGATTTAGTTAGGAAACCCTTTCATATTTCCCTTGCGAGTTGTACTTCATATTTACATCCTGAAATGGTTATTTATATGTGAATTGATATGAGATCCAGTTTCATATTTTTTCGTATTGGTACCATTTAATTTTCTGTCTTCTGTTGTGATTTCTGTCTGCCGTTGTCCTGCTGCTGTCATGGCAGGCTCCATAGACAGTCACTGACAGGGCAGGTAATCATTTCCATCATTGTGGGCTCTAGCCTGTGCTCTGCTCTTGTTGCACTCTGGGCATTTTGTAAGTTTTTTAATTTTTTTTTTAATTTAATTATTTTTTATTTGCCAGATGTAATTGTCTTCTAGGAGGCTTACTGCTGAATAAGCTCATGGTTTCTAGTTCTTTCTGAACTTTGGCTGACTGGTTCACCTCTGCTGTTTTGGCCTAAAGTCCTCTCTAAGCTAGCTGACTGATTTAAACTGGCTTCTTTCAGCTTCTGTTTGAATTGTTCAGCTTGGTCTCAAACTAACTGGTAATCTGTTCTAATTTCCTGACTTCTCATTCTCTGGCTCATCTGTCTTCAGCTGCAACCTGTCCTGGTAAACTGCATCTTTTTCTTTCTCTTCCTTTTCTCCTCTCTCTGTCTGTCTCTGTCTGTCTCTTTCTCTCCTCTCTCTCTCTCTCTCTCTCTCTCTCTCTCTCTCTCTCTCTCTGTATGGGTGTCTCTGTTTCTCTCTGTCTCTCTCTCTCTCTCCTGCTCTCTTAATTAGCCTCTCTTTCCTGTCTGTTCTCATGAGAGTTGGGAGTCTCCCATCTCTGACTCATTCTATCAAATCTTTCTCTGATTTATCACTTTTTCTGCCTAAGACATCACTTTCAAACATGGCTGCTTTCTTCTACAAACTAACTTTCCCTTCATTGTTTGGAATTAAAGGTGTGTACTAAGGGTATGTCTGTATTCCAACCAGAGGTATTAAAGGTGTGACATTCCAGATGGATCTCAGAGACCTAGAAAGTCTTTGGATGTAATCCTTTGCCAGAGCCGTGTTGCTGAGTTAAAATTCCTCTACAGTGTACCATTTTCAGTGTAGCCTGGTTTTATTCTTTGGTGCTAGCTGGGGCTGTCCAGTCAGTGCTGACTGCCCACCACTTGGTTTCTTACCCTTGACTTTAATCTCCTGACCCTCACAGAGCTCCAGTTTTGGGCCCTTCAGACTTCTTTCAGGTATGTATTACTACATCTGTCCATGGGTATGTTTGTATGTTCATTGTTCTGTTTTAGGGCTCTCTGTTTCTTCATCAATCTTGCAAACCTTTCATTCCTATTGTTTTGTTACTTTTCCTGGGATATGTGAATGAATATTCATTCTTTCTAGGCAGAGCACTGACAACAGACCAAAGAAACAGTTGCATCCAAGTCCAGCTTGGTGAGCCAATGGTTCACTGGAGTTATTTTTAAGAGCATGGTTGAAGAATATGAATATCTCTGTAGTTACATTACTGCAGCATAGATGAAAACTTAGAAAAACTGCATTCCTAGAGCTAGCTCCCTGGCCAATTCTCAGGCAATTCTTCTTAGCAATTGCTTACTGATTGCACAATCTTGGGGAGGGACCTCCTAAATCTTAAAAATGCCTGAAGTTTTGAGTCTTATTTTCTAAGCCCAACTTTTCTTAGCTTTTGGAGTCTTAATGAGCCTCTCTCTTCCCTCCAGTAGAGAATAGTTCAATTCAGAGGAAATAGCTAGGCAGCAGGTTTGTTTGCTAAGAAATAGCTTTTGTCTTTATTCATACTTTTATTACTATTTTTCTAGGTCAGTATCATTTCTTTATTGTTTTCTTCAAGTTACTTGTGTGCAATTAACTCAGGACTTCAAATTCCTTTTCCTAGGTCATTTGATAATGCTATAAATACTTATTTGTAAGTATAACTTTTTGTTTTGGTAGTCCACAGACTTTTATGTGTAATATTTTTGTTTGCATTCATTTTTTTTTCACTTAAAAATTGCCATTATGGTTTATTCAATGAACTGAATTCTAAGACAGAAAAAAAAAAAGTAGCTTCGTTCTCTTGCTTGTTCTGTAGTTGCTCTTCTGCTTCTCAGTTTCCACTGAGTCATCAGGTGTTGTCTTTCACAATACAAAGTTGCTGGACTGGCTTGGGAGGTGTCAGCAGGAGTCATTTTACTTAGGTGTAATCTGAAGCTTCATATTTGAGGTTTTTAAAGGGATGTCTATTACCGATTCATGATCTGGATCTTTGTAGGTAGTAAGGGAAGGGGGTCCATTGTGAGAACTGCAAGTAGCTCGTAGGTGTTGCAATGAAAAACAGAGCTGAGGTTAAAAGGAAGGAAGGGAAGTTAGTATTCAAACAGCTTAATCAGAAATACAAGGGATGAGAAACACACAGCTTACAACTGAGTATGAGGTAGCCTATGAGGCATAAGAGCAAGACAGACAGACAGACAGGGTTGGTAGACTGGCAGGCAATCTTTTGTGAATCTTTTCCACACTCCTGAGAATGTATGCAGGACACTATTGCTGTTTTACATGTTCTTGCTTCTAATGTAGACAGTTATAACAGACTAAGTAAAACTAGTTTCTAAGAAAGCCTCTTGTTAATTTAGAAAAGAGACCCAGACCTGATTTATAAATCAGGAGTTAATAAGAACATCTGTCGCTATTTTCTGCTGGCTGAGGAACAAAAAGCGCTCAGTATAATTAACGGCACCGAGACACCTGCAGGACTGCAGGTAGCAACACTAGCCAGTAATTACTAGCTAGCAGACAGTCAAGGCCAACACTTTTCAAAGCTGAAGCAGGAGATGGACAAAGCAGGATTGGAGGCTCCAACTACCTGTCACTGGTGAACTTCATGTGAACAGATTATAGTCATCTCTTTGGTTGAGACAGGGGACATGCCTAGAACATGTGGGCCCTCCAATGGCTCAGCTTGTGATAGTCCAGAGGAATAACCAATGTCGTGTGACTATCTCCTCCCTCGCCCAGTTTTTACCACAGTTCTATTAAAAACCACAAGACAAAGAAGTTCAATGTTTCCTCTCTTGGCATCTCTTCCACTTTTGGGACTTCTTTTTTTTTTTTTTTTTTAACTTTTTCCTTATTGTCTTCAATATCTTTTAATAAAGCTTGCTTTTGCTTTGTTTGTTCTTATGAGTGTTTCATGTCCTTAATAATATTTGGTACGAGAGTGAACTCAGAAGCTACTGTTCCAGGTTGGTCTTTGGTAGCAGTGAGTGTCTGGCATCCTACTTGTATCAAGCACAGTTGTGGGTGAGAGGGCCTGGCATTAGAAAAAACCCTGAAATGTTACCATTCTTGTAATGATCCCATGAGTCATTGTCTTTGGAGTTCCAAAACTGATTGTGCCATCTGCCATAGGCATTTAGTGGTCCACACTTGCTTCCGGAGACCCCTGCTAAGTGCTTTTCCTGAAGTCAACTGAAGTATTTAGCAGTCATTGTAGCAATCTGTATATCTGTTGTTTCCATAGCACTCATATTTGCCTTCAAAGTTTTGAGAGTATTGCCTCTTCTAGGTTTGAGACTTATCAAAGCTACCTTTGGCAGAATCAACTGTCCATTCTTTATTTGTTTAATCCTTATCTTGAATCAGGGTTAGGGTTAGGGTTAGGGCCAAAAGAACAATCATTTTCCCTGTCTTTGTCCTGTACATCATAAGCAGTATCAACTTACTCTCTTACTTAAAGACTTCATTGATGCTATGGGCTGTAAGTATAGAATCTTGGCCTTTAAATTCAGTGTATTTAATCCCAGCACTCAGAAGACAGAGGTAGATGGATCTCTGAGTTTGAGACCAGACTGTTCTACATAGTAGTTCCAGGACAGCCAGAGAGTGCTACACAGCAATACCTTTTCTTAAGAAAAAACTGAAGTAATCAAAGTCTTCTTACTTCTCTAGGTTGCTGGGCTCATGTAGTTAATTGATTGGTATTTAATACTCCAAAGGATTCTTTAATGGAGGTATCTATCCCATCACAAATCAAATTCCCTGGAAAGCAGTATAATGTCTAAATTTGTGAAGAGGACATTGTCTAATATTGGATTTTTAAACCACCCATAGAATAATGGGCTGGATGTAACAGTCAATTGGAGATGTCCTGCACCTGCTGTCTTTATCACTGTGTGGAGTAGTTGAGATATCTGTTCCTAAGTCAGCCATTGTATTACTTCAGCTAATAAGAGTTTGAGGCGTATTTAGCAAATTATGTATCAGAAAGTAAGATTCTCCTTGATTTATTTTCTTGTTGAGGTCACTATATGGGAGAAAGAATATGTAAGCTTGGTTGTTTTTAAAGCATTCCACTTTGGCTTCAAGTCTTCAAAATTACCTGAGCCTTGTTGAATCTTCCTTAATAATGCTGGTTTCTTTCTTGCTGGATCCCAGCCTTCTTATTTGTGTGACCATCTTTGCTTTCATTCATATCAGTGTCTTTATATGCTTCTTTACATTTGAATCTCTTTCTGTGACCATTCTATTTGAATTCTTAATTTGTGCTTTCTTACCTTTTTAACTGAATTTTTTAATTCTGTATTTTTCTTTATAATTTGGAAGCTATCCTTCCATTTCTTTATGACCAACCTTGAAAATCTGTCAAAAAATCTCTATCATATAATGTTCAACCAGATTGTAGTACCTCTGGTGAGCAGTGATTTTATCTCTGTTCTTGTCTTCTCCTGTAATTAAAATTATAATAAAAGGTTCCTAAATTTTAGGCATTATCTATAGATTTACTTGTATGTTTAGCTTCTTTGTTCATTCTTCTCTTTCTAACTGCTCAGATCATCCTTCGGATAATTGTATGAAACATGTATTTTTTCATTCCTTGAAGTAAAGGCCTTCTGTTGGCAATAGTTTTGGTTTATCTCAGCAGATCTTCCATGCCTTATGTGTTCCCCAAAGAGACTTGTAGTGGTTACATTATATTATTCATTTTAAAAATATCTAATTTTATGCATGTGAGGGTTTTCCTGCATGTGTATAGGTACACCGTATGTGTGCCCAGTGCCCATCGGAGGACATAGAGGACATCAGATTTCCTTAAACAGGAGTTACAGATGGTTGTGAGCTCCTGTGTGAGTGCTGGAATAGAACCTGGATCCTCTGCTACCAGTGTGTCAGCTTTCTAGCCCCGTTACATAATTAGCTGTAGATCAGCTCAGTCTGTTGAAAGTGTTCAGTCTGCATTCTAAGCATTCCTGCTGCCATTGAGAGTCTTCTGTTATTTTCATTTTTATTGTAATCTCTTTTCTCTCTGGTTACTTTTAATGTAAATCTTTTGATATTTCAAAGCTCTATTGCTGTGAATCTGAGTGAATTTCTTTGTATGTTTGTCATTTAAAACAATGCAGTGTTTCTTGAAATTCCAGATACATGTCTTTCACTAGTTTTGAAAACTAAAGTCCTTTTCTGTCTTGTAATTTTTTCTGGAAATATGCATATGAACTATTATTATGTCTTTCAAGTTTTTAAGCTCTGGCATTTTTCCTCCCTACTTTGCTTCTCCTTCCCCTTTCTTCTTTTGTTTTTTGTTTTTTTGAGGGGAGGGGTAGTTTATTGTGAATATAGTTTGAAATAGTTTATCACTATACTGCCCAAGCTGTTGACTGTCTCTTTTAAAAATTTTTCTCACTTAGAATGTTTGTCAGTGCTCTGTCTTCAAGGATGTGGAAGATACTAACTCATTACTTCTAGTATACTTTATGCAGAGTGAGTTCCTCCTACAACAAAGCCTGGGAAAGAGAGGAAGGAGGAGAGGGTGATCAAGTACAGTTGGAATAAGATGTATTTCCTTAGACATCTGATCGAGGTCAGCATAAACAGTCACAATCACGTTCCTAAAGTATGTCTTTGATATATAATAAATATAAGAAAATCTTATAATGATGTTTAAGAAACGTATTTTGTGGTTGTTTTTTATTCCAATCCTGCAACCTTAATAGTTAGAAAGATCAGCATGTCCGAGTTAGGGACATTTCATAAGATATTTAAAAAATAATCTCAGATCCACCAAAAATAAAGAAGAGGCTCCGGGCTGTGGCCAGTGGTTGAGCATGTGCTAAGGCTCTTCTTGCTTCACATTCAGAACCATAAACAAAACAAATAAAATACAACGGAAATATAACTTACTGGTAGAGTGTTAGCCTCACATGTGCAGGCCCTAGATTGAATTCTTAGAACCACAAACAAACAAACAAACAAACACAGTACAAACCTCAATAAATGGATACAGCCAGAAAAAAAAAAAAACCCAACCAAACAAGGAAACACAGCAGGTAAGCATTATATTATTTTTTAATTTAAAATTTATTTTATGTATATGGGTGTTTGCTTGCGTGTATGTCTGTGTACCAAATGTTGCTTAGTGCCTTTGGAGACCAGAAGAGGGCATTAGATCCCCTATAACTGAAGTTACTGCCAGCCAGTCGTGAGCTGCCAGGTGGGTGCTGGGGATTGAACCTGGGTCCTCTGGAAGAGCAAGTGCTCTTAACCACTGAGCCATCTCTCTAAGCCTGTCGTATTTTTATGTGACTTGATCTTTTTTATGGAGCCCTTGTTTTATGGTTCTTTTGTAAAAAAGGTGAAAACTAAGAAGATCTCGAAGTTTTAGTTCATAACAGCTTTGATATTGATTAACTCATTTGGCAATGGGGTGTGTGTGATAGAACAAGGATAATTGATTATATTTAGGATAATTAAAATGTTCTATAAATGACTACAGATAGCTATAAAGTATTAGTTTTAAAAAACTAGAAGATTTTGAATGTTTCACCCAAAAAAATAAAAAATAAAAATTTGAAGAAATAGATATGCTTACTCTAGTGTAAATATTTCTCAATGTAGACATCCATCAAAACATTATTTTGGGGCTAGAGGGATGGCTCATTGGTCAGGACACTGGTTGCTCTTTCACAGGATCTAGTTTTAGTCCCCAGCACACATATGTCAGCTCACGACCATCTGCATCTTGAGTGCTAGGGGATCTGACACCCTTGCCTAGCCTACATGGGCACTGCATGCATGTGGCACATACACATAGATGCAAGCAAAACCTCCATTAAAAAAGTCACATTGCATTCCAAGTGTGTGTAGAGTTTAGGTGTCATTTACAGTAAAAGTAAATGCATAAATAACACGAAGTTGGTTGTAGGCTCTATGTGAACTGGATCTTTTCAATTTTCTGTAAGTTTGAAAGTATTATAAAGTAAAATATCTGCTTAAATTAATTTTATCTTTGTTTCAAATCATTTTCTAGTTTTTTCTTGATTGACCATACTTTATTTCATCATCCATTGATAAAATTAGAATGTACAAGTGTACAATTGTAATTTTGAAAGTCCCTGACAGTCAGTCAGAAACTATTGTATTGGATTTCTCTTGACTCTTACGTACAGGCTCAGGTTAGGCTGTTCTTCATTTTGGGTAACCCCAGTGGCTAAGTGTGAGTGTTTTCCTGAGGGTATATGTAAATGGGTGGCTGGTGCTCTCATGTAATTTTGTCATGGGTCCTCACGGTGAGCTCCCTTCACCTTGTCGCTAGCCCAGTTTTTGTCTCTTGATCATATACTGCCACTATCAGCATGCACATCAGGATAACATGTCTGTTTGTCTATAACACTCTTCATTTCTTTTATTTATTTATGTGGGGGTGGGGCACATGCCATGCTGAACATGTGGAAGTTAGAGGGCTCCTGTGGGATACTAGGATTGAACTAAAGCTGTCAGCGTTGGCCTCAAGTGCCTTCATACACTCAACTGTCTGACCCATCCATTTCTTAACTATCATATTATCTTTTTTTTTAAAGGCTATCATTATATAAGTGTGGAGTAGGACTGATATTTTTCACACTTAAGAACATAACAGAGCTGGGAAAACAGTTGTGCAGTTGAGCTGTGTAGGAAATGTTTGTGTTAAAGCAGAGTGAAGGGACTTTCATAATATCTAGTAGACCAGACAGCTAGAAATTCAAAAAGTCTTTAATTTCCATTGACTTTTTCTCCCTTGGTTAGTAATTTAAGTGTTCCATTTCAATTGTTTTTTTTTTTTAATTCATTCTCTTTCTCTCTCTCTCTCTCTCTCTCTCTCTCTCTCTCTCTCATTAATAGAAGGATAGTTCTTCCTTCCCTTTCCTCCTTCCTCCTGCCAGAACCCTCCCATGTGTCTCTCCTTACACTCTGTCAAATTTATGGCCTTATTTTTTTTCACTAATTTGTTATTGCATGCATATACATATAGGTGTGTGTGTGTGTGTGCACACGTGTGTGTGTGTGTGTGTGTGTGTGTGTGTGTGAGAGAGAGAGACAGAGACAGACAGAGAGACAGAGACAGAGGCAGAGACTGTGTGAGCGTGTGTGTGTTGTTCTGTCCACAGACTGTTACTTGTATGTTTGATTTCAGGGCTGACTATTGATTTTCTTACATGAGCATGAGAGCTGATTGCTCTCAAGTAGATGTCATCCATAAGCCTGTTTTCTCCTGTGTAGAATCAGAGCATTGACCCGAATGGGGCCTTGATCGTAGACTGAGCAACTCTTCCCTTGGTGTATGTGTCATCGTGTGCATGAATGCATCCCAACACATAAGATATTCAAATCCTACCAAGTGAAGAGGGTGGGATGATTTTAGAATATTGCTCCCTAAATTTAGGGAAAGGATCTCATTGGAGCACAGAAAAGACAAAATATTATGAGGAAAGCAAGATAATATTAATATTCATTAGTATCTCTCAATATTTCCCAGAATATTCCACTTTATCTTTAGGAGGTTAAAGGTTAAGCCTTGCGATATTTGGTATGTAGAAGAAAGCTGTAGTTAGCTTTGCTTCTTCTTCTTTTTTTTTTTTTTAATAAAAATTCTTGGTTAAATTCTTGGTTAACAGTTTAAATTTTTCTTAACATGATTATTGTGCTGTAATTATTTAGGAGAATGTTTTTATTTTTAGGAAATACACACTAAAATATTCAAGAATAAAGGACTACTTACTCAGGAGATTTCAACAGTATGTAAATATATCAACACAGTTATGTATATATTCATTTTTACATCAACATATGATCCTGGATTCTTAGTGTTGTCATTTGCGCTGTTGCTCAAATTGACTCAGCTGTGGTTAGTTGGTCACACTCTTATATAATGTTTCTATACTGTCTTAATTTTAAATGAAAGACAACTGAGAACGTGTGATGGTATGGATTTTCATTGATTTAAATGACCAGTTTTAATCATCTTGAAAATCTTTTTTTTTTTTTTTTTTATATAGAGTCAAGGTGAATTTTGGGACATGGCCACTGCTTCACCGAGGTCTGACACTGGTGATAACCACAGTGGAAGGCTACAGTTAAAGGTAACGGGTAAGTGATTTTAATAATCACGGAGCGTTATGACGGTTAGGTGAAGTTGGATGTTGCATGCATAATTAGTCAAATACATTTCATAAGTGATGGCCTTGAGACATATACAATGATGTTAGGCTGATGTTAGGCAGCACTGGGATTCAGTGTCTTTCCTTCGTATTCTGTCTATTGTTTTTTCCTTGCCTTGACTTTATCATTATTTAGTCTATGTTTTTGAAGTAAAAGATCACTTTGTAAAATCCATGATCTTGATTTCACAATAACTTGAATAATAATAATAATAATAATAAAAACATACTTTGGACTATAAAGGAGGAGACAGGTCAAGAGGAACCAGAACCTGTCATAGTTATGAGGATGCTGGTTAGGGCTCTTTTTTCCCAGATTTTGGTCCTGGTGATTGAAGCCAGGGCCTTGTGCATGCCAGGGGGCATTCCATCAGTGAACTATATCCTTAGTCCAGTTTACTCCACTAGCCCTTCTATTTTTTGAAATTATCAGGTACCATCATGCTAAGCCCTCTCTATTATTGAAGTCTGTCAGTTGCCTGTGTATAAACTGAGAGAATCCATGACCCCATTATTCTTACATATTCATGCCTCCAAAGCCACCAGACCATGAATGAATGAATGACCACCCTGGAACTAACTGTAGCCAAGGCTAGCCTTGACTTTGTGATCCTCCTTCATTTTTCCAAGTACTGGGACTACAGGCATGTACTACTAACATGTCCATCATAATATTTTTTCTTTTCCTTTTTTGAGATGAAGTCTCTCTGTAAAGCCCAGGGTGGCTTCATGATACTCCTTCAGCTCTTAACTTAAGCACTGGAATTACATGTGTGTACCCCTCTGTCCATGTATCTTTATTTGTTTTTAATCTGTAGTTGATTGGAGACAGACATACAAGAACAGTGTGTGGTGGGCATAGCTCTGCGGTACAGCGCTTTTCTGGTGTATCTGAGGCATTGGTTTTCACCTCAGGAACTGAAAAAGCCACCAGCCAGCCAACCCATAAATATGCTAGAAATGGAAAAACAGTGATCTAAAAGTTAAACAGAAGGTAGCCCACTCTGATGCAGTAATTTACTATATCACAAACATCAAGAATGATAGCATGAAGAGATCGTAATTTTCAGTATTGGAGATTTTAAGATTTCCAATGTTAAAGGATCAGAAGCAAAGTTTGCAAGGTATGTAAAGAGTACTTGGCTAAAAAACTAATAGGTAAAAAAAAATATATATATATATATATATGTATATATATACACACATATATATATTATCATTTTTGAAGCTATTGTGTTTTATATAGTACCTTAATTATATTTTAAAATATACCAATTTTTATATTTATTTATGTACATGCACATACATGCACCATGGTACATGGACAGGTCAGAGACTGGCCTGTGGGAATCACTCTCTGTTATTTGGATTTGAGGGACTGAACTCATGTCATTGTGCTTGGTGGCAAGTGCCTTTACCCACAGCGCTTCCTCAGTGGCCTGTCATTTCATTTAAGTCGTAAGTGTGTTTAGTGTCTGCGATGTGCACTATAGGTAATCGTCTCAAGTATTTAATTGTATATGGCCTAAACAGGTTTTCTTGTTGATTTCAAGTGTAACCGCCTTACTTGTTCTATTCAGATTTCTTATATTATTCTCAGTCTGTCTAGATATTTTCACTTTATAGTACATAAATTTGGAGAAACTTTAATTAGATCATAATTTATGCAGACATCTCTGTTGTTGTCTATTTTCTTTCACTCTTTATTTGAATTTGCGTCCACCATTTTTCTCTGTGCCCCCCCTAAACATTCAAACATTTGGTGTTTTTGTTGGAAAATTATATTTTAATTGAAGATGATTTTTAAGCTTTTATTATAAAATTCCCAGATCTAAGAATATATCAAATCATTTCTTCCTCATTCAACTTTTATGCTAATTTTCATGTGTTACCACATACATTTGTTATTAAATGTTTTTAGGGATGTTACTGTTGATTGACTCCACCATCCCATGTCTCCAAATTTTCAGTATTTACAAAGTGTGACTGTGAAGGCTATTTTGAATATAACAACAAATATAAATCCGTAAATGGGATTTATTCTATGTTTCCATTAATTAGAACTCCTGTTTGAAATAGTAGCATTCAGTTGATTTAAAAACCTTATCACTGATTTTATATGTACTATTGAGATGCCATGTTACAAATTTTTATGAGATTAAAAAATATATTTAAAAAAAAAATCTATTGGTGGGGGGGAATCTGTTACTTTATCAGCTTTCAGTGTTATCAGGCACTTTGCCCAGGTACCTACCCATGGGCATATTTTGAGTGAGTCTGCAGCTAACTCATTAGTAAGAGCATATTGGATGCTGGGCATTTGCTCCTGCTGACAGCGCCTTCACTCACCAACCCTAAGAATCAGGTATTATTGTCCCTCTGTTTTTCAGGTGAGAAAATGGAGGGGCAGAGCCATTAATTGACCTCCTTCAGGTCAGGATTCTAGTAATGGCAAAGTTAAAACATGAGCCCAGGCATATTGCACTTGTATGCTTTTAATATGATCCTGTTCTGCCTTCTCTTCCTTCTCTTCACTTACAGTGTGTGAATAGACAGGACGTGTATGGATCAAAGGAATAGCTTTTACTTGGAATGGAACCTTCTGTGATTCCCCTTGGTGAACGTAGAGTAACTGGAGCATCTTGGATGGGAAGGAGCTTTATTAAGACACTCACAGTAGCACTGGAGACATAATGTTGAGCACTGTTGTACTCTGTCAGCTTTTTAATAAACATTAGTTTATCGTTTTCATTAGTTTTTACACATTAATAGAGGGGTAACTGTTTCAGATTCTTTACCTCTGACAAGTCACTTTCACATTGTATCTCATTGGTTTGTTTGACTAATCTCTCTCCGTAGAATGGAAGCTTATGTCGTGTTCTTTCTCATCTTAATGACTCATGTGTGACCCAGAGTCTTTTCCTTTGTCATCTCAGATCCAGAATGGTTACAATGACCTGGTTATAGAAGTGACCGTAATGTGCTGTTTCTGCTGCTTGGTAGTCAGTAATTTACCCTGAAAATGTGTTCTGTGTCTGGAATACCAGTTGCAATCATTAATGGCACATGTTTAGGCTAAGTTAATTCCTTACTATTCAGATACATTTTTTTTGTGCGAAACTACTGTTTTTTTCCAGGTAAAACATTAAATAATTTCTAATAAATGGGCCACAGTTATATGATGAATACCATCTAGATGAAGGCATTTATTTTTCTCATAATCTTTGGTACAGTTTGAAATTATATTTCAATAGCAGGTAAAAATATAAATCATCCAAGTATAGTAGTACACATCGATGGCCCCTGCATGTGGGAGACAAGGGAAGGTTGTGAATTTAAGTTCAGCATGGGTTACATAGGGAGAATTTTATTTCTCAAATATACATCAATATATGTCAATAGATACACAGATACCAGATCTTGCTGTGTTTGACAGGAGTGTAAAATAATAGAACCATTTTGGAAAAATAGCCTGACATTTATTTAATAGAGACTTACTGGGCTACCTGGCAATTCTAATATATCTAAGGCAAATTAAAACATGTTCACAGCCAAACTTGCACATAAGTGTTTATGGAAGTCTTAGACACAATATCTACAAAGTAGTTTAAATGTCTCAACTAACAGATAAATAAAATGTGGTATATCAAAAATGGACTAGTATTTGGCAGAAAAAGCAGTAAAGTATTGGGGCATGGTATAACACTGATAAAACTTGAAAGCATGTTAAGTGAAAGAAGGCAGCCATGAAAGAACCCATGACACAGACATTTCAGAACAGGCAATCTATAGAGACAGAATGAGGGACATTGGGGAAAAAAAGGAAAATTACTACTTAATGGTCAGGTGCTTTTTGGGTAAACTAACAAAAATGTCTTAAGATTAGTTTGGATGTGTGTACAAGTCTGGAACCCATTAAAATGAAACATCCTATTCTAATGGATGTATCTGTCAATAAGTTGGTTACTAAGAAATTAGATGGCTGTAGACATTAGCAGCTTCTCCATTTGTCAGTGAGACATGTACTAGAAGTGGAAGAGCACTTCTGTTTTGATTGGTTTACTAGTAGGTAATGCTCTTTTTTGTCTTTTTGGTTGCATGCGTGCATGTGTGTGTTTATATACTCACCAGTAATTATCATTTTCTATTAGTTTGTAGTGCCAAACTAAAAAGAAAAAAGAACTGGTTTGGAACAGCAATATTTACTGAAGTCATTGTAGATGGAGAAATTAAGAAAACAGCAAAATCTAGTAGTTCTTCTAATCCAAAATGGGAAGAGCAGCTGATCGTGTGAGTATCATGTATAAGAATAGAAAATTGTCAAATCACATGCCCCATGTTTTGTATTTTGTGGACTTACTTCAAGTAATAAAGTTTTTTCTTTATCTAAGAAAGAATTTAACATATGAAGAAATTTTTCATTTCATTTTTCTCAAAGAGGAAGCACAGTAATTTGTGTTTTTATTTTATAGACAATTGTGTCTACATGACCTTTTTTCTCTTATTGTTTTGTATAGAAATAAAGTCAGCCATGTTTTTTAAAAGATTTATTTATTTATTTATTATATTTAAGTTCACTGTAGCTGTCTTCAGAAACTTTTTCCTCTCTCTCCGGCCCTGCTCTGGTCCCGCTCACTGTAGCTGTCTTCAGACACCCCAGAAGAGAGAGGGCATCAGATCTCATTACGATGGTTGTAAGCCACCATGTGGTTGCTGGGATTTGAACTTGGGACTTTCAGAAAAAGCAGCCAATGCTCTTAACTGCTGAGCCATCTCTCCAGCCCCCAAGTCAGCCATTTTTAATTTTGGCATTTTGAAGTATAAATTTGGCATATGGAGTATAAATTTTCACGTAGTAGAAACATAACTAATGACAGTCATTCTAAACAGCTCTAGAAATATGTTCCCATGGGAGAGGTTTTTCTGAGGTCTCAGTAAGGCACTCAGTGCTCAGTGGTTGCTAACTACAATAATCCTGAAGTAGTTATCAAGGCCACAATGTATTTGAAAGTATTTGTTATTTTCACTGTGATCCAGTTTACTGTTTTATACAGTATTGATCTCAATTCATGGTTTTAGAAAAAATAATAATTAATATAAATAACTTAGAAGAGTTAGCACACACAGTGATGACATGTTTATTTTTGTTATAATGTTATTCATGCAGAAATGTGACCCCACAGACCACCTTGGAGTTTCGGGTTTGGAGTCATCACACTTTAAAGGCAGATGCCCTATTAGGAAAAGCAACAGTGGACTTGAAACAAGTGCTCTTAATACACAACAGAAAATGTGAGTGGCTTCCTGATCTTGGATTCTTTATACAGACATCCTTCTAAAGTCTACAAGTGAAGTGTGTGTTGTGCTTATGAAGAACGCATCGCTTAACTGCCAGTGGCTGCCTTTAGAACTGAGTCATCATAAACTGCAGGCAATATTCTCCTGTCCTTTCTCCATGCTGTAGACCGTGTAGAGACTTCGACGCCCATTGCCATTGTGTACTTAGACCTGATTCAAGTATGGTGATGTATGCCTGTAATTCCAGGAGTCAGCAGGCTGAGGCAGAAGAGTTGTGAAGTTCAGGCTGGCTAGGGTGAATAAATAAATAGCACTTCCTCTCTCCTCCCCCCTCAAACAAGACAACCCGTCCCCTATTAGTGCTGGGGGCCAAACCCAGGTCCTTGTGCAAAGCAGGCAGGGACTTTCCTCTTCACTGTTTCTATGGCCCTTGAGCATATTCTTATTTTCCTTGAGAGTGATATCTTTATTCAGATTAAATAGTCTAGTGTTAAATTTTTCAGCGTTAACCAGTTAACCATAAAAGTATGGAGAAATGAAAAATCACCGAGCACTGTATAAATTATAATTCTGTTCAAAGATAATCACTCAATAATTAGTTCTCCTTTCTTGTTCTTAAGCATACTTTTCATCTACTGCTTTTAAAAAAATCAACTGTATATTTATAGTATACTATAAGTACTAGGTTTCCATGATTGAAAATTTTCTAGCATTGGAATTTCTAAAGTAGTTCAGACTACAGTAATGTTAAGCCTCTTGTTTGTATATACAAAACTTTGCAAGTATATACATAGATTTATAATCTTTTAGAAAGGCTTTGTAGTAGATTTAATCAAATCTCAAATTATGTGATTCATTGAAGATTTGAAAACCAGAATTCTAGTTGATGATATTTTTTTAATGGAATGCTTCCTAAGTTTGAGGGAATCTGGTCTCTGATCTGGTCCCCAGATGATTTTAGGTTTATCCGTTCAGAGGCAGAAATGCTAGAGTAGACATAATTGAAGAACTTTTCTGGTTAGTAGAATCTCTGACCTGGATCTATCAATTGGGTCTGCCATCACCTTGCCAAGGGACCAGGCCTTAGGAAGAAGGGGATCACCTGTAGGAAGATGGCTTGCCTTTCTCACCTCCTTTAATAGGATACAGGACTTTCCCTCTCTGAATTCCTTCTCCTCACAGCTTACTTGTAATGTCAATGTAATTTGAGATGAAACCCTCATAAATTGCATAAACATAGGTATCTGGTTGATCTACTTGAACAGAATGTGTTTAGATGAAAAAATATGTTATAAACATTTCTACTGAACGCAGAGGCTTTTAAAGATCGCAGTAGTACCTACATACCTTACCCTAGGCAGTCATTACATTTCTCTTATTTTGTTTGGACTCAGGGTCTTACTCCGTAGTAGCCAGACTGTCCTTTCAGATCCCGATCCTCCTGTCTCAGCGTGTTGAGGACAAGAATTAGTCTTGTGCTCCTTACCCAGATCTTCAACAAGTGGAAACTTTTTTCTCACTTCTCTTAAGGCTAGAATCTGATCAAGATGATGATGGAGTTGTTTTCTTCTGAGACTTTTACCTTGACTTGTCCCAAAACAACAACAAAAAATAAAATCGAATTGTTTCCATTTTGGATAACAAAGTGATTATGGATGAGTTTTAAAGAGTATTATTTTTCTAAATTATTAACTGGCAAATTGTGTTTGCAGAGTAAAAAGTCATTTTATGGTTTACCTATAAAATAAACTAGTCAAAACAAGCTAATTAATCTATTTATGTACCCTGTTTTGTGATATATGTTTAAACTTTCAGTAATTTCAAACTTTACATAATTACTAATTCATTATACTATAATGTATTTCAAACATGAAAATCCCATATTTCTTTTGTATATTTCTCTCACGCCTGAGTAAATTTAATGTAGATTCTGTGGCATGGAAGTTGAATCCAAGGGACTTTGCATTTAAATCAGAATAGATTTAATAGGAGGATTTGGTCTTCTATAAGAAAGAAGCAATAAGCTGCTGTCATGACATGGAGTACTTATGGAGCACCAACTGTGTCCGATGTGGTGCTTATGACTCACTACTGGGTGTGAAGTTCTTTTAATTTCCTTTTTGTTATTCTTACAATTCCATTTTGTAATGAAAATGGAGGAAACTGAGACTTAATGAAGCTTGACCACATATGTGGCAAAGGATGACCTCGATGGCCATCAGGGAGAGATGAAAGGCCCTTGGGCCTGAGGATGTTAGAGGCCTCAGTAAAGGGGAATGTCAAGGCGGGAAAATGGGGATGGGTGGATGGGGGTGGGGTGGGGTGGGAGGTGGAATTCCCTCCTAGAGGCGGGTTGGGGAGGGGATGGGGGGTATACAAAGAGGAGACTCAGAAAAGGGGAAACATTGGAAATGTATATAAAGTATCAAAAATAAAAAAGGAGGAAAAAAAAAAGAATATAAAATGAGGACATAATCTTTTATATTTTTATACAAGCATGCACTAAAATCCTGTTCTTTTTCTTGTGTTAATACAATGAAGGCTTGTGACCTTTAAAAAAAAAAAAAAAAGAAGCTTGAATAACTTAGCTTTGTACGTCTAGTAAGTGGCAGAGGTGGACTTGGTAACTAAGACACTTCACTCTCGGGATTAAATTGTGCCTCATCTACAGGATCTTTGTGCTTCTGCTCAGGAGCAAGTTTATATCGCTGTTGCGATTATTTAGATAGTATTAGCTTGTCCCCTGAAGGCTGTACTGTGCACTGCAGTGATGAAAGATGATATTAAAGTTGTGGAACGTGAGAAGAGTCACGTAACTAACCGTGACTGGATTCCCACTGCGGTATATACAAGGTCTACAGGTGCTAATGCAAGAAATTATTTCCAAATTCTGCTGTCAAGTTCGGAAATAGAGCAATTCTGTAGCTGAGTTATCTCTAAAACATGTTTTTGTATGTGACAAATGTTTTTAAATTAGAATTTTCTTTTTTCTAGTAGAAAAAGTGAAAGAGCAATTAAAACTTTCCTTGGAAAACAAGAATGGAATAGTGCAAACCGGGGAACTGACAGTTGTCCTTGATGGATTAGTGACTGAGCAAGAAACTGTAGCCAACCGCAGCTCCTCGCCACCCAGTAAGCTGTGCTGATGTGTCTTTAATTTAAATAAAGAAAACTGACGAGAAATATGTAGAAACTGAGTTGCTTTCTTTCTTGATGTTTAGTAGAAATTCAGCAAAATGGTGATGCCTTACCTGAGAACGGAGACCTTCCAACAAGGACAACTCCCAGGTAGAGCGCTTTATCTTACTATTTTTGTAGCATGCTATAATATTTCCCAAGCTTCGTGTTTTTAATTTACTTTATTTTCTGTTAGCTCCAAATTTATGGCCCTTCTGCTTCAGTTTCTTGACTTTTAGGGTTGCATTACTGAGTGGCGGTGGGTGGGTGTGCACAGTGACTTGGAGTTTTCAGTGTAATTGAGGGTGACCTCTAAGCTCTGGTCCTCCTGCTCCCCCCACGAAAGTGCTGGGGTTACAGGTTCATGCCACACCCAGCTTACAAGTTTCAATTCTCAGTCACAATTTAGTATTCGTCATAAAATTTAAAAGTCTAGCCTGGGCTATGTCGAAAGACCCTGTATCAAAAAAATACCAAAAATATATTAATAAATAAAAATTGAAAAGCTTATATATAAAGATGTTATTTGCTGAGTACCTGGAAAGTAAGCTTTAAAACAACAGCTTTATAGATGTAACACCTAAGAAAATTACCATTTTGGCCATTTTCTGAAAACAGAAATTCTTGTCTTATATAGCATAATGTTTCAAGTATTCCCTTATGCTGTGGAATGTGGCAATGCTTCCTTTCTTACTGAAAATGCCTTTCACAGTATTTCCAGTGTGTTGGTTCTAAGTCTGCGGTGTGGGAGGGAGCCCTTCTTGATTGGCCATCCTCCTGTCGCTCATTAGCTAAATGCCTTACAGATTATGGCTACAGAATTTATCCTGCCATTTCCAAAGCTCCCTGCTATTCACACTTTGTGATGACTAAGAAAGGCTCTTTTAGACTTGAGGTCCCAGGGAACTCAAGAGGTCTGGTGGGGGAAGCACCCTCCCAGAGGCGAGGGGAGGAGGAATGGGATGAGGAAATGTATGGGGGGGAGAGCAAGGGGAGTCAATGACAGGAATGTAAGTAAGTAAAATTTAAAAAAGAGGCTTTCCTTTGAAACATGTAAATGGAATGAGAATATATGACTCAAATATAGTGGAATTAAAAGTCCAAAAATATAAAAACATATTCTTATAAAATTGACTTGGTATATCTGAAAAATATGTCAATACAGGGCAAAGTATAACTTTTGGACTCTGCACAGTTACTATAATATATCCTTAATTGCTGTTGGGTGCTTCTCATCAAAGCACTTGAACATAACTAGATACTGTGGCCCACTCAGTCTGAGACACTTGAGAGGCTGAAACAGGAGGATGGCAAGCTTGGTGCAGTCTGCATAGTTTAGTGGGACCCTCTCGAAACAAAAGCTGTGAAAAGGTAGAGCATTTGCTTACTGTGTGCAGAGATGGGTCTGAGTCTCAGTACTGCCTTTTGATTGGAGGCCTAGCCATTAGTGTTGAGACGTCTTTCCAACCCGCCCAGTACTGTTTTTACAAAAGCTTTTGAAACTATGCTTTTCAAATTGCGTGTTTGCTTTAAGTAAACAGTGTCCAGATTATAATTTACACTGAGAAAAATTAATAATCAAAACAGTGTAACAGTGTATAGATTAAAATATATTACTGTGTAACATGCTTAAATACTTTAAAATACAATTTTAGATTTCAAAGGAGTATAAATGACTTAAAACCCAATCCTGCGTTGAACATAGTTGCTTGTACGTGTAATGCCAACACTTGAGAAGCAGAGGCAAGAGAATGGCTTTAAGTTTGAGGCTACCCCGAGTTACATATCACGTTCTAAGCTAGCCTGGCCCATCTAGGAAGACATGTCTTAAGACAAACGAAGCCACCAAAACTGTTACTGTTTTACTATGGTACCAGGAACCTTTCAAGCAGTGTAGACTTCTAGATCACGCATTCTGAATGGCCGAGGAGAGATACATACTTCAGAATTACTTGGAAGTTTTGTTCAGACCTTACCTGTCTTCATTATTAAATATATTTCCAAGTTCAGAATTAGTTTGTGGACATTTCATATAACTTCTTGAGTCTTTGGGGCTACTTTCAGAGCATTTAAAGTAGCCTAATATTCTAATCTAAAACACACAACTGAAACAGTATTGAAGGTCTGTATGCACTCAGCATCTTTGCTTTATCTGCCAGTGGGGACACTTATCATTGAAGGTAGTGTAGTTTAATGTAGCAACAGCAGGCTGTATCTCTGATCTCTGCTCTAGCACTCTACATGAATGTTAGAAAGTCAGTATTTTTTTTAAATGTAAAGTTTGCTGATATTGTTTTTTTATATTTAACTCATTGAAGTCAGACTTTTTTCTCTTTTTAAAGGTTGGCTGTGGAAGGTACTATTGGAATTGATAATCATGTATCAACAAATACTGTTGTTCCCAACTCATGCTGTTCACATGTAGTTAATGGAGAAAACACACCTTCATCCCCGTCTCAGGTTGCTGCCAGACCCAAAAATACTCCAGCTCCAAAACCACTCACATCTGAGCCCACCAGGGACACGGGTAACCTTGACTGTTTGTCACAGTATTTGAGTGAAAAGTAAATAGGTTTATGTATTTATGCCTCCATTTTCCTTATTATAGTATGCTATCCTTCTTAATCTTGTTTTATAATATAAAGTATAAAATTATGATACTTAGAAGCTTTTTCTAAGTTTAAAATCTTCTGGATTATTTAAGAAGGTATGCGAAAAACAGTTGAGAAATCACAACTCTTTACTAAGCAAGTACTACTATGATGTAAAATTCTTGGGTTTTAGGTATTATTAGTGATAAAGTGTATTTTTGAAAGAATTTGAGTGAATTCACTGATCTGTTAGTCAAGGTTAGAATGTGGAATCTCAGGGTCATTTTGATTGCATTTCCCTGATGACTACGGATGTTGAACATTTCTTTGGGTGCTTCTCGGCCATTCGTGATTCTTGTTGAGAATTTCCTGCTTAGCTCTGTACCCCATTTTTATGTGGGTTATTTGGTTGTTTTGAAGTCTAACATCTTGAATTCTTTATATATCAGCCCTCTGTCAGATGTAGGGTTAGTGAAGATCTTTTCCCAATCTGTAGGCTGCCGTTTCGTCCTATTGACAGTCTTTTGCCTTATAGAAGCTTTTCAGTTTCATGAGGTCCCATTCATCAATTATTGATCTTAGAGCCTGAGCCATTGGTGTTCTGTTCAGGAAATTTTCTCCTGTGCTAATGTATTCAAGACTATTTCTCACTTTCTCTTTTATTAGTTTCAGTGTATCTGGTTTTATATTGAGATCCTTGATCCACTTGGACTAGAGCTTTGTACAAGGAGATAAGTATAGATCAATTTACAATCTTCTACATGCAGACTGCCAGTTAAATCACCACCATTTGTTGAAGATGCTTTCTTTTTTCCACTGTATGCTTTTTGTTTCTTTGACAAAAATCAACTGTCCATAGTTGTATGGGTTTATTTGTGGGTCTTCAATTATATTCCACTGATCAACCTGTCTGTTTTCTATTAATGGTTTCTTTAACCTGTCTTCAGCATAGGAATTTTCATGTAGTAGCTAACATTTTAGAAGTGGATGCTGTGATTTAATATCACTATCAGAAAGTTTTATTTTTCCCCAAAGGGAGAATTATACTACTGTAGAAGAAATGTCCTAGGAAGACTTTACAAGTTTCTTGTGGTTTTTTTTGTTTTGTTTTGTTTTCTGAAAATATACCATGATATTGACACCACAAAGTGCTCCTTATTTCCAGGTAGGCAGATACAACAGTGAACTTTGTTTTTGTCTTTCATAAAAAAAAAGAAAGTGATATAACATGATAGTAAAAGCTAAGAAAATCCATCTTACGAAAGCAGAGAGGGCCTTGTGAGCTCCTGCCCCTAAACAATTATTGACAGTTGGTGGCATCTGAGAGTCAGTTTTCTTTAAGGGTGTAGCCCCACACCTAAGAGTATATGAGAATCATAAACTGGACTCAGTAGGTTATTTTTAAAAAGAAAAAATAAAAAGATGACATAATACTGCAGGGAGTAGAAAGAGGGTGATAGATCTGGGAAGAGTAGGGGGCAGATGTGATCAACACACACAGTATGAGATTCTCAAGGAATTTAATATTTTTAAAAACTCATCCTATAGGTAGACAGTATAACACACTTAGAACATTCAGCTTCCTTTTGGGCCAATTTAAAATTAGAAATTGCAGTCTTAAATATATGGTCTGAAGAAATAGATATTGAAAGATCAATAGTTTTTTAATATCAACATGTATATCCTATTTTATATCATAACAGGAAGAAACCAAAGCAAAACAAAATATTTTAAATTTATATTTAAGTTATTTTCTTATGAACTCTTCCAATAGGATATAAAAGCAAAATAGCAAAAGAAAAAGCCCAGACCTATGCACTCATATATTGCCAAAGCGGGCAAGTTTGTTTCTGTGGCCATTGTTGGATTCAGAAGCTGAACAAGTTGCATCATTTCTTGCAGTAATTAGATGCCAATTCCTTATTCATGAAAGGAATCAGATGATACAAATGTGGCCTGGGCACTTCAGGAAGGCCAATTCAGTGTACAGAATTTGCTCTTCCTTTTGAAACAACTGTGTGAGGAGGTTAATGAAAGTGTTTACTCCCTTTAGTTATTGAATGTTTTAACTTTGAGCAAATTCAGATGTTTATGAAACAGGAAAGAATTAACCTTTGTCAATTAGCACTGTAGAATCTCTTGTGTACACTTTATTTTGAATATTTTATATACTCTCCATTGAAGATATATTCCATTTTTCAGTTTTTCAATTTCAGCATGAAAATAAAACACACACATGAGGAATTAGAAATAATAATTCCATCACAAATAATGCCCTGGCACTTGTGAAATTATAAAGCCAGGGTGGTCTCAACAGTTGTGATGGAATAACAGCTACCGAATGTCCATTTACCAGCTACGCTCACAGTCATTCTTTGGTACATTTACCAGTATTTTCCATTTGCGCTGAAGGAATTAAAGGACAGAGAGGTCACGGGAATTAACATCCAGCGGTGTGTCTGTCACCTTTCTACAACCTCCTGTTCACATTTAGTTCCTTAGGGTGTCTCAAAAAGATGGTGCTTACCTTTTATATGGAGAGAGGCCTCACGGTGTTCTCCCAGCCTTTTCATCTGCTGTGATTTTCTTACAAAATATTGTGACCTCATTCCATTTACTTTAAAGGGCTTCCAGAACTTTTTGTGTTGGCAGCAACCACTTAGTTGATATCTTTGATAGCTTATTCCTTACAAGTAGAGTCAATTCAGATACCTTCTCAAGAAATGGGCATTACCTGCTCCTTTGAGTTGAAGATGCCAAGGAGTTTCCCCAGCCCTTCTGAGGAGGTAGTGCAGGGTTTTGTCACAGGTACCTATAGATAGGAAGCAAACACTTAACCATTGAATTCATTGCTAATACTCCCTTTTTTCAATTGAGGACTCTTGACGTCAGTTTTTGTTATTGGAACTGTGATGATGAATGTGGAGCTCCATATGCTCTCCCATTCACCACCAAGTCTGCACGGTCTAGCTGATGCTGGTGGATGCTACTGAAGCTCTTGAACTATGAGCTCAGTAAACCTCTTTTCCCCAAGAAGTTATCCAGCCTTCCACTCCATTTCAGTATGAAAAGCAAACTAATATATCTGTACTTCAAAGCTTCTGAAATCACTAAAGATGTGTGGCTTTGTATGTTTGTGTGTATGTGTGTATGTTTTGTAAGTTCATTTGTTAGCAATATGGTAGAACTGGGAGGAGGCTATTTGTACCTTTCACCATGATTGGCTTCTAACCTGTTCGGGTATTGGTGTGGTATATAATTCATATGCCATATAACTGTTCTAAATTCCAAACCGTGAATTCTGGAATACATTGTCTCCATGGGTTTCAGATAATGGATGTGGGCCTATACTAAGGAGTCCAGAGAAAGGATAAATTCTCACCAGAGGTAGTATCGTACATGAAGGATTTTTTTCTCCCACTTGATTAAGAAGATTCATTTGAGAAGTTTAGTTGTCATAAATATTTATTATAGATTACATTGAGAAGATGAGACAGTGAAGAACAGACTGAAAAGAGTAGACAACCTATTAACATGACAAAAATATCAAAGTTAGCATCTCTCTATATAAAAGGGGACTGATATTCTTAATTGCCTTATAACATTTGTAAAGGTTAAATGAGATAAATCAAAAGTATCTATCATAGTTCTTGGAAAGTGGTATTTAAGAAAGATACTATATATATATATTTTTTTTTTACTTTAATCCTCTCTAACTTCTAGTGACTTTTTCTGATATATAATTACTTATTAATAAAAGATAAGTGTGACGATATATGGATCAGACAAATGGATTATGTAGCTATGTTATACTTTTTTTCACTTATTGAGAATTATAAATACTCGGAAAACTTCAGAGAAATGTATGGGAAGTCCTGTGTACTGACCTTTACCGGTGCTAAGCCCACATGAAACTATAGTAAGTTACTAGTCAGGAAACCAGCACTGATACAAACTCAGAGCTTGCCACTGTAAGCAGTTCAGCCTACTTGCTTTGTGCTTGAGTGCTCAATTTCTTCAGAAATGTGGTTCATCTAACTACCATTATATCAGATACAGAGCTGGGTCATTCCTACAGGGCTGCCTCACAATCTTTCCTTTATAGCCATATCCACCCTAAAATGGCTCACCTGTAAGGAAATTGCACAGGAAAACAATTTTCATGTGGTAGTTTTTAAAAGTAGTAAAATGATATCATGATCTGTTTATGTTCAAATAGCAAAATATTCAAGACTAAAACTTATAAAGAAAGAGATATTTTAATTTTAGCACGCAGGAGCCAGAGGCAGGCTGCCCTTGTGACTTCCAGGCCAGCCTTATCAATGAGGTAACTTCCAGTCTAGCATGGCTTCATGGTGGATCCCCTGTCAAGGGGCTTTGGGGAGGAGAAGGAAATGAATGGTTAGAGAGGTTTAATTTACAACTTTACTTCAGCACTTTGCAGTATGGGAGTTTGAGTTCCTTTGGACCTGTGGTGATGACCTCATGTTGGATGTTATCATGGTGGAA
Source organism: Uromys caudimaculatus (assembly GCA_028551405.1). Classification (NCBI taxonomy): domain Eukaryota; kingdom Metazoa; phylum Chordata; class Mammalia; order Rodentia; family Muridae; genus Uromys; species Uromys caudimaculatus. The sequence continues at coordinate 10,852,983 of CM052702.1, forward strand.
TATATATGAAAGACAACGTTCACGCAGGGGAGGGGGCAGGAGTCAGAGAATGACTGGGAATAAGATGTAATGTTTTGTAATAGCTCACTCTCCTAGGAACCGAGTGGTGTCCTGTGAGAGCTACCTCAGTCCTTCCAAAGGCAGCAGTACTAATGACCTAATTACTTCTCTCTAAAAAACAAAGTTATATATACATATCAAATAAGAACAAAGTCATAACAAGTGGAATTCAAATATATTAGCATTTCTACCTTTTTTTCTACTTTATTTGAAAGAGTTGTAACCCCAAAATCTTAGTGGATTGTTGGGTTAAAGGTGGTGAGAGGTCCCGCATCAGCCCCAGGGCTCGGGCCTCTGGAGAGGTGGAATGTGGGAAGTTTGACCTCGCTCACCCCAAGGCACCGTGGGGGGGGGGGGGTGTTGGGCTGTGAGAAGCCAAGGAACACCGCCCGGGGGTGGGGGAGCTCGGCCTGGGGTCCCAGGAACTACACAGAGCTGGCTCCATCTGGTTCCCAGGCTCTTGGGCATCTCAGGCACCACTGGATGCCGCGGAAGAGCTGAGAACCAAGTGGGGGCCCGCAGGCTGGAGCTAGCCTGGGGCCAAGGGGGGGAAGGCGGGGAGGAGCCCAGCTAGGTCCCACTAGGGACCGCGTTCTTGGCTTGTCGCGGGCTAGCTGGGTTGGTTTGGTAGAGGCCGTGGCTGGGAGCGCCATGGCAGATCCCAGATCCCGATGAAGAGAGACAGTTCATGGTTTTAGGGTGTTTATTGTCATAGCAGAGAGTGGTGATGAATGAACCCATACCCCACAACCTCACGGCAGGCATGAGGTTAAAATACCTTTTGCTGGGAGGAGTGGCTGGGAAGGGGAGTTTATTGGCTAAGCCTCTAGGTGCCTCATTAAAACGGGAATGTCTTGAAGCTATGTGACCACACCTCTACCTGTGGAGGGGCTTGGGGCCCAGGAGCATAGCAAAATGCCTACTGTTCCTTTTATGGTTGTTCACTGCTGGGGACCCCCTATTGGGGTGCCAGGGTTTTAAACCTTAGCTCAACCAGAAACCAGGCTGCCTTTCAAGGTTCTACAGTAGATAAAAGTGATTAAAGATTTATTTATTAAGTCAAATCAAACTGGAGGCAGGTATCACATGTCTGGAGACCTAGCTACTTGGATGAGGACAATATAGGAGGCTCTCTTCAGTCTAGAACTTGAGGGTCTGAACAACTTAGCTAGAGACTATAAAGTTCTCATATATTTGCTCCTCCCACTGTTCTTAGTGCTTTCCAGTGACATCTTATATATGGTATATCTGTTACAGCCAGCAGACCATTATGAATAAATTATATGACCAAATTTAAAAATGAATAAGAGTGATAATGAGTTATAAACATATATAACCAGAAACTATGGAACAGTATCACTTTAACAGCAGTATCAAATAGAAACACTGGATGGAAATGTACAATTTAATTACATTTCATTTCTTGTGGCATACTAGTTATGTGGGTTCTGAGAAATGCATATTATCTCTTGAATTGTAAGAAATTAGGAATACAGATTCAGTCCACATCTTATTTAGGCTTTCAGTGTGGTCATTTGGTTGAGGAGTGAGATCAGTACAATGTATGATAGTTTGCTAGAAAGCAGCCTAGTCCTTTTCTGTCTTTGCTGTGCTGTGCACTTCCACCAACAAGGAATGACAATTGTGGTTGTTCTCCATTCTTACAAGCATTTCTAGTTAAGCAGTCACATTTTCCAACTTCTCACCTAAGATACTTTTTATCTATACCTAAGTCATTTTATTTCTATAAAAACCTTAGTATATGCCATTATGCCATATATCTGTAATCCAAAACACTTGGTGGGATTACAATTTCCAGGCCTACCTGGAGTAAAATCAAGCAAACCAATAACAAAAACAACAAACATCAACTCTTAGTATTTTGTTTTCTTATAGAACTTCAGTATGATCTTGGCTGAAGTTATGGCTCTTCATTCTGCCAAAATATTATAATTATATTTAATTTATTCTTATTTCTGGTTATTTACTGTGAGTGTTCTAAATAATCTCTATATGTGAGTTTTACTCTTTTTAGTGTTTTCGATTTTCTAGCCTTGTCAAATATAACCAGCAATATTGAGTTGTATTAGTGATTATGATCATCCTTATTTTGTTCATTAGCATTTTATTGAATACTTCTTAGCTAATATTAAAAATATTCATATTGCTTTTATCCTTTGCCCAATAACCATGATATAGTTCTTAACATAATTTGCTACTATTGAATTTGCTTTGATTATGCATCTTTGTGGGCTATGGTTTGGGGGATAATGTTTTGTGTGAGTTGGAAAGCTCTTTTTATCCTAATGGAATACAACAGTTCAAATGATGCAAGAATTATCTATAAAGCTTAAAAAAAGACTTTTTCCAAACCCTGTCCACTCCTTGTGTTTGAGAAAAATATTTCTTCCATTTCCTTTCCATTTCAACTCTGATTATTTATTTAAAGTTTCATTTATTTGCTTAATACATTCTGACTAATTGTGATTAAGTTCTGTGTGTTTCTGATTTTACTCATATAATTTTGTTATTCTTTACCAACCTTGCTGTGATTTTTCTTAGTTTCCTAATCATAAAGTCATTGGGTAATATGTTTAAAATTCAGCTTTCTAGACAGTTCCTTATAAATCTCTTCAAAAAAAAAAGTAAAGCTGAGCCACTCCAAGCTTCTTACTTTTAGATTGCTCATCAGGTAGCAGTGCCTTAGTTTCAGACTGGAGCCACTCCTCTTGTTCTCAGCTACCCTGCTAGCTGGTAGGAGAGGGTGCCAGATGCAAAACCCACTAAGCAGAAATTCATAGTAGAGCCATTTGCTCCTTGTACGCCCAGGACTTGGTTGATGCTAGACACCGTAGCATATTTGGGTTTCCTGGGGCCTTAGTGAATCCACCTGGAGGATATGGTAACTGTTTGGGAGGGGTGTGTAGGTCCCATACAGTATGCCACTGGTGATTGACAGTCCTGTAAACCCCACTCATGCTCTAGCGCCCCTGCATAATCTTGATGACTGCCTGTTCTCTCAATGCTTGTCACTCAAGCCACCAGTCTCAGAGAAAATAAGGTTTACTTTGCCACGATCAATCCACCATATGGATGGAGTCCATGGATTGTTTGTTTCATCAAGTAAGCACCTCACATACTATCTTGCCAATATAAGTCTCCCTTCTGTAGCACCACAAATATCTTGCAGATCTCACAACTGTTGAGGCTGTCAGGACGTCTCAGGAATAGTAGGCCATTTCTTACGTACATGTGGAATGGAAGCTGGGCTTGGTTGTGTGCTTGCAGCCCCAGCAACTCAGGTGGCAAAGCAAGAGGATATCAAGTTTAAGGAAAAAGGTTTAGAATGGACTATGGGATTCTTTATTTTTAGTCCCCTATGGTACTATCATAAGAATTAATGCAATCATGTATGACTGGAATGAAAGTTTTTTGTTTTGCTTTGAGACTAGCTACCAATTACATATACGATAAGAGATTTAAAAGTTGATAATTTGGAGGGAAAATGTTTATTTTCCTAATGTAGATGTCTCTTTCCTGGAGTTGATGTTATTAGTATATATACTTAAATTTTTATCATTTACAAATTTATTTTTAAAATTCCTAAAATTTTTATTATATGCTCACTTTATTCCTAAAAATTGATTCCAAAGATATCTCTTGTTATTTTATATTCTTCAATATCTGGTACATTACTCAGTTTGAATAGGCATTGAAGAAGTCTAGTAAATTGATTAGGTAATTGAGTCATAGGTCATTTTGATATTTTTCCCTTATAGTTAATGGAGAATCATCATCTGTCCTAGCTGATGATACTTCAACCATGGATACGTCACTACCATCTGAAGACACCACCTCAACTTCCCATTGCACTAGCACCACCATCCAAGAGCCTCCTGTACAAGAGCCCCCGGCATCCTCAGAACACAGTGAATGTATTCTCTCTGCCAGTGCAGAAGTGGGACCAGAAGCTCGGAGCCTCATAGACCCTGACTCTGATTCTAGAAATAATTCTGGTTTTGACAAAGTAAGGCAGCCAGAAGGGTGTGTAGAACCTCTGCGGCCACAGTCTGGAAACACCAACACAGAATCTTTGCCATCAGGGTATGTCAAGAAAATGTTTTTAATGTTTGACTTCCATTTAAGTAGAAATTTCCTGATGAAGTATGACTATTGGATATTTATATGAAATGTTTCTCTTAAAAAAAAAATATGGTAGGGACTGGAGAGGTGGTTCAGTAGTTAAAAGTGCAAGTTCTTGCAGAGGGCTCAGATTTCGTTCCCTGCATGCATGCCCCAAGGTTAGACATTCACCTCCAGGATGCCATGCCTCTGCGCTCTGTGGGCGTCGGCACTCATGTGCATACATATCCACAGACCCATGTACTAACGCACATATGCATAATTTAAAATAATAAAAAAAATCATAAAGTTTAACTATAAGTGGTAACATTCATACAGTTTATTTGCTTTAGTGAAACTACTTTTTAGAGTTAAGAACAATCATTTATTTGGTTGAAATATGTGTTGTATAAAATGAACAAACCAGATGTGAATCTGCAAGGCCTTTTGATTTCGTTTTCATTTTCTACAGTGGTGACCATGACACACTTGTTTTAACTCCAGTTCTCTAGCTCTCTCTGTGATCTGCATCCCTGATAGTAGCTAGCCATCCGTTCCCAGTACCAGTGGATGCAGGTGACAGTTTCCAAGGACTCTGTTACAAGCCTAGATTTTTCTAATCTTAGTTTTTCCTAATCTCTTTTTAGTTTGTTTGTATGAATATTTTAATTCCCAACGTTTTTCTTTAAAGAATATAGCTTGCACTTTGTTATTATATCTTTTTGTTACTGATGTTACCTATATTAATTAATCATTCCTTTTGTCTACCTTTAAGACACAGCTTAGACTTGATACCATGTATGTACAATATAGTTTGAAAGTGCTGTGACAAAAATATGACAGTGGTCTTAGTGTTACTACTCTATTGTTGGGAACAGACACCATGACCAAGGCAACTTTTAAAAGAAAGCATTCAATCGGGAGCTTCCCACAGTTTCAGAGGGTTCATCTATGACCGTCCCAGTGGGGAGCTTCCCACAGTTTCAGAGGGTTCATCTATGACCGTCCCAGTGGGGAGCTTCCCACAGTTTCAGAGGGTTCATCTATGACCGTCCCAGTGGGGAGCTTCCCACAGTTTCAGAGGGTTCATCTATGACCGTCCCAGTGGGGAGCGTGGTAGGAGGCAGACACTGTCCTGGAGCAACAGTGGATGAGAGCTCACATCTGATACACAAACGGTGGGCAGAAAAGGAATGGACCTGAGCCTGGTGGGAGCTTTTGAACCCTCAAAGCTCATCACTGGTGACACACCTTCTCCAACAAGGCCATACCTCCTAGTCAGCCCTAACAGTTCCCTGGAAACCAAGCATTCACATATGTGAGCCTATGGGGGCCATTCTCATTCGGATCACCACAGCACTGTTCAATACAGCCTATAGAAATTAGAATGTTGCCTTTGTAACGACCCTAGAGGACTCTGACTTACCTTATTTGGTTGCTCATCACAGTATTGTGCTCTGACTTTTCTTGCTTTTGAAGCTGTTTTTCTCTCAGTGCTTTTTACCAGCTCATCTGGTTTCACAACACTGTGTAATTGTGGTTTCAGACTATGGTCTATCTGAATGTGCTTCCATAGGAGATCTTATTAGTTATTGTACCTTTATGTGTAGGGAAGAACTTGCTCTGAACTTGGTTTGCTGCCTTCTGCACAGACCTCTTGTATTTCTTGCAGATACTGCCCTCTACCTCTCCTTCAGAAAGCTTCGTCTTTTGTCTCCAGTCTTTGGAAGTTTACTCATCGTGTAGCTCAAGTTGACCTCAAACATAAGCCCTCCTGCCTTAGCTTCCCAAGATGATGATACAGTATCTTAGTAATGTAGCCTGTGCCTCTCTGGAGAAAGAAAGGCAGAAGAGGGGCATTACTGTTTTAGGGAAGAGAAGAAGAACAGCCAGATATGAAATTAATCACTGTGTTCTCAATGTAGTTCATCTTTCTTAAGCTAAACTGGAACACAAAGCCGGGAAGACTACATTTGAATGTTTTCTTTACAATTTTCTACATCTGTGCATTGCATCAAGGGAAACTAGTAAAGCGTTAAGTAGTAAATTGTTTCAGATTTCTGGACTAGGAGGCTGCCTTAGTCAGGTTTCTATTCCTGCACAAACATCATGACCAAGAAGGAAGTTGGGGAGGAAAGGGTTTATTCAGCTTATGTTTCCACACTGCTGTTCATCACTACGGAAGTCAGGACTAGAACTCAAGCAGGTCAGGAAGCAGGAGCTGATGCAGAGGCCATGGAGGGATGTTTCTTACTGGCTTGCTTCTCCTGGCTTGCTCAGTTGGCTTACTTATAGAGCCCAAGACTACCAGCCCAGGGATGGTACCACCCACAAGGGGCTCTCCTCCCTTGATCACTAATTGAGACAATGCCTTACTGCTGGATCTCATGGAGGCATTTTCTCAACTGAAACTCCTTTCTCTGTGATAACTCCAGCTTGTATCAAGTTGACACACAAAACTAGCCCGTACAATTGACTCCTTGTCAACTTGACATACAAATACATCACTATTAAGCCTCAACCCTTACTTTCTTATTCATCCCCAAGATCTAAATAATTTTAAAAGACTTTTTACAATTAAAAGTCTCTTAACTGTGGGCTCCACTAAAATACCTTCTTCCTTCAGGAGGAAAAAAAATATCAGGGCACAGTTACAACCAAAAGCAAAATCAAACTCCAACCAACCAATATCTGGTATCTACTCATGATCTTCTGGATTCCTCCAAGAGCTTGAGTCACTTCTCCAGCTCTGCCCTTTGTAGCACACACTTTGTCTTCTAGGCTCCAGATGCCTGTACTCTACTGCAGCTGCTGTTCTTGGTGGTCATCTCATGGTACTAGCATCTCCGAAACACTTCTGTCTTCCACTGCAACTAGGCTTTACCAACAGCCTCTCATAGGCTCTCTTCATGGTGCCAAGCCTCAACTCCTTTGCATAACCCCTTCAGTCCTGGGCCATCAATTGCAACTGAGGCTGCACCTTCACCAATGGCCTTTTGCGACCTCTCACAGTGCCCAGGCCTCAGCTGTTCTTCATGACTCCTTCATGCCTTAAAAACCAGTACCACCTGGGTGACTCTTACACATTACCAAGTCCATCACAGCACAGGGTACAACCTTGGTTATCTCTGGAACGCAGCCTCTGTGCTCTCAGAAAACACTTCTCAGAAGATTTCACCTCAATGATGCTGGTCTCTTCCCAGTCACCACCAATTTCCCAGCTCCAGCTAACCAGCATCAATAGTCCCAGTAATGCAATGGTTTTGCTTTAGTACTTCTGGTATCTTGTTAATAACAGCTGATCCTTCAGCCCCAGCTAACCAAAACCACAGAATCTTCACAGTCAAAATAGCAATGGCCCTGATAAGAGTCTTTAATCTTCCCTCTGAAATTTCACAAGCCAGGCCTCCATCTTCTGCACTGTTCTCAACATTACCTTCCATGCTCCTACAGAACATTCCACAGAGCTCTTAACATCCCAATGACTCTTCTAGCTCAAAATTCCAAAGTCCTTCCACAGTCCTCCCGAAAACATGTTCAGTTTGTCACAGGACTATCCCACTGTGCTGGTACCAATTTGTCTTAGGGTTTCTATTCCTGCACAAACATCATGACCAAGAAGCAACTTGGGAAGGAAAGGGTTTATTGAGCTTACACTTCCATGCTGCTGTTCATCACCAGAAGAAGTCAGGACTGGAACTCAAGCATGTCAGGAAGCAGGAGCTGATGCAGAGGCCATGGAGGAATGTTTCTTACTGGCTTGCTTCTCCTGGCTTGCTCAGTTGGCTTTCTTATAGAGCCCAAGACTATCAGTCTACAGATGGTACCACCCACAAGGGGCTCTCCCCCCTTGATCACTAATTGAGAAAATGCCTTACAGCTGGATCTCATGGAGGTATTTTCTCAACTGAAACTCCTTTCTCTGTGATAACTCCAGCTTGTATCAAGTTGACACAAAACCAGCCAGTACAGAGGCAAAATTAAGAATATTATTCTGTTACTGACTTAAAAAAAGATAAAATGTCTGCCTTGCCTCAACCCTTCTGCCTGGGGTAGAACACTGCATATCATGGGTATGTTGGATATCACTTGCTTTCTTTGCCCCTTTCAGGTGACATTCTCAGGTCAGAGAGCTCCTGATCTGGGGGGGAACCTGGCTGGTTTCATTAGTTGCCCAGAGAATCCTACATCCTATTGTGCCCTTTTGTCCTCCCCTGTCAGCTGCTCCAAGGGGAGGCAACTTGCTGAGCTGTCATTTTAGGGGTAAGATTCTACCAATGGGAACTGAGAGTTGCCCAGAGGGAACTCTGCAGCTGGTGATCAGAGTGGGTGTTCAGCAATGGAAAAGAAGGTACTAGGAGTAGGGGAGGGAAATGAAGGATGCCTTGGCTTTGTCTACATCACTCACATTAATAATCTACTATCATACGCCCTATACCCATGATGAAGTACTGGGAAAGAAAGATGGCATGGCGGGTAAATGCACATACATTTCTGCATAAGCACACATACAAATAAACAAATGTTTAAAAAGGTTTTTTGGGGGGCAGAGGGGTTGAAAAGATGGTTCAGTGGTTATGAGCACTTGTGTTCTTCTAGAGGACCAAATTTAGTTTTTAGCACGCATATCAGGGATCTCCCAAGCATCTGCATCCAGCTTCAGGCCATGAACATATTCTTCTGGTTACATTGGGTACTTGCACACATGTGCACATATATGTACACAGACACAAACAACATGCATTTAAATAAATAATAATAAAATCTTTTTTTTTTTTTGATACTTTATATTTCCAAGGTTTCCCCCTTTCCAGGTCTCCTCTTTGGAAACCCCCATCCCCTCCCGCCTCCCCCGCCTCTATGAGGGTATTCCCCCCCAACCACCCACCTACCCATTCCTGTCTTCCCACCTTGACAATCCCCTTTATTGGGGCCTCTAACACCCTCAGGCCCACGGGCCTCTTCTCCCCCTGATGGCCAACAAGACCCTCCTCTGCCACATATGTGGTCCGAGTCATGGGTCCCTCGATGTGTATCCTTTGATTGGTGGTCCAGCTGCCAGGAGGACTGGGGGGGGAGGTCAGGCCAGTTGACACTGTTGCTCCCTCCATGGGGCTGCAAACTCACTCAGCTCCTTCAGTCCCTTCTCCAACTCCTCCATCTGGGACCTCACTCTTAGTCCAGCGGTTACTGTAAAGTGAAACTTGGGCATTCTGAACTTTTGGGCTAATATCCACTTATCAGTGAGTACATACCATGTTCGTTCTTTTGTGACTGAGTTACCTTGTTCAGGATGATATTTTCAAGTTTTAGAAAAAGTAATACTGTGGGGTTGATCAAACTATTCCATTAGTAGTATATATATGCAGGTTTACATAACTGGCTGATAAGAAGCTCAATAGAACTCGTTCATTTCATGGAAGTTACCCCTTCGCTCTATCCCATTATTATTATTATCGTTATTATTATTATTATTATTATTATTATTATTATTATTATTAATCATTTCTTCAAATATACCTTTACCACGGTGCTTAAATATAGTACTATTTGGGGGGCAAGAAAAGATCCAGAGCTTATTTTTAATCTTTCTGGAGAAGTAACACAAATACTAGCACACTTGCCAAATTGCCCAAACCTATTATGCAAGGTCAACTACTTACCTCTACATAAAGTGATCCAAAGTTAAGGCAGTCAAGAGTAAAACATACTTTACAGAAGGGTTCTCAAGCTGGCTGTAAATCATAAGTATTTATTCAAAATTAGGTGGTTTAAAACTACACATATGTTATCTTGAGATGTCTGATGATCAGAGGTCAGGAAGTGCAGGTACTTCACCATAGTGTCCCCATGAACTGGCATTGAAGCTGTTGGGGGGGGCTCACTCATAAATGTGCCTGACTTAACACCCCGGCAGAGCTTGAATTCAGGGCTGTTGGTGAGAAAGCTCAACAGAGTCACCATGACATGCACTGAAGATGACAACTCAAGTCAGTGTAAAGCTGGGCTTGGTGGCACAGGCTTGCTAGTCCCATTCTACTTGGAAGGCTAAGGCAGAAAGATTGGAAATTGTGACCTGCCTGGCCAATTTACATTCTGTATAAAATACAAAATTTTAGAGGATTGGGGATATATGTAGTTCAGTGGCCGTGCACTTGTGCTGCAGGGCTCTGGGTTAAATTCTAGTCCTGCAAAGGGAAAAGAGAAACATCTCTAGTCTTCCTCCCTGCAGCTAGGTCTTCTGCTCTGTGTTAGGGCCTCGTTTCTGGCGTGGAGTGTTTTGTTTCAAGTCATGATGGGTGAGAACTTTATGATGCTAATGAGTAAAGACACTTAAGAGTGAAGTCTCAAACATGCTTCCTGCCTTCTTCAGAGAAATCCTGTCCTGAGAACTAGGACTTGTATCTTTCTACCCAGGAAATTGGAAGTGACTTCTATTCACGATACCCTGCCCCTGCCTACCACAAAGACTGTCAATACTATGTTCATTAACAAAGCTATAATACAGTTTATATCAACCTTCAATTAATACTATAACCCATTATCCCTGTTTTAGAATCCTACTCATTAAATATCTGTAAAACCTTGTAATGAAAAGAGACAAAACAGTCAATGTAGAAGATGCTACATTAGAACTTATAGATAACTGCCACCACGCCTGGCAGCCTGCCACCCCTGGGAGTCATGTGATGGTAGGAGAGAAGAAACTCCCACAAGTTCTGTTCTGACTTTCATGTGTATGCAGTGGGTCACACACACACACACACACACACACACACACACACACGGTAATGACAGTAACAATCAATTTTAACAATTAAATTAAGAAGAAAACTTTGCCTAAAGAAAGAGACTATTTTAACATTGTTAGAGGGTAGGAGTAGGTGTCACATGCACACCCATATACTAAGCAAAGGAATGCTCAGTAAATGTAAGGCTGGAAAGTAGCCCAATGGAGGATTTAATTGATAAAGGTAAAGAAATGTGCCAGTAAGTAGAGTAAAAGATAATGTATAACGTACAAATCAAGTTGAAACATCAGGTAGAGTCTAATAAACTAACAACAACAACAAAAGAGATCCATAATAAACTGACAAAAAACCTCACAAATATGAGAGGCAAACTTTTCCTTAGAGGAAAGACTTACCAAAACTGAAGTAAGTCAAGAGACCTATTCTTAAATTATTCACTGGGAATGCTTTATTCTATTGCTTGTCCTCCTGTCCCCTCCCAAAAAATAAACCTTAAGTACGGAGGTATTTTTTTCTAAGATTTATTTTTGCTCTATGTGCACGACTGTTTGCCTGCATGCCGTACCTGTGGAGCACAGAAGTAAGTGTGTTATTGATGCTTCAGAACTAGAGTGTGAGTGCTGAAGTCAAACCCAGTTCTTTAATTGCTGAGCCGTCTCTCCATCCCCTAGAGATTTTTGTAAAGAGCAAATCAAAGCAAGTTTTATATTAATGATAACGAGAACAGACTTGTCAGAATCAGTAGTGGAATCTGGAAGCCAATGTATTTTAAGTGCTGAAGGGGTTTATATATCATCCAGAGTTCAGTAGCCAGCTGCACAGTTGATTTTAGAACAGCTGGATGTTAGAGGGGTTGGGAAGAGACTTAAGAGTTTTAGGTGGCTTTACCTTTCACAGTCAGAAGTCAAGATATTTTACTTGAAATTATCTAAGTACTATGAAGGTAAGCATGTTAATAAAACAAACAGAAGTAAGTACCAAAGCTGAACAGATGAGCTGACAGTACTGCCGTGGGGATGAGACTGTGAAGTGATGGGGGCAGCAGGTACTGTCTGAGCTGTGTGGCGCATAGGCTGTAGGAGTCTAACTACTATGAAGGTGTTATAAACTACTGGAAATTATGTATTACTCTGAAAAAATCAAAGCTAGTCCTAAAAGAATAAAAAATACATTTTAAAAGTTCATTATCACTTAAGTGATATGCTCTGAGAGGAAGTTTCTTTTTTTTATTTTTGAAATACGGAATAGCATAAAAGTTGGTGCGGTATTGTATGCCATGATAATTTTAATAGGGTGATTTTAATAATTTCTGTGATTTTGGTATAAGTGTAAACTTGGATTTTATTATTCATGGGTATTACTTGAACATTCTATGACAAGTAAGTTATTGAATGAATTTGTGTTTGTGGTATTTTTAAGTATGTGTGTATGGGTACAACCTAGCCTTAGAAAAAAACTACTATGTGCAGTCTGAGTATGTGAAGACAGTTGAAGGATAATAAGTCAGTAATGTAAGGTTTCTCTGAGAATCAGTTAAATTAAATTGGATTCCTGTTTATATTTTCAATTTGTTTTACTTTAAAATGGAAAATGAAGGAGAAATGCAGAAACATGAGGATTTTAAGTTTATTCTTCAACAGTTTTATACGTGCACATAATGCATCGTGATCTTCTCCTCTCCCCCCCAGCTATCCCCATTCCCGCAGTGCAGCCTGCTCCCAACTTCATGGCCTTTTCCCCCCCTGTTGCTCTGCTGAGTTCAGTTAATGCCATTTACCAGCACATAGGTGTGGGATCATTCATGGCGCAGGGCCCACCCACTAGTTCTTGTGCCCCAACAGATGACTCTCAGTTTACTCTCAGTTGTTAGTAGCTCCCCAACTGGGGGTGGGACCTTGGGAACTCCTTTGCATTCTGTGTTAAAAGTTTTAACTGGCTTGATCTTGTGCAGCTATTAAGCAGGTAGCTTTGCCACTTGAGTTGATGTGTGCAACAGCCATGCCATGTCCAGAGGACATTCCCTGCACTCCTCTCCAATCTTTGGATCTGCATTCTTTCTGTGCCCTCTTCCATAATGTTCTTTGAGCCTTAACAAAGGGTGTTGGGGGGGGGGGTGATAGAAGTGTCACTCCATGCATAGTTGAGCAGTCACAGTCACTTATTCTGAGGACTTTGAGCACGTAGAAGGCTCTGCCTTAATAACTAACCTCTGCATTAAGAAGCTTCTCTGACCAAAGTTGAGAACAACACAAACTTATGCGTGTAAATATAAATGTTAGACAACAGGACCCTTTCACAAACAGCATCAATGGGTTCTCCCCTAGGGCCTATAACTATCCTAGCCATGGGGTGTGGCCCGGTTTACAACACCAGGCATGATTTCTCTCCATTGGAACAAGCCTCAAATCCAGTGATGCTGATTACCCCATAACCAGTCTAACCACTGCCTGAGCTGTGGGCATGTTTTGCCTGGCAGGTCAGAATTGTAGCATGCAGAGTCCAGTCTGGGTAAGACTGTCAATGCCTTTTCTCTTAAGTAGCCTGTTTAACTCTCACCAGCTCTATGAAAGCTAGCTAGTAGGGTGATGCTTATATTTTTAAAGCTCCCCCCCCCAATATGTCATATTGAGAAAATAGGAGAGAAGAAGAAATGGGGGAACTAATAAAAGAAAATCAAAGTAGGGAAAACAAGAGATTAAGAAGTCTTTGGGGAAAGAAATTTGTGATGTTCACTCAAAGGACTACCAAAATGAAGAGTGGAATCAATGTTCATAGCAAGGCCCTGTGTGCACAAAGATGTCAGGAGCAGTACCTCCACGTGCCTTTAAGGATGCTTACGCTAAAAATCTTTTAGATGTATAATTTTGAAATCAAAGACAAATTGGATATTGCTTATTAACATTTAGTGACTCAGGGTTGTTCTATGCCACAGTTCTTTAACTCTTGGTTGTTTTGCTTTTCTGCTAATTTGGAAGAGTGTAAATTGGTAAATAAAAAAATGAACTATTTAACTATTCTATGCTTTCTTAACTACAATTATTTGGTATCCAATTCTGCTCTAAATAAGCGATAATTAAACCAAATACCTTTATATAGTTTTCATGTGTGTGCTTATATTATGTATGTGTGGGCCTCGTGAAGAAAACCCTGCTTGTAATGTAGAACATTTTCAGATTTCCTGATCTTCTGTTTTTTATTCTGTTTCTGTACTTTGATTGCAGGTGGGAGCAGAGAAAAGACCCTCATGGTAGAACCTATTATGTGGATCATAATACTCGGACTACTACATGGGAGCGGCCACAGCCGTTGCCTCCAGGGTAATGCAGCATTCTTAGGGGTCTTTAGTTATGTTTTTATTGTGTGTAAAGTTTAAATTTATTTGATATACTATCGTGAATAATAATTTTAAAATAATCTCTTTATAATTCTTGGATAGTGGTTTTAGTGAAATAAACTTGATATTATGGTTCTTAGTCTATGGATTAAATGTGTGACTGTAGCACACATTATTTATTAAAATAAGCCTTAGGATGGGCTGTATTGAGACACCACATCCATGTTTTCCAGTGATAAGTTCTCAATACCATAGGAACAAATGTCGAACTCTTTCTTAAAACATAATTCTCACAGTGGTCTGAAGAGCCAGGCACTGGAGTGTCAAAGGCTGAAGGAAATGTATTCCAAGCATAGGAAGAGTGTTTGAGTTGAATTCAATACTATAATTCAAGTAGCTCTCAATGCAGTGTGTAAAAAATTATTTTAAAAAGCAAAGGAATCAGATTATCATTGACCTTGAGATGGTGTAATAATTGTAACTTTATTTTGTATGTTTTTGCTTATTTAAAACTATCTGTAATTTTTGATAGGATGTAATATGAGCTTACATGTAACAAAGTTTGTAGATCTTAATTTTGGACCACTCTAATATCTCTTACATATCTTAAATCTCATGAAATATAATAGTGTACATCATTATTTATGGAGATCCACACATATTTTTTGTTGCAACCCATTATTTTTTAATAATAAGTTTGGAAGAATTCCAAATTAGTTCCTGAAAAGATTCTTAGATAGCCATAGTATAAAGTTATTGTGAAAAACTGGCTTTATAGATTCCACATGTTGCAAAATTATAAGCAATGAACAGAATGTGGAGCCTTAGTAGGAAGAATTCTTGCTAAGAGATGCAGAACAGGGCATCCGATCATCTGAAGTTAAAGGATGGTGTGGTGGGTGACACACGAGCTACACTTGTATAAGGCCTTTGAAGGTCTCTGGGCAGTGAAGAGGAAATGGTGAATATGTTTCTTCTGTGGACATGTCTGAAAGCTGTTTCTGAAGAAGAAACAAGGTACAAGTCTGTCTGTGATAGAGTAAGGTAGTTTAGGAAAGATAAATGCTTCATAGATTCGTATGCTGTGAACATCAATAAAACATAACCAGACTTGATGGCATATAATCCTAGCACTTGGGAGGGATAGGCAGAATTGTGAGTTGAAAGCCATTGGGCCCATGGAGAAGACAAGACTACTGTGGTCTGTGTAGCTTCACCCTGTCTCCAAAGACCAAGACTCGGATGTAGCTAAAGAGGCAGAGAACTTCCTGAAGAGGCTCGGTGGCCTGGGTTCTATCCCTAGTAGTACCAATAGATAAATAAATACGCGGATGTATGTTTCAGTTATCAGGAGATTACTCATTACTTCATTTTTACTGCTTATTCATCGTAGTTGGGAAAGAAGAGTTGATGACCGTGGAAGAGTTTATTATGTGGATCATAACACCAGAACAACAACCTGGCAGCGACCGACCATGGAATCTGTTCGAAATTTTGAACAGTGGCAGTCTCAGCGGAATCAATTGCAGGGAGCTATGCAACAGTTCAACCAACGATACCTCTACTCGGTAATTAGCAAATTACCGGGGGTTAATGTCAGCATTTTCTTTCAAATTCTAATTCTTTTCAAATATTTTCTAAAATATTTAGACTGCAATTCGAGGGTTCATTTGTTTGCTTCATTCTGTTTTGGTTGTCTTTACTATTATTTCTTGTAGTATAAATATATAAGCATTCCTGAAGTTTTGGGGCTTTGAGTATTTTAGATTTTGGACTTGGATGCTCATTCTGTATATAGTAAATAAGAAATTTTGTACTATGAGATTTGTTTTATTTCTGTGTAGGATTTTGTATGCATGAGAATTTAGAAACAAGACAAAATTAGGTATTGGGTATGTGTCAAAACACTTTCTGCTATCCTCTTAAATGGATGCAAGTTTAATTACCAGTAGAATCCCAGGATTGGGATAAGAACCAATCATTTTTGGGTTTATAGTGCCATCAAGCAGCTGAGTTCTGTTTTTTTATGGCATCCTATTACCTGGATCTTAGACATCCTATTACCTGGACCTTACCTGCCCTATCTATTGTCATGCACCTTACCTGCTTGTCACGCCTCTTGCCAGGTATTTTGAACTTAAAGAGTCTGTGCCCCTGGTCTGATTTCCAGAGTCTCTGCCATGAAAGGGGAGAGCTTTCCTGTAGAAAGCTTGTTCTTAGCAAGCTGCTGCACATTTGTTTAGCAAAGGATACCCACATTAGGACCTTCTTCTACCTCATTAGCCAGAATTGATCACTTTATACTTTACTAATCCAGATTCAGTGCACTACTCCACATGGGCACATTGGTACCCCAAACAAAACTAGTGGTCTGATTATTAAGAGAAACAAGATAAAGGTAGATAATGAGTACAGCTAGCACTATCTGTGACAGTAATAGCAAATATTTATCAAGATGTGTGTTTATTACCATTGAATAATTACTTTTCAGAATAGTTATACTATAATAATTTTCTATTTTTGAGCAAATAATATTGTCTCATTTAAATGGCATAATTCTCTATATACTCTTCACCCATCTCCTCTTACTCCTTAGAAGGATCAGGAAATTAAATATTAATATTAGCACATTATTTTTAAATCATTTATCATAAACCATTAATAATTATATTAGCTGATGCATGCTTTTACTTCATAATATTTTTGGAACTTTTTTCTTGAAAGTGCTATATTCATATTTGTCATATATTTTTTTAAAAAATTCTAAGATATAGCTGTTAAATTTCTCAGTATATTAATATATTTCTCACTAAAAATGTTATCTTATTTCTCTCCCTAACCTCTTTTTCAACTAGGCTTCAATGTTAGCTGCAGAAAATGACCCATATGGACCCTTACCACCAGGCTGGGGTAAGCCAAATGACATTGATAAAAATATGTATGAAGTATAAAGGTATCAAATTGTTATTAAATGCCATACTTTGTTTTAGAAAAAAGAGTGGATTCAACAGACAGAGTTTACTTTGTGAATCATAATACAAAAACAACCCAGTGGGAAGATCCAAGAACTCAAGGGTATGTGTATACTACAGTCTTAAGTCATCATGCAGGGTAGATGTATGGATAGAATCAGTGGGCGTTAAGTACCTAAAACATACTCACCTTATAATTGTGATTTTTATTTTTTAGCTTACCAAATGAAGAACCCCTGCCGGAAGGCTGGGAAATTAGGTATACTCGGGAAGGTGTTAGGTACTTTGTTGATCATAACACAAGAACAACAACATTCAAAGATCCTCGCAATGGGAAGTCATCGGTGTAAGTGGAAATCTGAACGATTATTTAGTGAAGACAGGCTTAGTCTTGAATGTAGCCTCAGATTTAGAAACAAGCTATTTTTCGTTTAAGAAAACAAACACAGGTAATACCCCACTATAACTTTTTGCTTTATATTATTTCAGAATTGACTTGTCTTATGTCATTCCTTAATTTAAAAAATATATATATACTATATATATATACACACATACATATATATATACACACACACATAATTTTATATAATAACAATACCATATATGTGTGTAGTAGTTACTACATGCCAAAGATTGTTCTAAGCATTTTAGGTATGTTAGCTCCTTTTTTATCTTCCAATAATCTTTGAAAGAGATTATTATTATTTTCCTGTTTATTTATTTCTTTTAACAAAGCCCCTTTTCCCCCTATGAGAAATGATAAGCCATTTATTCTCTTAAAATGAACAATATATAGTTTGCTTGTTCATTGGTGCATATGTTACACAAAATTGTCACTTTTCCATGTAATTAGCAAATAATGCTTTCATTGTCTAGAACGTCAGGTCCCTGCTAAGCATTTAGTAAATGTTCTTGGATGACTGAACTACCGTGACTGTAACAATAGAGGACAGCATTTTGTGTTCACTCTGGCATGAAATGCTGTATTCCCATCTGCTAAGACTCTTTCTAGGCAGGAGAAGCATTCTGAGCTGTGTCTTGTATCTGCCTCTTGTCTCCTTGTCCAGTTAAGTCACATGATCTGCATATAACTCACTCCAAGGAATTTAATTTTCCTTCCTTTGTCATTGTATAGATCAGGTTTAAGACCAGGGACAAACTCCCACCTCACCCTCAAGGTTCCCTTATCTAGAATCTCTGACTTCCTCAGCTTTAAGTATTATCCAGGGTTCTTTTAAAGAGTCTGTAGTAGACCTCAGGACTTCAGTAAACTAAAGGCTTTATTGATAAACCTATCCCAAATTGTGGTCTCCCTCTGTGCACATGCACCGCTGCTGTGGCAACCTTCATGACTGAGGCCACCATTGTCCTAGCAAATAGACCTGTACTTATTGCCAGCAAATAACTTTTCTCAGTCATATAATGATCTAGTACACTCTGATTCATACTGAATATTATAGTTGTATTTGTTTTGTTTCTCTTTAGAACTAAAGGTGGTCCACAGATTGCTTATGAACGCAGCTTTAGGTGGAAGCTTGCTCACTTCCGTTACTTGTGCCAGGTACTACAGTGGTAAATAAATCTTATTTATAATCATTAGTCTGATAATTATATAGTACATATGCTGTGGCTTACATGATACGGTGTTTTTGTTTTTAGTCTAATGCACTACCCAGTCATGTAAAGATCAATGTGTCCCGACAGACATTATTTGAAGATTCCTTCCAACAGGTAAGGAAGACATCAGAATGAAACAGTACTTTTTATCTCAATTTATTCAGAATTTCTAAAGGGAGTTAAAAGTTTTTGACTTTTTAAGCATTTACAGTGACCCTCATTCCCTGAGTGACTATATCAATAATTATATTAGACTGTTATGTGGACCGGAGGCGTACATGGAGGCAAACCATTCATAGACCTAAAATAAAAATAAACTTCACAGCATAGTGAGTCATGACTGTTGACCAGTTACTGACAATTTTTTCATTACTTTTCTTCCCTCCTCACAGCATCTCTGATGCCATTTGGTGTTAGATAGCCAAGATGTATGATACAATCTTAAGGTATATCCTCTTGGAGCCCAGTCCCAATTGCTACATCTACAGAACGACTAACTTCCATACCCAAGACTCAGGGAACACTGCAAACGGGGCAGTGGTTCATTGCCTTCTGTCAGCTCCATTTTATAATAGCTGCACAAAGAAAGACAGTCCTTCCACCAAAAATTTAGGTGTAGCTGGGGTCATATCACCTGCCTTTAATCAGCATTCTAGAGGCAGAGACAGGTGAATTCTTTTTTTTTTTTTTGGGGGGGGGGGGGGTTCGAGACAGGGTTTCTCTGTGTAGCCCAGGCTGTTCTGGAACTCACTCTGTAGACCAGGCTGGTCTCGAACTCAGAAATCCGCCTATCTCTGCCTCCCAAGTGCTGTGATTAAAGGCGTGCGCCACCACAGACAGGTGAATTCTTGGCCATGTAAGGCTACATAGTGAAAGTCTATCTTAAAAACTAACAAGGAAAGAAAGGGGCCTAGGGAAAGGTGGGTAAAGAAAAGAAAGGAACAGAAAAGAGAAGAAAAATGTAGGTGTATTCTTCCTAAAATTGGTAGGTTGTGTAACCCATTGAATGTTTCACTAGTAACTGCCATGTTGATTCTGACAGGTTTCACTGTGCCGTGGTCAACACGAGCCTGTTGTTTAGAATGATAACCCTGCCTTCTTCCCTGACACCGGCTGCTCTCTAACCATTTATGATACTTCATTTATGTTTATAACACTGCTCCTCCCTGGCTCCCTCACCGGAACGCATGCTGCATGTGAGCAGGGATTATCGGCTTACTTCACCTCTGTCCAGTCCTTATAATAGTGCTTTTAATGTAGCAGTTATTCTGGAAATACTTCATGAATGAATACATGAATGTAGTAACATGGCTGCCTTTCTGGAGTCATTTGCAGAATATTTTTAAAAACAACATAATTTTTTTTATAATGAATTTTTCATGGAGAATTTTTCGTGACCTTTCACTATCTTCCAATGCAATGACTATAACTTTCTTTGTATTTAAATATGTTTCATTAATTTTTAACTACTGCTTTTATTCTTGAAATTAAATTAAATTACATCATTTCCCCCTTCCATTTCCTCCCTCCACACTCTCCCACATAACTCCCATGGTTCCTTTCAAATTTATGGCCTCTTTTTTTTACTAATTGTTGTTATATATGTGTATGTGTGTATATATTTATTGATATCCATAATTCATAAATACAGTCTCTTTTTCCATATAATGCTACTAGAGTACATATCTATATATGTTTTTATGGCTTGCCATTTGGTGTTAGATAGCCAATTGGTATGCTCTTCCTTAGGGAAGTTGACTTCTTCTGACCTTAGCATCCCTTAGTCGCCTTTAGGTCTTTATATAGGACTTAGGCCTTGGGGACCTTCCCCTGTCCATCTTAGCAAGTCCCTTGGTATTCTCCTGTTCTAACTCATGGTAAGGTAGTCATGTTGATGAGGATTTATGGGAGTAGCTTCTAACATTCTTAGGAGTAACAATCTCACACAATCTCACACGAAACTCCCAAATGGTCGGCCACAGAAACATATACATAATAGTAATGTTATACAGAAGAAACATTATACAGAAGAAACATGTAAAAGGAACACACAGACACAGACACAGACACAGACACAGACACACACACACACACACACACACACGCACACGCACACACACACACACACACACACACACACACACACACACGTATGCGACAACAATTAGTGAAAAAGAGGCCATAAATTTGAAAAGAAGCCAGGTGGGGTTTTTGGGAGGATGTGGAGGGAGGAAATGTTGTAATTATATTACAATCGCTTATATTTGGTTGTTTTCTGTATTCTCTTTTTTTTTTTTTTTTTTTTTTTTTTTTTTT
>CM052702.1:10874658-10963570 GCA_028551405.1 Uromys caudimaculatus
GCTGATTAGCTGTGGGGCCCTGTGGCCCAAGCTGAGGTTTCCGGCTGTCGCCAGAAGCTGCTGGCCGTCAGTCTCTGTGGCCCGCAGAAAGCGGGCAGAGTCAGTGAGCTCTGGGGACGCGTTGCCCCTGCTATGAGCTTTTCTGCGTTCCTGGGAGAGAGAGGATTGTCTCCCGGAGCTGCCTGTCTATGGAATCCTAGTGTCCCAGGCAGAAGTTTCCTGCCACAGGAGCCTGCTTTTGGGATCCAGGGGGGTTTCTAGGCCCACCTACCTCGGTCCCTGAGTCTCGCGGGTTTGGGGCAGTACCTGGTGAGCTGTGGGGCGTGTCTTTGGCCCTCTGCTGGGTCTTGTGATCTCCGGCGAGGGACCTTTTCCCGGCGCTGATTAGCTGTGGGGCCCTGTGGCCCAAGCTGAGGTTTCCGGCCGTCGCCGGAAGCTGCTGGCTGTCAGTCTCTGTGGCCCGCAGAAAGCGGGCAGAGTCAGTGAGCTCTGGGGACGCGTTGCCCCTGCTATGAGCTTTTCTGCGTTTCTGGTGAGCTGTGGGGCGTGTCTTTGGCCCTCTGCTGGGTCTTGCGATCTCCGGCGAGGGATCTTTGTCCCGGCGCTGATTAGCTGTGGGGCCCTGTGGCCCAAGCTGAGGTTTCCCTGTATTCTCTTATAAGACAAGTATCTCTATGTTCAGTTGTTTTCTGTAATGGTCACTGTTACAGAGAGAAACTTCCTTTGATGAGGGGTGAGAACTACACATCTGTGGGTACAAGAAGAAATATTTCGAATGTACTTAGACATGATGCTGGTTTAGTAAAGTGGTGGTTATAGTTCTCCTCCAAGATCTCTGACTTTATTAGCACTGGGTAGTTGGCTAGCTTTCCAGTACCAAGCATGGTGTCCCTCCTGTTGAGGCGGACTTAGGTCTGATTACAGATTGTTACTGCCAACAGATTGTGCCACTCCTGCACCCTTAGAGTTGTGCAATACTGGTTGCTAGTGTGCTAGTGTTTTGTTTTGTTTTTTTACAGGTTAAAATGGAATAGTAATACTGAAGGTCTAGAGACACTTATAACATAGCCTCATCTTTTTAGCTGTTAAGCTTTAGAAAAGATAGCCAATGTAGCTGTTATCAAAACTGCTTCCTTGTATGAGTAACTAATTCTGAGCCAAATAATTATTTCAAGTTTCCAAATGGATTTTTTTTTTTTATAAATGGCTTGTTTAGAGCTATATTTGAGTTGCTTTGGCAAGTGTGAATCTAAATTTATGTTAGTTGTTATTTTACTTTTTCTGTCTTAAGTCTGTTCATATATGGGATTGAGTATGGGGGTTCAGATATGGATTGAGACCATAATTGCCTTTAGGGAAGCCTAATAGTGAGCTACCTTAGGACCGAGCTCTGGCTTGGCTGCAGTTCTGATGGATGGTAGTAGATATGAATTTTATCCACAAGTAAAGCATGCTTATGATTAACTTACAGATTATGTGAGTGTACTTGGGTCTTATTTCAAGACATGCTATTGTATAAACATATGTCATCGAGTAAGGATTTCAGATGGATTTCTATCCTCCTGAGACAGGAGTGGATGGTGGTGTGTTAGGACTCCAAAAGAACTCTCAGCTTACAGTATTGCTACAGAGAAAGGGTTTCCAGTCACCTGTTGAAGGACTATACAACTTGTCCTTGCTTACCACTAACTCAAAGTATAACCACTGTTTAACGCTAGAACAGGGAAGACTTATGAAGCGAGTCAGAGAAAACTTAAGGGATTGTCCACTTGTAGCTAGTTTATAGAACAAACCAGATGAACTGCAAATTAAATATAAGATAAGGAAATCTGTACTTTTGAAAATACAAATTGAATTATTTTGTAAGTAACTGATGTAGTATATAAGTGTCTAAATATTCACGTTTTTGTCTTTAATTAGATTATGGCATTAAAACCATATGACTTGAGGAGGCGATTATATGTAATATTTAGAGGAGAAGAAGGCCTTGATTATGGTGGCCTTGCAAGGTAAACTTAAAAACATACTGCTTTGGAATAAATCTATTTTGTCATCTGCGATAGATTTATTCTTTTAAAAATGTATGAATATATTATGGTTTTTTAGTAGCAACCAGAGTTAGTTTGGATAACCATTATTACAGTTTTTTGCGTATGTGTACAGTATGTGTGTATGTCTACTTGCATGAGTGTGGCACATACACGTGTGTATGGGTATATATGCACATGTGTGTGGAAGCCTGGGGTTGACACCTGGTGTCTTCCTCTAGACCTTTATATGTTTAGGCATTGTGTTTGCTGAATGTAGTGTTCAATATTTGAGCTGGTCTGATTAGCCAGCTTTTTCTGTTATTTCCTGCCTTCACATCCCACGTATTGGAATTACAGGTGAGTCATCCTGACCACATACCCAGACCACATGGGTTCTGGTGAAGAGAGAACTCAGGGTCTCCTGCCTACAGGGCAAGTGGTTTACGCCCTGAGCCATCACAGGGTCCAGCCATTAGAATTACTCTTCAGTACATGCTAATGCTCTCATCAAATGGCTATATTATATTTATTCCACATATGGGTGTAGCATAATTAATGGATTCACAGAAGGTTACTTATTAATTTTGCTATTTCGATGTTGCATGTCACTTTTATTTGTGCTCTTGCTCTGATCTGAGTTTATTTGGAAAATGAATTTTTCTCCATTTACTGAATAGACTATTAAGAGTGGATACTTGTGAAGTAGTTAGTGAAAATTCTATGTTTTCCCCTTCATTTGTTTCACACAAATCTATATTGGCATTTGTTTTGTTTTGTTTTCAAGACAGTATTTCTCTGTGTAGCCTTGGCTGTCCCGGAACTCACTCTGTAGATCAGTCGATCAGCCTGTCCTCAAACTCACAGAGATCTACCTGCCTCTGACTCCTGAGTGCTGGGATTAAAGGCATGAGCCACCATACCTGGCAGCATTTTTTTTTTTTTTTTAATTTAACAGTTTCATTAAGACGTCCTAAGAATTCAGATTTTCATAGAGTTTTACAGAGTTAGACAATCACACTTTCAGTTCAGCTGACAAAATTCAGTACCAGGTCACAACTGGTAGAAGTAGATAATTTCTGTGGGTTTGTCAGTGTTTATATTAGTATCATTCTCTATCCAAATCATAATTACACTTTTCAGCTACTATCCAAGAAATATTCATAGTGTATGTAGTTTGAGTTTTTCTCAGTTTCAGAAACGCTCAGACATTGAAATGAAAGATACATCTTAGAAATGAGACAACATAGTATTTTTTTTCCTTCACTGTTTGTTTTGATAACATTCACATTCTTTTTTGAACTACTGTTTGTCTTAGTTATTTGGTTCCAGTTTTATGTTTTAACAGTTTAAACGGTTAAACTGTTCTTCTGTATCATTATTTTCTTTCTTCTAATTTTTTATTTGATTCACGCATTAGATGGTTAGACTCATCATTGAGGTGCTTATCCAAGAATTCATTGGGGCAATATGTTCCTATAGTTGTTACATGTTTGGGAATGTTTTCTTGTTGGTTTTCTATATAAACAACAACCTCACTGGACAGAAATGTCTTGCACAGCATTGTCTATCCTGTAGTCTTAGGGACTGCTTCACTGTTGTTTCAGCACTGAACGTGAGTACTATGGAATATGAGGCCAAAGCTTTGTCAGAAAATCTTCTCTGAGAGCACACACTGACCTTTAAAGTTCACTAGTTTCATTGCAGATTGTTTGGTCTTTTTTCTTAAAGGAACATATTAAGAGCTTTAATTTCAGGGAAGTTTTCTTCTATTTTATCTTTGAATATTTTTTTTCTGTTCTATTTGTTCTTTTCTTTCTTCAGGAACATCAGTCATGGGTATGTGGAATCTCCTTTGTCAGTCAATGCGTCTGTCATCTTTTCTCTAATCATTCTGACCCCAGTGCTTTTCCTGTTTGGTTCTCTGAAGCCTGTCTTCATGTCACTGTTTGCAGGATTGTCCTATGTTTTGCTGCTTCTCATGTGATTTTTCTTCATTTGCTGTTTTACTGTTTTCTTCATTTTCTTCCTTAGGCCCTGCTAGCTCCTATGTGTTGGTTCATGATTCTTTCAGCCTCATATGTCTAGTTTGAGAGTGTGGAGCTGAGCTTGTGTTGAAAGTCTGTTCTTCTGGCTCTTTCTAGTTAGGAACGTCTCTTTGTGTTGGTTGGTATTAGGGTAAAGGCTTTTGTCATTGATAGCCATTTTTTTGGATCAGTGCAGTTTTCTCTAGTTTGCTGTTTTCTAAAAGTGATCAGAAGCAATTTAAAATTTCATGCATGTGGGTGTGTGCAGAAGTGTGTGTGTGTGTGTGTGTGTGTGTGTGTGTGTATACATGTAAACACATTTTTACTAGAGTTTACTTACGTCTCTTTTTTTGAGGAAAATGTCTTAATTGAGCCCAACTACAAAGTGAAGTTACTTAGTTCACTTACTATTTGAACCTGATTTAGTTATGTGAGTTGATATTAATTCATAGTTGATTTTGTTTTGTAACTGTCTTCTGTACACCTCAGATACTTTCAGGGAATATTTTAAAATTTTTATTAATCATTTATAAACAAAATAGAAGACCATATGAATTGCCATAGAGGTGAACCATAATGACTTAAAATTTTCAAATTGTTTGACAATATTATCAGATTGAAATGAAGAATTAAAATTGTGTCTTTTCTTGACCAGATGTGGTGATAGCTTTAATGTCAGCATGCAGGAAAGTCTACTTAGCAAGTTCCAGGACAGTTAAAGCTACATAGTTTCTGTTAAACAATGCAGGCTTTTCTTTAAAAACAGTATACCCAAGTTTCTGCTTTTACTGGCACTATCTGGCTGAGTCTGCTAGGACAGCATGCACTCATCATGGTAGATAGTCCCCACCACTGTATTTAAAGAAAAGATTGGTTAATGTGCCTAGAGATTGTCTTTCCTTAAAGTCTATCATACTTATTAGCAGGTTCATGATGAGGAATGTGGATTTTGGCAAGGCAAAGACCCATGAACTCACTGACCACAGTAAATATTTGAGTTTGTACTCTCACTTTAGAACATTTTGTACATGTTTACTTTGTGTTAAAAATTACTAAAGTGAAGCAAAATATAGGTGGTTAAAAGTTAGTAAATACTTAGCACATTTAAAGATTTCACTTCTTTTTAATTAGCATCATTTTGAATACATTTGCTATGCAATTTGAACTGTTCTGTCAAAGCCAGATAAACCAGCCCTTAGGAACCTGAGGCAGGATGGTTACTACAGACTCAAAGCCAGTTAACCTGAGCTATAGAGTAAGACCTTATCTAAAAAAAAAAAAGATAAAACACCTTACGTTTTTATAGCCGCATTATTACCGTTTTATAGTGTTATGTGCTGTAATGTCACCATCAAGTATTTAGTGCAGTGGCTTATCCGTGGCTTAGCACGAATGAAACCCTGGATTCCATAACTAGAATCAGCAACAGCATCAAACCCAAAATAAAATAAAAAGCTTGTTAAGTAGATATTACAGACTGCCTATAAGAGTTAAGAATACTGAAAATATATCGACATGGCTTTCACCTTTGAGGTTAACGTGCATAAAAATATATTTTCAGATTGATATTGTACAATGAATTCAATGACATATACATACTATGCTCTGATATTGCTTCAAAATTTGCTAAAATTGGAATGAAATGTGAATTCAGAAAAAGTGTCTTTATAGGTTGAATTAAATGTGAAGAAAGATACTCAAATGAAATTGTGATGTAGAAAAGCACATACATGTGAAAAACAGTGAGCTTGCAATTTGGCTGTGCAGAATTAGCAGGACTTGGAATGGAAAGCCAGATGATAAAATAGAAATGGAGGAGAGCTAAGAAATGAGTAGAGGTGTGTGTGTGCCTGCATGTATGTGTGCGTGCATGCATTTATTTATTTATGGATCTATTTAAGACCGTTTTAAATCCACATATATATGAATACTAAAAATAACCTTGACTTATTTTCTTATAGAGAATGGTTTTTCTTGCTTTCCCATGAAGTTTTGAACCCAATGTATTGCTTATTTGAGTATGCAGGCAAGAATAACTATTGTTTACAGATAAATCCAGCATCAACTATAAATCCTGATCATCTTTCATACTTCTGTTTTATTGGTCGCTTTATTGCAATGGTGAGTTTCCAACTTTCAGTTATTACATATTGCTTACTTCAAAGGTGTTCTAGGGGCTAGGGAGATGGCTCAGTCAATAATTTCCTTCCACGTTGGTTCAAAGACTGAGTTCTGATCCCCAGTGGCCTGCATGTAATTCTGATACCTATAAGGTAATACTTGATCCTCGGAGCAAACTACAACTTTCAGGTTTGGTTTGTTTATTTGAAAGACTGTCTCAATATGGTGGTGAATAATTTAGGAAGACAATCAATACCAGCATTGGGTCTGCATACACATATGCATACTACATATACAGACGTGCAAAAAAGCGTATTTTATAAAAATCTTTTGGAAAAGACTATATCGTCCCTTAGTTACAAGCCATTTACAGTTGCGGGGGAGTGTCAGATCCCTCAGTGGTGAGCGTTCCCAGTACACTTCCCTGTTTTAAGGAAACAGTATTCCACCCATGCTCACTCAAGAAACCCAAATTAAAGACAGTGGGATGTGTGTGCCGGCACACATACAGCACAGTGATATGGAAATAGAAGGGAAGCATTGTTGGGAAGAAAAGTGCACTGGGGCAGGAAGGGGATAACATGTTAATGAGAATATGATTAAAAGGTACATTATGTATTGATTAAATTTAGTGAGAATAGAATTAAGGAAGAAAAGGCTTTGTTACTCACTTCCTGTGGAGAAAAGGGGGTGGTATTATTTAACCCAAGGGAAATCTGAGTTACTGAGTAAGTACACTAACTTAATGCTTTCAGAATTTTCAGAGCTTTGCAGTTACCTTTGTGAATTGTTGTCTTTTGAGAGGTGTTTATAATTTTTATACTACATTATCCATTAACTCATTTAGCAAGTATCTGTTGAGAGTTTACCATAATTTCATGCCCATTTCTAGGCACTGGGTATTAAAGAATAACAACAACAAAATGGTATAGTTCCTACTCTTGGAATCTAAACTCAGTAACAAGGTGTGACAGTTGGTATTGCTTTTTCATATAACTGGTTAATGCAGCCTTCTAAAGTCTGAACACAAGTGGAAATATGAAGAAGGCAAGAGACTGGGTCATATGGATATCTTGAAGAAAACTCTGGGCTCATGGAACAGCAAGACAGTGCTTGCAGGCTTTAGAAATGACTCATATGGGAGAGAATATGGTGAGAAATGAGATTGAGAAATACCATGCAGGACTTTTTAGGGAATTCATATAAGGGTTTTGAGTAGGTGTCATGAACTAAGTAACACCAACAAGAAATTTTCTACTGTGGGCAGTGGAAAACAGGCAGAGACACAGACCATTTGTAGAGGTCTTGGTGAGACCTCATAGAGATGTTGGATCTGTACTGTAGTAATAGATGTGAGAAGTGGTTTGGATTCAGGTTATATTCTGAAGTTTGAAAGAAATAGGTTTTCTGGTAGATTGGGGGAAAGGCATAAGAGTAAAAATGAGGCACCAAAATGCACAGCTTGTACATCTGTTTAAATTACCGTTTCCTAAGGGTGCTTTGGTGGCAAGAACATACTGGAGGTAAGGAAAATCAAGAATGTTGGATTTCTTCTGCATTCAGGATGCCTATAAATATCTGGTAGAGGTGTACAAAAGATAGATACCCAAGTCTGGTGACAAGATGTCCAGGTCAGAAAGAGGCATTTGAGGATTTGAAGTACATAGAGAATATCAAGAGCTCATGTTTATGTTAAGGAATAATGTGAACAAAGGAATTAAGGGATATTTATAAACTAAGGTGACAAAAAGGAGTGAGAAAAAAAATACCTGAGATTAGAAAATCAAGTAGAAATCAGAATCAGAAGAAAATAGTAGAAGGAAGGATATTTCAAAGTAGACACCATAGTTAGCTCTTTCATACATTGTTGATAGGTCTGGCATCAGCCATTTAGCAAGGTGAAAAATGTTTATGAGTGCTGTCATGGGAAGATTGTATATTATATTATATTGTATATTATATTGAAGATTATATATTGTATTGTATATTCAAACAGGCATCTGCTTTAGAAAAGGTCATAGTCCAGTACTGTAGAGAATTCCGCAACAATTAATAGTATTCTGCTGTTGTAGTTGAGGTTGATAACCTGCCCCAACCTCCTGTGTGCTGGTTATAGCCATATGCCATCAAACCCAGCTGAGGACAAAGAATTGGACGAACCCCATAATATAAGAAGTATTGGAGCAATGACCTTGAATAAAAGGGAGAAGTCTGTATTGCTCACAAAAGTGGAAGCTTATTTGCAATAGGAGTATGAGAGTTCAGATGCTAGTGGTGAGCAGACACAAAGGCACTCCTGGTTGCCATTTCCTATGTGCAGTAAGTTTAGTAAGTATTTGAGGACAAAAGAGTAGCAGTGAGTAGTCATCTGAGACAGGGAAACTGAATGCAGTAAGTAAATAATGCTTCCTATGAGGTTGCTGGTCACAGCTAGCTAGCTTGGTATATGTACTGCTAGCATGTTCTACCAATATCTAGGCAGAGTAAATTCTAAGTTGATTTTGTCTAGGTCTGGTAGTTTGTTAGAAATGTAGTGGGGAGGGTTTGAAGGTGTATAAGATGATAATTTCAATGACTTGTTGATTGAATATAAATGGAATAAGGGGCTGAGAGTAGTTTTAGATATTCATGGGATCAAAACTCACTAGTGCTTCTTCCTATACATGCTATATGTAGGCATGAAGACACAGAGGTCCTACAGATAAGAAAGGAATGGAACAAAGTATATGGGGCTTTTTATTTCTGTGTTTAAGTTAATTATTAAAATATTAAAAATGTGGCAGAAGTTGATAATAAAGTCTCATCTTTTTATGAGTTATATATAGTTATAGTTTTTATGTACATTATGTTTGACCTATGAAATAAATTTTTAATTCTAGTTTTCTATGCTTTGCATTTTAGTATGCTAATCTTCACAGTTTGTACCACTGAATAGTGCTTTTTAATATATAAAGTCACATGATTTCTATTTTGTCTCTGTGCTCTAAAGATTATTACTTTGTAAGTTTAAATGTTTTTTTTAAACAGGCACTATTCCATGGAAAGTTTATTGATACTGGTTTCTCCTTACCATTCTACAAGCGTATGCTAAGTAAAAAACTTACTATTAAGGATTTGGAATCTATTGATACTGAATTTTACAACTCTCTAATCTGGATAAGGTTTGAAGTTTTGTTTTTTAATTGAGGTATTTACTTGAAACCCATTTATATACTGTGTTTATATGCATACTCTCACACTATTTTTTTTTTTTTTTATCCAGAGATAACAATATTGAAGAATGTGGCTTAGAAATGTACTTTTCTGTAGATATGGAGATTCTGGGAAAAGTTACTTCACATGATTTAAAGTTGGGTGGTTCCAATATCCTGGTGACTGAAGAAAACAAAGATGAATATATTGGGTAGGTTGATAGAGCTGATTGAATTCATTCTATAGAAGTTATGGAATATAATTTGAAATCTATATTTCCACTCTCAATTTTATTAGTTTTTACAAAACACCTGGAAAACTCTCATCAGGTTCTTTCTCTGCTGGGTCAGATCCATGTGCACTAAAGCTGATCCACATCTCCTGTTCCAGTTTTCTTGAAGTAAGACAGTGTATATCATCATTCACTTTCCCATTTGCATTTGCAATAGGCATTCTTCCTTTTGACCAGATCAGAAGCCATGAGAACATTGTTGCTGAAAAGGCATTTCCAGTCTTCAGAATCTCAGAAAGAAAAGATGTATGTTCTCCCTCATATGTGGATCCTAGCCTATTATACATATACATACACATACACATATACATAATGTAATATGTATGTGTGTATAAAAGTGCATATTGGTACAGTATAACACGAAGAACAGGAAAGTGTAACTATTATCAGAGATGATAATGAAAGATTGAATCAATGTAGGTAACTGAAACTTGATTCATAAAAGAGGATATAAAGCCTACTGTTTTTCTAGTTTTAATTCTGCCTTTTTTTTTTTTTTTTTTTGATGGTGGATAAATGAATGGCAATATTCAATAGTGAAAATGTAAAATCCAGTGTGAAATTTCACAGCTTCAGAATGGCTGTTCTGTCTGTGTAGAAAGTTCACGGTGATGTATAGATGTGGGGTCTGGTTAATTTTGGTGTATTTATTTTTTATTTTTAAGTTCTTTATAGTAAAAATTTATCTTACGTATTTTGCAAAGACGGTGTAGCCTCTTCACTTACAGATGAAGGGACTGAAACTATGCCAGGAAAGGGCGGAACCGTGAGAGCTCCCCTTTTGCTGCCACTTCATCCCACACTGCACTCTCACTCTCGAAAAGCTTTATTATTTATTTATTTTGGCTTTACAAGAAAGGGCTTCTCTATGTAGCTTTGGCTGTTGTGGTACTTGTTCTATAGACCAGCCTAGTCTCAAACCAGAGGCCACCTGCTCTTGCTGGGAATAAAGGTGTGTGCCAACACACATGGCCCACATTCCCAATTTTTAACTTGTACATAAAGTTTTATTGGCATATATTCAGTGTGCATGATGCTGGGTTGTATAAAGAAATTTCAAATGATCATGGACTTTGAGTATATTCAGTCTTCATTTCCTCCTCCTTGTCTTCCTGCCTTCTGCTACCCTCATCCTTTCCCCAGTCCTTTTCTGTTTTCTTGTCACACAGGACAGCTAGAAAATTGGCTCAGCAATTAAGAGCATTTGCTGGTCCTGTTCTAGACTCCCATGTGGTTCCCAGAACCCACATGGTAGCTCACAACCATTTGTAACTCTAGTTCCAGATCCGACGCTCTGTTCTCTGCAGGCACCAGGCACATAGCATATGTGCAGGCAAATACTCATCCACATAAAACAAGAATACATCTTTGAAGAAAAAGTAATGACTTACATATCTTTATGAAGTAATAGGAAGCATGAAATATTTGCTTTTCTGTCTAGTTTATTTCACTAAATAAATCATCTCTAATATTATGCATTTTCATCAAATTGAGATTATAATTAGGTCATTTCTCTCTTCCCTTCTCTCCCTTCAAACCCTTTCGCGTGTACCCCTGCTGTTTTTTCAAATTCATGGCCCCCTTTTTCATCAATTGTCGTTATATGTGTATGTATATGCATATATATTTCTAAATATAACCTGTTCAGTCTGTATAATGTTAATTGTATGTATAGTTTCAGGGCTGTATGGTATTGGATAAAAAATGTGTATACTCTTTCCTGTTTTTGTTTTTTAGTAATTATTATAGAAGCAAGCCAGATTGCATTGACAGTATATAAGGATTCTTTTTTTTTCTGCTTCCTTGCTAGTATTTGTTGTTTTCTCTGTGGTAGCAACTCTGGGGTAAGATAGAATCACTGTTTAGTTTTAATTTGCATTTCTGTGATGACTAGTGATGTTGAACATTTTTGTTTTTGTTTTTGTTTTTTTTTGCCGTTTGTTTCTCATCTTTCAAAAACTGCCCATTCATTAGACAAAAGTCACATGGCTGTTTAACTCTAGGGTCTGTATTTTATCAAATTGATCCACATCTGTTTTTGAGCCAGACCATTTATTTTTTGACAGTGGTTCTGTATAAATTGAAACCACCATGGCGATATACCTACAGCATTGTTCTTTTTGTTCTCAACTGCTAGGCTTTCTGGGATATTTTGTGTTTCCCTACAAACTTTAGACCCTTTTGTCTAATTTTTTTGCAGAATGTCTTCAGAATTTGACAGGGTTTCCACTGAGTCTGCATCTTGCCTTTAATAGTGTAGCTATTTTCATGCTAATACTGCTGCTCCAAGAGCATGGGTGGCTTCCATCTTCTGTCTTCTTCAGATTCCTTCTTTAGTATTTTACTATTTTTACTTTCTTGATTTCTTGGATTTATTCCAAAACTTTATTTTCTGGCTTTTACCAATGTGATTGTTTTCCTGATTTCCTTTTCAGCATGTTCATTACTGGTGTATAGAAAAGCTATTAACTAATTTCTATAAAAATTATTAATAGCTGATAAATATGTGTATTGATAGTGTCCTGTTACTTTGCTAAACATGTTTATTAGCTGCAAGAGGTTTTTGGTATGGAGTCTTCAGCATTTGTCATATACAGAATCATATTTTCTAACAGAAATTATATTGAAATGTTAAATACTATATATTTTATTGTTAAATACTGACCCACAAGGCCTGATTCTCTATAGGGACAAGAGAAACTGCTATGTGAACTTGCATCTTAATTTAAAACTATTGGTCAAATAAAGATGCCAACAGCCTATAGCTGGGTAGAAGAGAGATAAGACTAGGTTAGGGTTTCCAGGCTTGGGATCTGAGGGAAGATCATGAGGGGAAGGAGAAGAAGGTGGAGAGAGGAAAAGACACCTTGGGGTAGGTGAATTATGAAAACATGGCCATGAGGGCTGCTGGCCAACTGGAGTTAAAGAGCAGCCCAGATGAAATGTAGATAGTCATATCTCAGGGTTATTGATAAAGAAGTAGACATAATAACATAGAGAGTAGATACCTGCCCAGCTCTGGTGCTTTAAAGACTTTTTGTAAATATAAAGGTTATATGTCTTTTATCTGGGAACTGAATGATCAAAGGTGGGGTAGAAACCCCCAATTGAAAATTAGTAATTACTATAAAATGAGTAATTATAGCCTTTGTTTCTTTCTTGCCTCAGTACTCTTACTACTTCAAGTCATATAATAAGTAAGCACCTTGTCTCAGTCCTGTCAGAAATGCATTTAATGCAAAGGCTATCGATTATTCAGATACAGTCTTCATTATGTTGTTATATGATACTAGGTTCTTCAGTGCTTTTGTCTTGAAGGGTTGTACTTTGTCAAAGGCCTTTTCTCTATCCACTGAAATCCCATGTGATTTCTATTCTATAATCAGTTTCAGTCTCTCTCCCGCAGTTTGTCTTTCATATGTGTGTCTGTGTATCTCACTCTGTCTATCCTTGTGAGGTTTTGGTATCAGGTGATAACTGTCTTTATAAAATGAATTTGATGTACTTCGTTCTAATTTTATAGACTACGTTGAGGAGCACTGATATTAGTTCTCTAAGTGTGAGTCAATATAGGCCTGAGCCATATTACTTCAAAGATACTTTATTACTCCTTTGATCTCACTGCTTTTTATAGGTCCATTTAAGTCATGTAATTATGGTAGATCATATGTGTCAAGACATTTATTATTTCTTCTGGATTTTCTTTTTATTGGACTATGGGAAGAGTATATAGGCAGGTTTGGAGGGAGGAAAGTGAAGGGAGAAAGTTTGAGGTGGGTGTGGGTGGGTGGGGGAGCACTGTCTTAGAGGCAAATGGAAGGGTGGATGGGTTGAAGAACTCTTTGGGAGGGGACCAGGAAGGAGGGCAACATTTGGAATGTAAGTAAATCAAACTTTTTTTTAAAAAAAAGCAAAAAAATTATAATCTCAAAAATAAAAGTAACTAAAAATGATAGCATGAATTTGTTAATGGAAAATGTTAACTCTTAAAATAACATATGTATACATACATGCTTGCTGTGTGCACACATGTAGGTAGTATATTTAGAAAAAGAAAAGAAACTTAAAGCTTTCTTGGTGTTTTTGTCCCTTAGCTTTGCATGACCTATTTTCAAATCCTGTCTTTATTTCCAGTTTAATGACAGAATGGCGTTTTTCTCGAGGAGTCCAAGAACAGACCAAAGCTTTCCTTGATGGCTTTAATGAAGTTGTTCCCCTCCAGTGGCTACAGTACTTCGATGAAAAAGAATTGGAGGTTAGGCTCTTTTATTATGAGTGTAAGGAATACTGTTGCTGGAATAGGCAGGCTTTGTTTCCTCCCCCTTTCCAGTCCCACTTCGTCTCTAGTCTCTACGTTCAGTGCTGTCTGTTCCTTTGTTTTAAGACAAGGTCTACTTCTGCTCAGATGGGCATTGAAATCATGATCCTCCTGTTTCAGCCTCCCTAGTCTTGATGAGCCAGCAGTGCTCAGCCATGTATAGCTTGTTTTATTGTTTTACACAACAATGTCCACACATTTTAGTACAATATTGATTTTTCTCATTTATCTAAAATATGTGGCACTGGGTTTTATGTTTTATGATGTTTTAAGAACAATGCTATTGCAAGGACAATATCATCAATCATTGTCATCTATTAGGGGTCATAAAGAGGAATTCCATCAGAAAATTTAAACAGTGACTTTCTTGAAAGATGAAATTTTTAAATGAATTACTAGTGGTCCTGACTTTATGTAAAAAGGTTATTGGGTATACATCAGAAGTGGGTCTATTTATATAGAATAAAATACAAAATATAAAATTTACCATTTTAATGCATTTTAATTGTGCAATTCAGTAGTATTAAGTATGATTGCATTGTAATACATCAAGTCTTGGGAATTCTTCCATCTTATAAAACTGAAACTCATTAAACACAAAGCCTCATGTCCCTCTACTTTATTTTTATTAACTGTTTAAATCCCCTATAAATGGATCATATCACATTTGTGGTTTCATTATTTATCTATATATTTTAAAATTATTTCTTTGTATTTCATGTGCATTGGTGTTTTACCTTTATGTATGTCTGTGTGACAGTGTCAGATCCTCTGGAACTGAAATCACACACAGGTGTGAGGTGCCAAGTGGGTGCTGAGAACTGAACCCAGGTCCTCTGGAAGAACAGTCAGTACTCCTAACTGCTGATATCTCTCCAGCCCATATTTGTGTTTTTATGACTGTTTATTTAATTTACTATAATCTCCTCAATGTAGCATGTTTCATTATTTTTTTAAAGCTGAATACTTTTGTCATAAATACGTCAGAAAAGAGTGAAAAACATCACTAGATACAAGTCTCCTATACTAAAACCCTGAAACACTGCTCAAAAATTTACAGACCTAAATAATAAGACATGGAGTGTGTTGGGGGTTTGATATTGTTAGCATATCAGTTCTCTCCAAGGTGATCTCTGAACACAGCAACAGTCAACATCCCAAAAGAAGTTAATAAAGTCAATGATGACTTTATTATGAGAACCTACAAAGTCTCTAGAATGGCCAAAATAACTTTTGAAGGGTCATGACTTTATTATGAGAACCTACAAAGTCTCTAGAATGGCCAAAATAACTTTTGAAGGGTTATACTTGAGAGATGTTCACATTTTGATTTATGGCATATAAACAAATCTAGAAACAGAGCCCAGCATGTATTGTCAAATTATTTTCAGTGGAAAGGAGGACAGCATTTTCAACAAATGTTGAAATAACTGGATATTCACATGAATGAAAATTAGCTTTGGCTGCTACCTCAGGCCACAACAAAAGATTAATTTAAAATTAATATTAAGTATAAACATGAATGCCTAAAATTAAACAAAAGAATACTAGCCTAATCCCAATTTGGAAAATCTTGGTAATTTCTCAGGTTATAAAGTTAAATGTTTGTTTTTCTCAAGTCCTAGCAAATCTTCCATTTGGTATTTACCCAAGGAAATGAAATACATGTTTATACAAATATACATATATTCATAATACAGGTACAAGTTGCTTACAGAGTATTTTTAATACTGTAAAGAAAATGGACTGACTTCATCAAAAGTAAAAATTCTGTTCAGTAAAAAATATTATCAAGGGTAAAAAAAGGAAAGAAAGGCTAGGCTTGTTGGTAGATACCTGCATTCCGACCCAGCACTGGAAAAATAGGCTCAGGATTGCCAGTCTTAGACCTTTAGGCCAGCCTAGTATACATGGTGAGTTCCAGGCCTGCCAGTACTACATTGTGAGACCCTGCCTCAGGAAGGAGGTGAAGGAAAATGCCAACACACTGGCAGAAACTAATGTGACAAACTATTCTACTCAGAATGTATGTTTAGAAACACCTATAAATAATAAAAAGACAAAGAAACAACAACAGAAACCCATAATCCTTCTAATCTTTGCTGTGGCTGATACTGTGCTCCTTCCCTAGGTTATGCTGTGTGGCATGCAAGAGGTTGACTTGGCAGACTGGCAGAGAAATACTGTTTATCGGCATTATACAAGAAACAGCAAGCAAATTATTTGGTTTTGGCAGGTACTTGCTTTATGTTTTGAGACAAATCATTTGAAGAAAAAATTTTCTTATACAAAAGTGGTCATTAAGTAGTTTATTAATAATTTTTGAGACTTTGGACCTGTGTTTTAGCCTTACAATACTCTATTTTCTAGATGGAAGTATGAATAGTTTTTAGTGGTATCACAGTAGTCTATGAATTCTGCACACTTTGAGAAATGAAGGAGTATGGGGTTTCGTTTGGCTGGTTGTAGATTTATCGAGGCTCTACATTGAGATAGGGTCTGCGTGGATCAGGCTGGTCTTGAATTTGCTTTTATCTTGTATCAGCTTATTCAGTGCTGGGGTTATAGGCATCCTCCATCACATCCAGCCATAAGGCCAATGCTGGGTTTAATTCTTCTGAAGGTGAGTGATAATATACTAAAGAAGTAGAATAATTCAGACAGTGATATACAGAATGACTATTTATTTGTTCTTACTGTGTTTTGGCTTAAATTGTGATCAGGTAGGTCTCAGAATATCCAGGTGCACCATACAAATATTTAAGTATATTTTAAGAGACATATTGTTTTACTTTATTTATGTGTTAAAGATTTTAAATCTAATCCTGGCATATTCTTTCCATAAGTATTTTATGTCAGAGTTGATAATAAAAGGTGTTTACCATGTCATTTGGTGTTGTGATATTCTGATACACTCAGAGAAACCAGAGACTTATACTCATTTCCAATACAGATTAAGTGAATTTTTTCTTACTGCTAGTAGGAGGGCAGCCGTACATCCCCTTCTGAGGTTTTAAGGGGTATATTAGAAAGGTGTGTTTTACAACTGTCCGTGCAATTCACACCTGAGCAGGAAAATCATTTTATTTTCTCTGTTGTTCCTTACTTTCCTACTATATAGTAATAAAAAGACCACTTCATCCCTTTCCCACAGCGATAGATAAGCAGGATTTCCAGAAGCAAAGGCAGCTGTTAATACCTCACAGCCCACTGTCCTATTCTCATCTCACCTTCAGGTCACCAGGATCTCTCAGGCAATCCAGAGCTAAAGGTCAAAGGCCCTTAAGGGATGCCTGGCTCCTTAGTAAGCGTTGCGGGGGACCTGTGCAAATTATCACTCAGGTCTGAGCACTCTAATGACTGGGAGTTCATTTCTGGGCAGGCAAAAAGCACAAGGTTAGGTCTGTCCCTCTGTATACCTCAGCACAGTTCATCCAGGGTTTTGGTCTGATTAGCAAAACATTTCGTCTTGTGTTTAACTATGCTGTTTGTTACATTAGCTGCTTTCTCATTGCTATAACCAAATTCTTGACAGGAAACAAGGGAAGAAAACTTTATTTTGACTAACAGTTTTAATAGTACCAGCCATCATGGCAGGAGAGCATGATGTAAAAGCAGCTTCAGCTTTGACCTTGGGAGCTTACTCATAGCTATGCAGATCAGGAAGCTGAGATGGCCTGCTCCCAATTACTTTTATTCAGCCAGGTTCTCAGCCTGTTGGCTTAGTAACTCCTAAGGTCAGGGATCTTCTTTCTTCAGTTAATCCTCTCTAGAAACACCTCACAGAC
The DNA here is from genome assembly GCA_028551405.1 of Uromys caudimaculatus. NCBI lineage: Eukaryota > Metazoa > Chordata > Mammalia > Rodentia > Muridae > Uromys > Uromys caudimaculatus. Next base: position 10,892,424 of record CM052702.1, read on the forward strand.
ACACCCAACACTTGCTCCTCATGAGGCTTTTATTAATCCAGTCAAGTCCATAATGCCACCACAAGTGCATTCCATATTTGAAGAAGCCTTTTTTCAGACTGCCCTCTCAAGTTTGCTGGCTTTTGGTTATATTCGAACCAACATATTCATACCGTATTTTCCATTAACATTTCTCTTTCAGAAGAACTTGTCAGCAAACTTGTTAATTTTGGAGACATCTGTAGTTTTTGAGGTACTAGTGAAAGGCATAGAAAGTTTGAAAAATGTTTAATAGCAGAAAATACCATAGAGATAAACAAAGGGAAAGTGTTCATTTGGTTTTGTAGTTTAAAAAGGGGTAGACACAGCCTAACAGTTGTTGAGAGTTCAATAAGACTGGAGTTTAAATGTTCTACTACTTTTTAGCAGTTTAAAAAGATAAATTAACTGAATTCTATAGGCCTCCCTTTTCTTGCATGTATGGTGAGATTACTAATGATTGTAGCTGCCTCATAGACTGTTGTGAAGTCTAAGTAAATGTACATGAAAACACAGGACATAGTGCTCAACTGCAGACAGCCCTCAGAGACAAGTGTGCCTTTCAGAGGTATTACTACAGTCAAGTGACTGAAGGTGTCTAAGCTTCTCATGATTTCCTGTTTGTATGACACATGTAATGGTAGCTGGTTGTGGTGTTACTGTGAAGGTTAACTGAAGTGATATCTGTCTACGTGTACCTAGGTGGTACTGCAAATACTTTTACTACCCTATTGTTTGAACCAGTTTCAGTGGGATTTTGTTTGTTTTAACATTTTCAACTGTTTACTCTCATTATTGATGGGATATTGTCCATTATTTTATATTAAAGTACATTTGATTCTGTCATACAGTTTGTGAAAGAGACTGATAATGAAGTACGAATGCGACTCCTGCAGTTTGTCACTGGAACCTGCCGCTTGCCTCTAGGAGGATTTGCTGAGCTCATGGGTAAATGCAGATTTACTGCAGTTTCTCCTAAGTTGATTTTGTGATAATAGTATGTGTTAGACATTCAATAGAATTAAATATAATGACTTATTTGCATGTAAATTATATGCAAAGTTTCTACCATAGAAAAGAAAGAACTATTGGTACTGAAATCATTTTTCTTGGTCAGTGTTCTATTGCTGTGAAGATACACCATGACCACAGCAATTCTTATAAAAGAAAGCATTTAATTGGGTCGCTTATAGCTCCAGAGGTTATAGCAGGGAGCATGGCCAGAATTCAGGGAGACAAGGTGCTGGAAGAGTAACTTAGAGTTACACATCTGGATCCACAGTCAACAGGAAGAGAAAAAAACTGAAACTGTCAAGGGCTTTTAAAACCTCAGAGCCTACCCCCAGTAACATACTTCCTCCAGCAAGGCCACACCTCCTAATTCTTTCAAATAGTGCTACTCCCTGGTGACAAAGCATTCAACTCTATGAGCCTGTGGGGTCATTCTCATTCCAGCCAGGACAATATGTGAGATAAAATGAAAGTATCATCAAAGATGAGATAGCTATGCCTTCACTCCAGAGGATAATTGCTAGCGAACCAAGACTGTGTAAAAATAGTTACCTTTCTTTCCATGGGTGTAATTCTTACTTCAGTATCTCTGCAGCACCAAAAAGCTTCTCAGTGTAGATATCATGACATTTTCAGTTTCCTCTGTTATCATTCATGCAACAATGTGACATGCTTCTGTTAGTTTTAAAGGACCAACTAAATAAACATTATCTTATCTGATTTAGGAAGTAATGGGCCTCAAAAGTTTTGTATTGAAAAAGTTGGCAAAGACACCTGGTTACCAAGAAGCCATACATGGTAAGTTCAGGACTCCTAAACAGGAAAGTGAAGGCCACAGAGGTTTTGGTTGTTGTTTTATTTTGTTTTTGGTAGCAGGTAAGAACCATTAGAGTTACTTATTCATTAAATTGAATTTCAACTTGCTGAGCTGAATCATACAGTGTTCTGTAACTACGTGCTCTAGAAGAAGTTAGTGTGGCTTTACTAGAAATTCTTGAGAATGTGTCTGTTGGCTCAGCGAGTATTTAGAGTACCCACTATCTAGCAGATAGGGTAGAATCACTCGTTGCATTTTTATGAAATCTTTGTAGGGCAGAAAAGATGAACAAGTAGCTAAAAGGAAAAGAGTGGTATAATAATTGGAGTGAGTCTTCTATGACTCAGATGATCAGACAGATCCATGGAAAGGACAATGTTTAGCTTAAGTTTAATAAATAGCATAAATAGTAGGGTATTGTTGTAGTAGGTGCTGAAGAAAAATCTGAATCAAGAACTGGAATTTAATTCAAGTGAATAGAACAGTGAGTCTGAAAACGTGAACATAGTTGAGTGATCTGATTGGAACTTACTGAGGCAGAACAAGTAAACATAATTGGACAAACATGATTTAACACATACTATTATTGCAATTTGGACTTCCTTATAAGGAAACTGAAAGGTTTATAGAACTATAAATAACAAGTAATGGTATTTAAGAGAAATCATCTAGTAAGAGTATAACAAGTGGATGAAAGAGGTTGCCGGGAAATGTTAACATTAACCCTACCTGCTGACAGCTTAGGGATATGTGCTGCTTTCAGATGCTCAAAGCTATTTAGATCCTAAGCCATGATTCGGCTTTTTGTTACCTTGGTATTCCTACATGTGCAGAAACAATAGTGCCTTAGGACAAATAAAAGCAAGAGTGCCAAGCTGTTCCTTGATACTCTTCAACAATATGCACTTATCAAAACCAAATAAACTAAAGCCTGTGTTTTATGAAGCACTAAATACTAAGCTTGTTAAAGCTTGGTGTTTTAATATATGTCTTTTCTAACACTAATACTCAAGTTTATTGGCATCTGTTCCTCGTATATAGTAGTGGGTTTGGTACAGACATCTTCATGTAAATACATCACATCCTGTGACCAAGTTCAGCCTCTTCCCCTCTCCTGTCCCTCTCCCCCATTGTTTCTATTCATTCCGCCACAATCTTGCTTCTACTTTCATGTTCTATATACATGTATTATAATCTAGGACCCATAAATGGGAGAAAACATGTGATGCTTGTTTAAGTCTGATTTGCTTAATATGACATCTGAATATTTTCTTACAGATGACATAACTTCATTCTTTGTGGCTGAGTAAGACTGCTAGTGTGTATATATACCTCATTTTGTCTATTTATCTGTTTCGAGCCCTCTTATCAGCCCTGGGCTGATAGCATAGTTTGCTTTGTGAATACTGTTGAAACATAGACTATAGGTATCCCTGTACTGATTTAGTCCTTTAAGTATATATATAGGGATGGCATAAGTATATCATCATGTGGGTGCTGATCTAGTTGTAATTTTTGAGAACTCTCCACTGTGATTTCCACAGTAGATGCACTGCTTACATTTCTTCCAGCAGTACATAAGGGCTGTCGCCCTCACAGCCTCCCCAGTGTGTGTTCTTTCCTTCATGATAGCCATTCTGACTGGAATGATGTGGGATCTCAATGTATTTTGATTTGTATTGCCCTGATAGCTAAGGACAGTGAACTTTGTTTTTTTCACATTTTTGTTTTGGGCGCTGTTTATTTCCTTCATCCATTTGATTCGGTTACTTTGCTTTTGGCATTTAGATTTTTGTTCCTAATAAAGATCCTCTTTGCATCTGTCAAATGTATAGCTGGCAGATTCTTGCCCTGGTCACTCATTTGTTTCTTTTGCTGTGCCAAAGTTTTGTAAATCTATGCAAACCTAGTCATCAATTCTTGGTTTCCCTTCTTGAATTATAAGACTCCTTTTCGGAGAATCCTCTATTTTGGAGTAGTTTCAAGTATTTCACTTAACAGACTTTAAATTGATAGGAGGTAAGGAATGGAAACTATGGATCTAATTTTATTTTCTATACATGGGCATCCATTTTCCAGCAGTATTAGTTGAAAGGATGTCTTCTTTTCTAGCATGTCCTTTTGGCTTTAATTGTATGGATTTATTTCTGGGACCTTATTTTATTGTGATGATCTGTTTTGGTTCTGTGGGTTTCTAGTGTAATTTGAAATTGGTTAAGGTGATATCTCCAGCATCATTTTCTTTGCTCAGGATTCCTTGGCTAGCTGGGATCTTTTAAATCATAGACTATAAAAATCACTGTAGGATGTTATTTAAAGCTTATAAACCTCAGGGATGGTATAACTAAGCTTTCATAAGAGTTTTAAGACTTGAGTTTTCTATTTCTGTGTAGAATGTCATTAGAACGCTAATGGGGATTGCATTGAATCTGTAGATTTCTTTCAGTAATATGGTCATTTTCATAATGTTAATTCTCCTAATATGTCAACGTAAGTGGTCTTTTCCTCTTTTAGTGTCTTCTTGAGTACTTTTTAATAGTTTCAGTATAGAAGTCTTTCACTTTTATGGATAGCTTTATTCATTGGTGGTTTTTTGGTTTTGTTTTAAAATTATTGTGAATGGGCTGTTTGGCTTAAGTTCAATCTTGGCAAGTTCATTATTAGCACATAAGAAAGCTACCAATTCTTATATGTCGATTTTGTGTCCTGCTAATTTCAAAGTGTTTATTAGTTCTAAAACATCTGGTGGAGTTTATCGTCTTTGACATATAGAATCATACTCTGCAAATAAAGGTATTTTGACTTCTTCCTTTCCTATTTGTTTATATAGTTATTGCTCTAGTTAAGATTAAAAGAACTATCTGAAATAGGAGTAAAGAAAGTAGATATTCATTTCTCTTTCTGGTTTAGTGGAAATGCTGTTTTTGTTTTTTGTTTATTTTGCGCTCACTTATAACGTGTTGATTATAGGTTTGTCTTATATATAGGTTTGCCCTCTTAGCATGTTGAGGTACATTGCTACAATTCTTAGGCTCTTCAGGGCTTTTATCTTGAGGGGATGTTCAACTATCAAAGGCCTTTTTCATATTGGCCCTATCTTCATCTGTTGTGATGATCAGATAGTTTCTGATCTTGACTGTATTATTATGAGTTACTAAAATGACTGATTCACATATTTTGTATCATTCTTGAATTCCTGAAATGAAACTCAGTCATGATGAATGAATACCATGCCTCATTTTATGTGTATGAGTGCTTTGCCTGTATGCATGTCTGCACTCCATGTCTTTATCATTCTAGGCCAGCCAGAATTCATTGGATCCTTGGGACTTGGAGTTACATATAGTTGTGAGTCACTATGTAGGTGCTGGATCCTCTGGAAGATCAAATGGTATTCTTTACTGCTGAGCCATTTCTCCATCCGTATGAATGATCCTTTTGGCGTGTTTTTTTAATTTGATTGAGCAGTATTTTCTTGAAAACTGTTGTATCAGTGTTCATCAGTATTAAAGGCCTATAATTTTCTTTTTTCTTTCTTTCTTTTTTAGCTTTATCCACTTTGGGTACTAGGGTAATACTAGCCTCATAAGATGAATTTGGTAAATTTCTTCTATTTGATGGAATATTTTGAGGAGTGCTAGTGTTAGTTTTCCTTAAAAGGTTGGTGGCATTTATTAGTGAGTTCATTTAAACCTTCTTAAAAATTTAGCAATATTGGTTACTGTTTTAATCTACTTAAGTTGTTTATAGACTCTCATTGTAATTTTGGTATGGTGGTAAGAGTATTGGCTTAACAGGTTTGCATTTTCATTGAAATAAACTTGAAAAACATGATCAGAAAACAATATTAAGTTAGAGTTCTTCATCAGTGGTGAAAATATTAAAGATAAGATCCTGAGGTCAGTAACTGAAGAAAATAGGGCAAGTCACTCAAGAGTGATCAAGGGCAAGGAAGTAGAAGGAAGGCCCCAGCATTCTTTCTCAACCATACAAATGCTATGAAGTTAAGTCCTCTACACCAAAGCTTTAAATGAATGAAGCACACAACCAAGAACATATAGTTGAGAAATTCAGAAAGATTGCATACCTGAACAAGGTGTGCCTCAGAAAATGAATGCTTTTACTGTTTGGCTTCAGAGGAAATGGCAAGTTTCCACCTTGATGGATGTCAGTTATGGCAAGAGATGAAGAGTTAAGACTATAAGAGACTGAAAGCCATGAAATAGAAGCTCAGAGGAGACCCAAATAAGTTTGAGAAGGGGTTGGGATTTATTTCAAACAAGGGAAAATACAAATCAGTATTCTGATCTGACTCTGGATAAAAATAGGTGATCAGAAAGATTTTGGTTTGTAACAACAATTGTAATGGCTAAGATAAAAAGTGATCTCATCTGTGATGCAATTAGCCTTAATGATTGTTGGTAAAATGAGGCATGCGGTCCTATTACTGTCATCTTTATAGTGATGTCACAGCTTTAAACTTCTTTAGATTTAGAATCCACATTTTTTTAAGATACATTGGCAAGTCTCAGTCTCTGTCTTTTATGAAACAGCACAGACATCATGGTCAGTTTCTTGAAACAGATATCTCTTTGGGTTATTTTCAAATAATCCTTTGTCTTCTGTTATTCAGCTTAACATTCACTAAATTAGGTATTTACTATTAATTCAGAGATTACTGCTATTACTTTAATCTAGTGGGGGGAAACAGTCAGTCATGATATAAATGCTAAAATAGAAAGAAAGAGATATATAAGATGCTGTAGGCAAACTTCTTAGAAGATGCTCTAGGATTTAGGCTGACTGTTGGTGGGTAAATAGATGAGACTTTCACATGCAAGGATATTCTAGGCCAAAGAGAGACAAAGGACATGATAGAGAAAAGCGTATTTAAAAGTATAAAAAAAGCTGACACTAGGCTTCCGTCTATCATCCTATACCTTCTGTGGCTTTAGCAACAAAGGGTTTCTAAGTGTGGTGTAAGCTAAGTGCCTCAGGTGATATAACATAATGTAGGGGGTGAAGAAAATAAGTGGATGCAAGGCGAGAAGGGAAAAAACAAAACAAAAAAAACCAAATTCCCAGATCAGATGAGATAGAGCAGTATATACAAGAGTGTACTGACAGCAAGTCAAAAATGGGATTAACAGATTGACAGAATCTGGCTAAGGGTAAGACTGTTTTGGTATAAGACTATACTTAAAAAAAAATGGAGGGGGGGTGTTGCTTTTTGTTTTCCTAACCTTAATTACCATTAAGACACTTTCTTTCATGGAGCATAGTTTAAAATGAAAGGCAATCAATATGGTCTCAGTTGCTACCATCAATATATTTAACTGTTTTAATATGAAGAAATTAGTGCATTAATGGTGGTTTGCATAACCGTCGAAGTTGGCTACCTTTTCCTAGACCTAATTATGGGCTTTCCTAACTTACATGGATGTGGGCAAGAACAGATGAGAAGTGTCTATAGTAAGTAAATGATGTAAAGAACGGCTTTTAAGTTTTAGTATTTTTCTTTTAATAATTCAGTCTCAGAAAAGAATTTATGTTGGAAGGGCTAGAAAATGGTTAGTTTATAGATTAGAATCTAATATGGTGAAATGATTTAAGGAGACAAAAGTATATATGTATTCACTGTCTCTATCAGAACATAAATTCTATAACTTAGGATTTTCATGAGTGTATTACTAGCTACTGGAACATCTTGCACTCAAAACTCAGAAAATAACTGAATGAGTGGATGGATGAAATTATGGAGACACATCACCCATGACATCACAGCAGCAAACAGAAACCCATTTTTAAATCCAGTCTTTATAATGTTGACATTATTTGTAATTCCATTATTCTTTGGCAAATATATAGATGTTTTATGTCTTAAATTTTATGTAGATTCCTTTATTTAATTTAGATGTGTTAATATACTATTATATTAAATTGTTAGGATACGTTTGGCAAAGTTTTTACATACATAATATTTAGGTTTCAATGTGGTGTTAAAGAATACTGTATTAGAAATATCTTCAGTTTATTTCATTGAAAACATCTGATTTTGTTTTTGTTTTTGTTCAGTTTTAATCGCTTGGATCTACCACCATATAAGAGTTATGAACAACTAAAGGAAAAACTTCTTTTTGCAATAGAAGAGACAGAGGGATTTGGACAAGAATGAATGTGACTTTTCTTGGAGGAGCTCTTGCATTTAAATACCCCAGCCAAGAAAAATTGCACAGATAGTGTATATAAGCTGTTCATTCTGTACAGTTAATTTTCTGAACCTCTCAAAGTATAAATGTTTTCCGTTCTTCCACAGAAATATGCAAAACATTTCATCATTTTCTACTTTATTTATTGTTCCCTTGAAATGACTGACCAGGAAAAAAAATCATCTTTAAATTTTGACGCAAGCAAGAGAATTTATTAAAAAGTATATACCTATATAACCATATATGACAGTGGCTCTAGTTTTATAGAGCGCCAGGTGTATTAAACATGGCAGCCGTTCATTCACAAAACTCTGAATTTGCTTTGCCTGTTTCTGTTGTCCAGGGGAGAAGTGCACGTTCCCTGTTCTTCTCCCTAGGTAACATTGGATTGTGTTAGCTGCATGGCTGTTCAGAAAGGTAGTTAGGGCTTAAGCCAACTCTTTCTTTAAGTGTATTTTTAAAAATGCTGCTGGCTTTTCTGAAGACAAGTACTGCAACTTACTAAATTGTACTAAATGAATAGTTTTAAAACAAATCCCATCATTGTTATATCAGTAAACACAAAAGTCGTGTAATAGATCCAGCAGTGTGTAGGAGCAGCTGGAACTGATTTGCTGAACAGCAGAGGTCTATTTACATGTTACTTTTGGATGTTGGATATTTGTGGAAGTTTAAAGAATCAGGCATTTCTATACTTAACATTTTTAAACTTGTAATGTTCTTCAAATTTAATTAATAATAAATTGATAGTTTAATACTTAGGTATACATAAAAGGTACTGAACTTGGCTGCTTTTGTGCTCAACATTTACTTTTATGAACTCAGAGATGTTATAAATGGATTGAAAAGCTGCAGAAGTATTTAAACACTCACACTAAGTACTTTTTATTAGTGTTTGTCCCCACCCCTTCCTTTCAAATCAAAATTGTTTCTAAATTCAGTAGGTATATTAACAAATTCTTTGTGCCCCCATTTTATATAGAGCAAGTTTTCTCCAGATAACACTGATTTTTTTCATTATAAGGGCATTCATGATGTATGAAAAGAATTAAAATCTAATGTGAATGATACTGCTACTTTTAGCAAACTGGGCTTCCTAATTAATATAAAACAATAATTTCCATTTTTATCCTTTCAGTATGCACTGCGAAGTTCATTAACTTAAATTTTTGTAACTATGAAGTTCACTTAGAATTATAACTTCTACCCACTAGTTTAGTTTTGCTAAGATTTTATTTTTCTACTTCAGATTATGTTCTTCAGTTTTATTCAGAATTCAAAAATAAATAAAAGCAGTAGTCTACTTAGTTGAATAAACTATAGAAAATCTGGTATAGCTTAAAAAATTTTTTTAATTCTAATATATGACAAGTTATATAGTAAATGATGGCCAGTCTTCAAAAGTCCTGCATAAATTATTCTGTAAAATAATAAACTTGCTATCACAGAAAGGATCGGCTTTCATTCAGTGGAGGTATTTGAGACTATCGTTTTGCACATATGGTTCAAGGTGGCTTTCAGGTACGAGTTCAGGGAGCTAGTCCCTTTTATTAAATTACCTCACGTGAGTAACAGAACCCACAAGATCAAACCAGCCTTCTGGGGAAGACTAGTTTGCAGACCTCATCAGACTCTTGTATCTTTCATACCAGTTATAGATTTCAGAACTATAGACTTGTTTACGTACTCAGTAGTCAACATAAAATCTTAAGAGATAGGATTCACCTCCTGCTGTCTCTCCCTCCCATCCCGTTCTGAACTGGACCCTCTACACCTGGCTCATCGAACACAAAAGGAGAAAGTGGGAGGTGAGGAGGACCGAGAGACAGGTTAATAATGATACTCTGTTATAGTGACAGTTCCCAAAATCACCAATAAATTGAGCTCAGTGAATGGATCATAGGCTTAAAACAGTTTTACCAATCAGCTCAGTCACCTGTCTTTGGGAAAGAAGCTACTATTTGTTTGTCTTCTGTATTGTTTTTCTGTACTTCCTAGGCAGTTGAAAATGAAAATGTTACCATTTTCTCCAGCTGACTTCAATTATCCTCCTAGTTCTAGGTGTTCTAAATTAGGTGTTGTATATCCACAAACAACCTTGCTTGTTGTGTTTGGGATTCAAAAAGACCCTAACCAGTTGCTTCTGAACTGAGAAAGCTCCTGACATAGGAGGAAGCTGTACCTGGGTTTCCCTGAATCTGAAAAGTCTTAACTATTGCATGCCCTAAATTGTCACTTTAGGAGACTACAGTTCTTGGAGAACCATGTGACGTTCATGCTACATTACTGCTGTATGCTCATTTTCTCAAAGGAGGCCTAACCTTGCACTGGTGGGTAGTCACAGTTCCCACGTTACAGTATTCTGAGTAAACTGATGCCAGACAAATGCAGTTTACTGCAGGCTTCCTAGATCCTAACATTTAATTAAACATAGCATGATTCTAGTAAACACTGAAGTAACAAATCAGTTGTTGAAACATGAAATAAAAGTTCTCCTGTAACATATTCAACTTTTCTTAATCTGTTGAACACAGAAATCAAGTTTAAAGTCAGCTAGAAATTTGACACCAATCTAAATGTGCCATTAACTAAATTCTAAAAGTTCTACTCCAAAATTCAACAGAATGTAATTAAAATGATAGTATTTGTTTTTAGCACTAATTCTATGTCTTTTTCATGAACAAGTCTCTTGGTCCTTGTGATTAAAGTAGTGTCTTGTTTTCATTATGCTTTTTTAAAAACGAGACAAGCCTTAACAAGCGATGTTGTGTTGTAGCATCCATTGCTCTTGGTAGGCCACACTGGGAATATTTGTTATCAAGAAGTGACAAAGGTTACTGAACATGAGGGGAAAGAGGGAAACCAAATAACCAAAAAGATCCCAGCTTTCTCCTGGTGTGCTCAGAGGCCTGGGCTCCCCTATCCACTGCACTACCAATAAACAAACCCAAATTCAGGTTTCACACATCCTCAAAGACAGCAGACACACTTAAGGAGAGGAAATCGCCCATTGCCTGTGTCTGTAGTAGCTGACCTACTTTTTCTTAAGTAATCTGTCTTCTACTTCAATGTCTTTTTTTTTTTTTTTAATTTGGATCCACATACAGTATCCATCCGATCCTATAATAGCTTAACAAGATCATCTTCAATTCCATCCTTTGACTGCAAATGAGGTAATTTCACTTTTTATCACAGAATAAAGCTGGTTTGTGAATATATACATTTTGTTTATCCACTTGGTGGATGTCTACACTGATTGCATAACTTGTTTGTAAACAATGCCACAATAAATATCAATGTAAAATGCCTTTATTTTTAATAGCCACAAATTTTAAAAAGTTAAATACCTTCAACAGATGGATAAAATGATTTATTCATGCAATAAAATATTAACACTAAAAGGAGAAACTATTGATTGAACTTAGTTATTAAAGGATCTACGTGAAAAGGCACAATGTCAAAAGATCATATTCTATAAGATTACATTTGCCTAAGAGTCTTAACAAATACATAACAGATTAGTTGTAGTGTGTATAGAATGTGAGAGAGACAAAAAGTGGCTAGGTGTGACTATAAAGAGCACTTGGGCTCTGAAATGAAACATCTATATCTGGCTTTTGGTGGTATAAAAATCTATAAAATAACATTATTAAGAGCTAGACATAAAGTGAGGACATCTAAAAGTCCTAAAATCTGAATTAAGGTCTATAAATCATACCAGTATGTTTCTTAGTTTGGTATTATACCTTAGTTTCATGTCACCCAAGGGCAAAGAGGAAAATGGATATTTAGAACCTGCTTTACTACAGTATGTAGTTTATTGTGAATCTTGGTTATTTTACAATAAAGTTCTACAAAGTATCAAAAGATAGATCCCTCATCCATAAAACTCTATATTACTGAAAAATACTGCATTTCACAAAAATAACTTCAGAGAAATAATTGTGAGTGCTAAGAAATAATTCCAGACCTTTGTGCTAGTAACAAAAATTGTACTAGAATAGCCATTCTAACAAATAAATCCCCAGGAGCACCTGACATATTCATCTTACTTAAGAAGTGCAAAGACCTGGATCTTAATGTAAAACATTGAAATTCTTTTGCATAATAATACTAATATGAATTAGATAAACTGGATATGAAAAGTAGCTCAAGTTCATGACCAGACAATGAAGATATGAAGTGCCTGTTGACAATAGTCAGGAGGGGAAAATGAGGACAAAGACCAAAAAAAGAAAAAAGAAAATGAAGACAATTATCACGCTTTTAAGCAATCAAACCACCTAAAGCAAAACTAAGTGTATCAAAATGGAAATGAACTTAGCAAATGAAACAATAGCTAATTTCAAAGTCATGAATATGAAAGCCAAAGAAGACTGAATATAATTAACTGGAGTCCCAGAATCAAGATGGAACATGATTCTCAGAGGCTGATCTGGACTGAAGGACAGTTGATAACTGCACTGACCTCTCAAAAAAGTCTGTAAGAGTCTGCAAGTATGCTGCAAATCAAATTCTAGTCTCCAAAAGCAGAAGGTTTTGGAACAGTTAAGGAAATCTGAGTATGTCTTGTTTGGAGGTGACGTAGTAGGTGTGGTAATATATTTGTATTTGCTTTGGAAGAGGTACTTATTTTGAAAAGCAGCTGAGTTTCTTTAGGATATGATAAAATCTGCAATTTCAAAGGTTTAAATATATATGTGAATAGACATACACATACAAAAACGACATAACCAGCCGGGCAGTGGTGGCGCACGCCTTTAACCCCAGCACTTGGGAGGCAGAGGCAGGCGGATTTCTGAGTTCGAGGCCAGCCTGGTCTACAGAGTGAGTTCCAGGACAGCCAGGGCTACACAGAGAAACCCTGTCTCGAAAAACCGAAAAAAAAAAAAAAAAAAAAACCAGCAAAAACGACATAACAAAATAATAATCCCTTAAATCCAAGTATGAGATGTCCTTCCTACGTTTATGTCTTAAAGTGTACATGGTAAAACAAGAACAGCACACACCTACACACTCTGCTGTAATTTATTAAACATTACCATTCTCATGTCTTCTGGGGAAAATATACCCATACACAGTCTCATATTCATTCAGCTCTAGTTGTTGCAAAATGCGTGTTTATAGTGGTGGCACATCAGACTCCAGTTTTAGTACTCTGCCTGGTAAATGTCTATTTCCTTTCACCCTGAAGCCTGTGTCCCTCCATTCTATAAAGGATTTCAAGTTGTCAAGTGACAAATTCAACCCATCTATGGAGGTATACCACATTTTAAAAAAGATTGTTCCACAGAATTTGTCTTTATTCAGGTTGCCTCCAAGACACACATCACTTAAGTTCTTTAAGCCAGGAACCCTCAACATCATAAACACGTAGCTTCTCTAAGATAGCAACTTCAGTCAATTGCAACATGAGAACCATTCCATCATGTGCCACCTGTTCACAAGGCCTTTTGAAAATGTTTCATCCTGAAGTGACCAAAACCTACATATACCATACAATTTTTTTTCCCTCTTGGCATTCCAAATGTCTGAACCAGGGAAATGTATTGCTGCCACTCTTAGGGCACTGTGGCAGTTTCTTATTTGCTTGTAAAGAAACCCATTTATTCTGTAAAATGGTCACACACAAAAGAACTGGGAAAAAAGCCATACAATCATCACGCTGGTTAATGTATCATATTTATAAATCAGTGAAATACAAAGTATTAGGTGTGTTGCTGCCTTCTCCAAAATGTTCTCAGTTCTTGTCACAAACCTGTAAGCAACTGAGCAGCTTCTGTCTGTATCTAAAGTGGAAAACACATGTTACATATACATATGAACACAGCCTAATTTATAAAGCTGAAGTTTAGACTGGTCTCTAAGATAACAAAGATAGGACATGGTAAGAATAAGGTCTCTTGATAGCGATGATTAGATGAGTGTCCAAGAGAACTCCAGTTTATATCCTTAACCCTCCATACCCCGCCTCCAATCCTACTCCCCTGCAGCGTCCGAAATTGAACCAAGTCCTTGTGCTCATTAGTAAGCACCTATGGGGAAGCTGACTTTTAGAAAGTATATCTTATCTCTGAAGAGAGGTATTTTATAGATGTACATCAGCTCTACACTGCAGCAAGCAGCTTAACAACGTTTGATGGTAGTCACTAAGGAGTTCATGGTAAAGTATAAAGGTAAATATACAAATGAGCACCTGTGCTTTCCACAGCACTATGCGTTTACACAATTACACTTTTAAAGACGTTCTCAGTTCAGTCATTTACTAATGCCTCAAAGTAAGCCTATCTGCCTTACTTTATTATAGATGTTTTACCTGTTTATCTTCTTCTGTGTGTGCTGGATAACCCTTGGCTTTTACCAACCAGAACGCAGCAAGCTTTTTGTTGTTTAGCTTCAAGTATGTCTTTCCTAAAAGCAGCAAGTTTTTGCTGTAGAAGTTTGGATCCACTGTACATAAAAGGGAAACAAAGTCAGCTCCAGAGAAATAGTGTCTTTATTTTTATAGTTTTAATATTTTGGTCTGAATTCTAATAAAATTGTGTGATTAAACAATGATTAGGCTAATACAATTCTTTTTTGTTCAAATGTTATCTCAAAAACACCAACCTTAAAATAATTATGATGTATTGAATATATGTATGGACTGTGCACATTATTATACCAAGATCTCACTTTAAAGTATCTTCATGCTGATAGAACATGAGCTATTTAAGAATTATTTTCTTTTTAAACCACCCATCATTATTACATTCCAATTGCCTAGAACAGTGTAGGGAAAATAACATCTGTTCAGTGAGTGGGTATGTGAGTGCATGAATGAAATCATGGTTAATGTAAATTCGATCTTCATTTGCTAAATGTCTCCTATACTTAGGCACAGAGGGGAACATGAACACAACTAAATGGTTTACCAGGTATAAACTTCAAATTGCTACAAGAAGCCACATAAGAAAACAACGAAGTTAAGAGGTATGCATTTTGGAGGATAAACAGGATTTTGAAAAGAAAAAGCTGAGAATATTCTTGGTTGAAAGAAAAGTACAAACAAAGCCCAGGAGTGTGAGAGTAGACTAGTTATCAGAATCTGGGACGGAAGGAGGAGGAAGAGACAGAGGCTGGATAGGGAGCCACAAATTCCAGCTTAGTGGGGAACTAGGACAACTTACTGCATAGTTTTAGAAGACTTAGAAGACTTCAGCACTTCCCAAAACAAAGATGGCAAGTGCTTGAGATGGAGATGACTGCTGTGATTTGATTTACATCTTGTATGAATATACTGGAGTACCACTGCCCCATAAATATGTTATATGTTAAACATATGTTAAATAAAAATAATTTTAAAGAAACTTATGAATAAAGTACAAAAGAATCCTCTAATGTTTTTCTTGAGACAGAATTCTGCAGTGTAGTCCAAATGGGCCAGGAACTTACTAACAGTGTAAGTCAAAGGCACAGTGCCTTGGCCTCCTGAGTGCTGATGACCATATACACGCACCATCACAGTCAGCTCTAGTTTCCCTGACTCTTCACGGTTTCCTCTACGTAATCTTAGTCTTTCTATATGCCAAGCATGCTTTCTGGGGCCAGGAGTGGAGCTTAGTAATAGAACACATGCCTAGCACATAAGTTTAAAACAAACTTTTAACTACTTTTTTCTGGATACAATTTATGATTAACTGCATTTGCTTAAAACTCAAAGTCCTTTAATTTTGTTGATTTAAACATTTTAAAGTTAAAATGATTTATGTATTCACTTCCTCATCTAGGAAGTCATCCAAGTACTGTATGTAAGCAATAGAAATATAATCATGAACCAGAAAGGAAAAAAATACCATCTTACCCATACGTACAGGCTCACATGCACAAATGACAGAATAAGGAGGCTGATACTGGAGGTGTGAATGACATAGCCTGTGGCAGGCTTCTGGACTAGAACTAGGACAGTCTTTAACTTAGAGAAAGTGCCTGTTCATATAAAATCTGATGTGTGAGTGGAACCACCAAGGACATAACTCCATGAGCAAAGGAGTAAGCACAGTTTTATCAGCTTCATTCAGGACGGACAACCCTTAAATGTCTTATGGTCCAATTTTTACTTTTGAATTATAGTTTTAAACCCCCTTGAGATAATTTCAAATTCATGATACGTAAAATAATTTGATTAGGAAAAATATCAATAAAAGGAAACAGTGAACAAAACTTTTTGAGTTAGATATTTAACATTAAACCATAGTTCTTTAAAGTTTTAAGAATTATCACTAAATTGCTTAAGTTTATGTATATAGGACCTCAGATTAATAATTGTTTGTGTATCACATGCCTATAATTCCAGTGTTTGGAAGCTGAGGCAGGAGGATCTGCACTTTGAGGCCAGCTTGAGCTACATATTAACAACTATCAAAAAAGAAAAGAAAGGTATTTGGAGTGGCTCTTATGGTACACGTTGTCAAAGACATGTCTCTTATTATTTCTTCTAGTCCTTTGAGACTGACCTGAGAGCCTTGTGCATGTCTCCAAAGCAGTGTGCCATTGAGTTACAACCCCAGTGTTAGTATTTTTTATAAAGGTTCCAGAAATATGTAGGACAGGCAAGCAACAGTATTATAGGAGTAGCCATTTTAATCACAATAAGACATTAAATTCTTTCACAATGGAATTCAATATTCTGCAACATACCAAAAATTAGCCTGGTTTTAAATACTCTTTATTTAGGTACTTCTAATTAATAAAATTAATAAAATATCAAGTTAGACAATTTATCAGAGCCTCCTGATAAAGAATTACATTAAATGAAGAGAACACTGCAGAATTGGAACTCTGAATTTAAGTGCAATTCCTATTTTCTAAAAAAGTTAAAATTTGAGGCTAGAGAGAGGGCTCACCAGTTAAGATTACTGGGTGCTCTCCCAGTAGACAGGGGTTCAATTCCCAGCACCAACATGGCAAGCCACAACTGTCTGTCAACTCCAGTCCTTAGAGGATGCCCTCTTCTGGTCTCTGGGGGCACCAGTCATACATGTGGTACACAGACATGCATTCAGGAGAAATACCCAAATACGTATTTTTTTTGTTCAAATTTGTTTTACATTATCCAGTGTGAATGATATAGCAAATTCTTGATTTAAATTGTCCTGTGACATAGTAAACACTTAGACAATATTATATTAATAGCTGAAGTAAAAGTATTTTACCTTCTTCTGCCCTGTGAAAGTATTTCAAGGCCTGTTGAGAATACAAAGAGTACAAAGAAAATAGAAAAAAATTAAACTCAATTACTTTAAAAAAAAAAACAAAAAAAAACAGTTTTTTTTTTTTTAAGATTTAGTCTTACTATTAAAGGTTTCAGAAAGTAAATGATTATAAAACAAATGATAAGATCAGCAGGTAATATAACTATTAAATCATCAAAGACTGGAATTTTCATAGAGACTCACTTCTAGTAAATTTCTGGTTGCTATGCAGAGGTAGTACCACACTATCTGGCACAAAGTTAAGAAAGTGATCATGTGTAATTCAGCTATTACCTCTCTTATAAGTCATAATAGTTGCTTTTAACACAAACTAAACATAATTAAATGGTGAATTCATTCATAATACCCTGCTTATACCTTGTGAGGTAGGTAGGGCGTGTGTGTTGTGTATTTTGTTGTGGTTTTGGCTGGGAATGGAAAGAAACCAGATCCCAGGACATCCACTTGTATACCATAAATTCCCAGGGGCAAACAACAACGAATATTTCTTAATATGAGGAAAATACTAGGATAATTTTCAATTGTCAACTTCTTTACATTTTGAAAACTGGATGGCTGGGCAGTGGTGGTGCACCCTTTAATCCCAGCACTTGGGAGGCAGAGACAGGCGGATTTCTGAGTTCGAGGCCAGCCTGGTCTACAGAGTGAGTTCCAGGACAGCCAGGGCTACACAGAGAAACCCTGTCTCGAAAAACCAAAAAGAAAACTGGATGACTAAGTGAACTCAGGATTTTGATCCAGTAGGATAGGAAGGGAGTTCAAATCCCAGCACCCAAAGGATGGGAGGGTGAGCTTTAGAGCTTACATACAAATTCTTTTTAAATTTTAGTTTTATAAGAAAAGCAAACAACCTTCAAAATATGAAGAGACCTTCACACTCGAGATTTTTTTTCTTACTTCTTACATGTTCTTCATTTCTCTAAATGACTTTCTATATATATTAGTTCTAAAACTTGCTGGGTAAGAATCACTGTATTCTTATTCTACTTTTTGGCTTCTACGTGGTATAAATTACAAATAGAAAACTGAGGTCTGTTTTAGTCATGAGCCACTTTAGCTGACAATATACCAGAATTATCAGCCACTCACCTAAACAAGAAAATAAGCACTCACCAGTCTTGGACAGTAAGTATTAAGCCTTTGTGATACTGTTGAATTGGATCATTAGAAACTTGCTCAACTCCCTCAGAGAATCAGATCTCCATATGTGTGGACTCTGTAGAATCATACTGCAGTTAAGAGGTGGGTACTAACTTAAGAAAGACATCATACTACCTCCTCATAGGTGGAACTAGGAGGATTTGCAAACAGCACTTTAGCAATTCTTCTTTGATACCAAGGCATTTCAGCAAATGTATAGCACCTGTAGGGAAAGAAATGGCATTCATTGTGCATTCAGATTGTACCTTCTTACTGAGAGAACCAAACATCTTAACAGACAATATAAAAGGAAGCTTCTGTTATATTTTTAAATAATTTGAACTTTATATGATGAAGTTAATATTCATACTGAATTAATTATTTGGAGACTGACCTGATTCAAGAGCTGGGTCTACTTTGTGATTAACTGTAAACAGTGGTCACTTTGTGACAGGTATAGGCCACTATTACTCTCTTATTTGTTCCTTAGAACAACTAAGTGACACAGGATTGCTATTACAATTTGTTTTATGTTTTCTTTTGAGATCTAGTTATGTTAATATGTACCCCAAGCCAGCCATGAACTATTAATCCTTCTGTTTCATCTTTGCTATTGAAGGGCTTATGTCTGGCTTGCTACTACTAGTTTTGACATAAAGAAATTCAGAATTCTTTTAAATGATAAAACTAATGTACTATGCATGAATAACAACAACAGCCAGTAATTTATGCCCATTTTAAAAAAGGGTGAAGTAGATGATTAATATCCAAAAATATTTACAGCTTTCTGAAGCAGGTAAAAACCTGTTTGGGATCTTTGACTAAGGACTTGAACTCCTTGAGGCATAGATTGTATCACACGTTTGCTTGCTGATTAAGCAGCTGTCCTTTAATAATTATTAATCTACAGTGAGTATTTCAATCTGAAAAGTTCTTATTTTATTTTATTTTTTTGGTTTTTTTCAAGACATGGTTTCTCTGTGTAAACCTGGCTGTCCTGGAACTCACTCTGTAGACCAGGCTGGCCTCGAACTCAGAAATCCACCTGCCTCTACCTCCCAAGTGCTGGGATTAAAGGCGTGCGCCACCACTGCCTGGCTCTTATTTCTTTTGTAAATGAGTTTGATGGACTTTTACACCAGCAAATATTTAAAACAGTTGTATACCCTCATAAAGTAATTCCTCATACTGGACACGTGATCACATTGAAACTTGAAGAAAGATTACATAGTTTTCCAGATTAATGAAAATCTCAGTCTGACATATTTGAAGATACAAAGACTTCATGTGGCAACCTACTGTGTTATACTATGGCAGATTTCCTTAGCATGGGAAATGAGGTCTTTCCCAAGAAAGGAAAGGTAAAGGTCTACAAAAGAACCCTAAAGTATTTTTGGTTTTCTTGGGGTTTTTATTTTTCTAGTGGTGAGAAAGGTTTTGAGACATGGTCTCATGTGAACCATGCTGCCTCCATCTCCCTATGTAGGTGACAATGAACTTGAACTCCTGATCTTCCTGGATTACCTAATTGCTGGGATTGCAGGCATGCACCACCATGCCTGACTACTTTTACTATATTTTAGTGATACATACACAAGTGCTATTTTGTGATTTAATACTCTACTCTGGTAAATAGTATTTTTAAGTAGTTTATTTTTGCTTACATATAAATTATAAAATAAGGTGCTTATACATACTATGAAATAAAATCACACTAAATAGGACAGAAACATTACTGAAATTTTCTTACCAAATACCCATAAGGTGAATTGAAGTAGCATCTTTAGGGTTCAGCTCAATTGCTTTCTGTTAAGAAATAAGAAAACCTTTCTAAACTCTAAAGAAACAGTGAATTAAAAAAGAAAATTATAACCCTGTATTTTAAAGATGTACTTTTTTAAGTGTGTATGTGTCTGTGAATAAATGTCACATACGTACAGGTACCCATGGAGGTTAGAAGAAGGTACTGGGTCATTTGGAACTGGAGCCACAGGCAGTTGTGAGCCTCCTAATGTGGGCACTGGGAACTGAATATGGGTCTTCTGGGAAAGCAGTCTCAACACTCTAAACCATTAAGCCATCTCTCTAGCCTCAAACCTGCATTACAATCAGTAACAGCTTTCTTTCTCATGATCCACTTTCCTTCTCTTCACTGCCCCACCCCTCCCCTGTGTGTTTACATGTGGTTAGGTGAGAGGTTAAAGCCAATGTCTCCCTAATCATTTTCCACCTTGTTCTTAAAGACAGGGTCCTTTAACCAAACCTGGAGCTTACAGACTGGCTAGACTAGCTAGCCAGCAAGTACCCAGGATCTTTCTGCCTTTGCTTCAGCCCATACTGGAATTACAAGTGTGCATCTCCACACCTAACATTTTATATGATACTGGAAGCAAAGCTCAGGTCTTCATGGTTGCATGTCAAGTATTTTATAGACAGCCGCTCCTCAGCCCCATAATCTTTTGGTAATGATTTTATTTTTATGTGCATTGGTGTTTTGCCTCCAGGTATGTCCTTGTGAGGGTGTCAGATCTTCTAGAACTGGGATGGCAGACAGGTGTGAGCTGTCATGAGAGTGCTGGGCACTGAACCTGGGTCCTCCTGAAGAGCAGCCAGTGCTCTTAACTCTCCAGCCATCTCTCCAGTCCCTAGCCTATATTCCTAATTGCTTAAATTTGTCCCAATGCATTACTAAAGACTTAAAGATAGATTTTTACATATTTCAGAAACTGATATAAGAGGTGAGAAAATAAAACACACACACACACACAAATTAATTCTGGAAAGTTTAGTGAGGTACAGTTTTCACTGTTTCTTTAAGTTAAAAGGAAAGATAAAAGTGTCACTTTTGTCAAATTTTAAAGAATACTAAACAAATGTCTTCCTATTATTTATTACCCACCCAAAAGAGCCACCTAGAAGCCGGGTAGTGGTGGCACACGCCTTTAATCCCAGCACTCGGGAGGCAGAGGCAGGCGGATTTCTGAGTTCGAGGCCAGCCTGGTCTACTGAGTAAGTTCCAGGACAGCCAGGGCTACACAGAGAAACCCTGTCTCGAAAAACAAAAAGAAAAACAACCTAGAAATTGGTAATTTTTTTCATATAAAAATTTTGTTAACCTCTCCCATGTGTGTCCAAAATAAAAGTAAAAACGGTGCTATTTATAGAACATAGTATGCATAATAGCAATGTGCTGATAAAATCTTTGTATTTACTGCATCAATTATTGTAAAGCACACACTGCAGAAAAACTTTAAAGAAGTTAATATTGCTATCTGCTAGTTTGTTGAAAACCACTAAGGACCTCTCACAGATTGTTTATTCTGAGTATTTATTAAAACTTCCTAATTTAATTCCACACTTTCACTTATAGTTTGGTGATGTGTGAAGAACAAAATTTCACATATTCATATTGGCTAAGGCTATGACACTGTAGACAGACTTCTGGGACTCAAATCAGAGCTCAACGACTTAACCTTAGCAAATTCTGTATTTTATTTTTTTATTTTTTTGGCAGCTAAGATTTTGCTTTTATAAAAAAAATTGACTGGGAGTAGAGTGTAGTGGTAAAGCATTTACCTAGCATGTTGGGGGTCTAGGGTTTGATCCCTGATGCCATGAATAAAACAAAAGAAAAAACGGTCCTATCGTATAGTGGTGAGAATGAAATAAGTCACAAAGTGTGCTTAGCAGCGGTGTTCTCTAGTAGACTCACTGCTGTGTTCACTGTTCACAGTATGTTACAGGCAGTAAGATTTGACGGCTGTGATAAGCACATTAACTAGAGTCAGGCTAGCCAGGTATGTCTTGGTAGAAACCGTTTGGGATCTCTTTGGTGTTTCTTTAAAAAATGAAAAATAGTAAAATGTTTTCTGCAATTTTTCATTACTCACCTTGAAACTCAAACTATATACTTAAAGGGGGAGTAGGTTGTAAAGATTCATTAGAACAAACAGCTCCAGAGCACCAAGGGGATGGGAGGGGACTGCAGAGGGAGGGGTCCTTTATGTGACATACCTGTATATTCTGAAATACAAAGTAATTTCAGAAATTTAAAAAAAGCACCGTTTTTACTTTTATTTTGGATACACATGCGAGAGGTTAACAAAATTTTTACTGAACCTAAGGTTCTGTGTACTGCCAGGTGTGGTATTATCTGTCTAATGTCCCAGAATCTGTAAGGCTGATTTAGGAAGAGCATGAGTTTGAGGCCAGTCTGGGTTACACAGCAAGAACATACCTTAAACAAACAAACAAGCAAACAAAACCCCCAAATCTGTATGGCACATGGTCATTTTATACTATAAGGTACTACTAATTCTCTAATGCAGTATTAATTCAGATATATTAAAATAGGAAGCATATAAACATGTAATTATAAAATGCAGTGCTTTTCAGAAGTTAGTTTCCTGATTGCTAGTCCAGTGGTATTTTTCTCTAGTAATTATGTAAGCTAGAACCTGGGACTTCTATCCTTATGTTCCTGAATTGTTCCTGAGAGGCATGCCCAGCCAATTCCTACCTGCGCTGTTGCTCATGTGTAGTTTTGAATGATTTACAATAATAAACGATTTTTAAATGCTGAATATTTCTGTGGTAGTTTGTTCTCTGTGTGAGAATTATGAAATGGTGTGCACGTAGAGTATGAAATCTATAGATTTCTATGTAATTTTTACCATTGAACAAATTACTAAATACAAGTACATAATCTTTTGGGAGAATTTGAAACAACTTAAAATACACATAGCACAATCTTAAGCACAATTATTACTACTAAGAGGGCTGTTTCAGTTGTATTGGACTTTTGTAGATTAACTACCAGCATTCAAACCTTCTTTCACAGAAACTGGCTCAGCCATGGTTTTTGGTTTTGTTTTCGGGTTTGTCTGTTTGGTTGGTTTTTGTTTTTTTTTGTTTGTTTGTTTTGTTTTGACACAGGTCTATGTAGCTCTGCTTGTTCTGGCACTCTCTGTGTAGACCAGACTGGCCTCAAACTCACAGATTTTTGCCCATCTCTGCTTCCAAGTACTGAGATTAAAGGCATGTGCCACTGTATGTAACATTTTTTAAAATTCAATAGGATGTTATCAATTGGCTACAAATGGTTTGGAAAGTTTGCACATTGGAACTTTTCTTGTGAAACAGTCATTCTTAAAGGCCAGTCCCTATACTGTAGAGAAGCTCTGGCTAGTCAACTAAGCAACAACATAAGTAAAGTGGAGGTAAGGTAGATGAGAAGCCATCTTGAAGCTCACAGTCTAGCTGAGGAAAGCATATAAAAGGCCTTAGCTGGGTCAGGGCGGAAGTACTAATACATTAAATTGACCAAGAAAATTAGAAGAATTAATGCATGATTATTGCTCTATCCCACTGGGAGATAGGTCGTGCTCTGTTTCCTCCAATGGGTCCCAACTCCTAGGCTCAAACAATCTCATGGCTCTGCTTTCCAAGAAATTGGCCTATAAGCATGTAGTCATGTGTTCCATATATAATAATTAGTAAGTAAAACACACCAACTCAAAAAAATACTGACTTTCTACATTCATGAACTTAAATCAGTACCTCAAAATGCTCCTTGATAACATAGGCATTTGCAATCTTAACCTTGATGCCTTCATAATCTCCAACGTCACTAATGCAGATTGCATACCACTAAAAGAAGGAAAAATAAAGGGTGAGAATACTTTTAATATTTCACCTAATACAAAAAAAAGTTATATAAGTACTCCTTAATTGTTATTCTCAGCGAAATGTTACCGAGCATAATGATGAATTAAGAACAAAAGATAAAAATAAAAGCAGACATATCCATCTAGGAACCAGAAGGTAGAACACATTATAGTGACCTATAATACAAGGCAGAAAGTACTGACAACTAAGACAATTGCCAATATAATAGAGAAATCACATCCGAGTATCAATTTTGATAGGTTTGTAACTGAATGGGTCATTTACCTTCTCATCTCCCTTTTCAACATTTGTATTGGAATAATAGAAACAGCCACAACTGTTAACTGTGGCATCACCTTCATAGCCACTGTTAGACAACAGACCCAAACTAAGACAATCTGAGTTTCTTTCTACCAAACCTAAATGTAAAATATCTAAACTTCATAAAATCAGGTGCTTTGGAGACCCACCAGATTTGGGTAGGATTGGGGAAAAAAAATGTCTTCAGTAAAAAATATCTCTGAAGCCTCAGAACAATTGGGCTAGTTTTTCTTGGGAATCAGAAGGACCTGTCTTTGAATTCTGTACCTACAACAGTGTCTTATTATAAATATTTGTATAAGAGCCTAATATACAAGGGCTGGAGAGATGGCTCAGCAGTTAAGAGCACTGACTGCTCTTCCAGGGGTCCTGAGTTCAATTCCCAGCCAGCCATCTGTAATGGGATCTGATGCTATCTTCTGGTGTGTCTGAAGACAGCTTCAGTGTACCGTACATATACATAAAAACAAATCTTTTTTAAAAAAGATACTAATATACACAATAAAATACATAAATTTACTTAAATCTACTCTCCACAGAAGCTTTTTGTGTTCTGTCATGTTTACCGAAAAAAATGGCACATTTTGAAATGCACACACATATACACACTGCTCTATAGAGTATTATCATTTAGTCTCCATTGTTATCCAGTTGTAAAAATTCAGTCCATTAGAAGGGTTACACGGGATTTTAAACAGGATTTTAAAGTTCTTCTCCCACACATCAGAGCTATTGCATAAAATAATCCCTTATGAGGGGGTAAGGGTATATAGTTCAGTGTGTTGGGCTGTCATGTACAATCCACTATACCAAAACCACAAAACCTGTTTTTTAAAAAAGGTATTTATTTCATGTGTATGGGTGTTTTATCTGTATGTATGTATGTGTACCATATGTGTGTCCCTGAGGGCAGAACAGGGCAGCAGATTCCCTGAAACTGGAGTTACAGGTGGTTGTTAGCTACCATATGCTGGGAATGGAACCTGGGTCTTCTGCAAGACTAACAAGTGTTCTGAATCTCTGAGCCATCTTTCCAGCTTCCAGAAATTCATTTATGTATTTATTACCTATACTCGAAACAAACATAGTGGTTCTTAAGCATTTTCTCCTTGATGAGCCTGTCATTTATAAAACTATTCTCTAATGCTTCTACTAGCAGGAATGGATATCAAGAGGTATGTTAACTAGTATATTCTATTTCCATATCTATACATTTCAATTTCTAAAATGCCCACTATCTACAACAGATCTGCATTTAACTTTTGTTGGTTTTGTGTGTATATGTGTGTGTGTTTGTATGGTATGTGTTGGGGAGGCGGGAGGGGTAAAGAGCTCGTAGAGGGGGGTCCAGGAAGGGGAGCAACATTTGGAGTGTAAATAAATAAAATGATTAATAAAAATAAATAACTGACTTGATATGTAAGTACAAACTGGGTTTTGGGTCTGCAGAGATGAGCTAGCAGAAAGCTATATCAGTTCTTTTTTAGAATTTTCTCTAGTATAAGCTGAGCTGTCTCGAGATCTCTGGAGAGCAAAAACAGCTCTTCTAGAATTGTTTCTAACAGGATAAGGCCAGAAATCCCAAAAATTACTTAGAGAGCTGACACAGCTCTTTTAGAATTTTTCTGGCTTTCTGATTTTGATTGGAAAACCCAAGAATTACTTTTTAGAATTTTTCTATCAGGATTTCTGACTTGGTCAGAAGATCCAAGAATTTTTAATAGCAGCTTTTCTGACTTTAGTCAGAAAACCCATAAGCTGCCCAGAAGTGTTTAGAATTTATACTAGCAGAGAGAGCTGTGTCAACCAGAGAGTTTTTAGAATAGCAAGGAAAAGATGTCTAGAGCAGAGCAGAGCACGCGCGTGCACACACACACACACACACACACACACACACACACACACACACACACGGGGGGGGAGGGAAGGGAAGGAGGGGGAGAGAGGGGGAGGAAGAGAGGAGAGAGAGAAAGAGAGCACAGTCTGGAAAGCCATCTCAGCAAAATCCACCTCCCAGCTTGGAACACACACACACACACACACAAAGATCTGCATCTATACTAAGACAAATGATGGCACTGAGACAATGTAAATGCATTTAGACAAGTAACTGCAGTTTTCAACCTGTGGGTCCTGACCCCTTGGGGGTCTCACCTCAGATATCCTGCATATCAGGCATTTACATTACCATTATGAAGTAGTAATGGGAGAATTTTCTGGTGGGGGTCACCACAACATGAGGAACTATATTAAAGGGTCACAGCATTAGGAAGGTTGAGACTCACTGACATAGAGAAAACTTCCACCTGCGCATATGCCAAAGACTGTATTAGACATCCTGTATCTATGATAAAGCAGGTGACTAAAGAGCTATCACTCATGGGAATCACACACTACATGGAGACAGTATGTGCCTATATAGTTATAAGAGGCCAGAGACACTTTGTCCCTGAACACACACAGGGACTACTCAGTCTGCAACTGTGCTCATGGGAGTGACTATGTAGACATAGACACTATTTACTATCTGGTTAGAAGATTTTATTTATTTTCTTACTCTTCCCTTCACCCTCTTACTCTGGAGAGTCTTTCCTAAAGGACTCAGGCTGTTCTGGAATGGGAGATCTCCCTGTCCCAGCCCCTTCGGCACAAGGACTGTTTTAAGTTGTATGGGTGTAAGTCTCTATCCATTCCACTATTCCTGCTACCTGTGTAAAGTGAGGACATGACTGCTCTAAGGTATGGTTGAGGGAAAAGGTTTTGGTTTGGTTTTTATCATAGATATGAGGAAGAGTACAGCCAAAGGTATCTAGAAGAGTTCAGAGCAGGGAGAGAAAGTAGCGCATTAAACGTGGCCAGAAGACTGAACCAGGTCATGAGAAGATGGAGTAAAGGAAACAAGAGAGTTAGGGAGGAAGATGGGGGTCGGCATGAGAACCAAGAGAGCGCATTGGCTAAAAGAGCAGGGTTGGATGGGAATGAGAAGCTCTCAGAAGAGAAGCCCATGAGCTGGAGAGGTTTCGTTCTGAAGAGCAGAGAAGAACCACAGTGTCAGCCAGTATCCACTCAGTACCAGGTCCTTTAATGTGGAGAGAGCCTGGAGGCCACCAGCATGCTCCTTGGTATCTAATAGGCACCACAATTAGCCATTTGTCCCAGGTTTCTTTGGGACCTGTCACTACCTTATGTCTTTTGTTGTCCATGGGTCCTCTTCTTTACACATTTTCTCTTATACCATTTCTCAATCTATCTTGTACAGATTGCTAGGCTTACTCATTTTATTTTCCTTCCAGACTTAGCCTAGAAATAAGTGCATTAATATATACTATGATGTCCTTGTTCTTTTAGTCTCCCAAGGTTGCTGGAGTTGAAGAGGAAGCTGGCTTTGATTTAGACTATTACTATATTTCCTAGAGGCTCTAACCATCGTGAAATGATTCGGAGAGATTATGCCGAGGACCCTGAGCACATGAACTGAGAGTTACATTACTGAACTAATTAGTATTTGAGGAAAAATAACACTTCAACCTTACTACAACCTAGTCCTACTGGAAAATTACAAACACTTTACTGAAAAAATACAGTAGATAAAAATAAATACATTTTTTAAATCAGCAAGCTAATACCAGGTATCCATAAAAAACAAAAGAAATATGAAATAATCAAGGCCACCTGACTCTTCCAAAAACTACCAATTCCAAGTAATGGATTCCAGTGAGAATGAGTAAAATGACATGCCAGAGAATTCAAAAGGATGACTGTAAGACTATTCAATGCTGTCAAGCAAGACACAAAAACACTTCTGAATGAATTCATAGAAAGTATAAACAACTCTGAGAACATGAAAAATAATCAACAAATAAACAGTCGAAAATGAAATGTTATGAATGAAAGGATCAGTCGATCAATAAAAAGCTCAGAGGAAAGACTCACTAGTAGAACAGGTAAGATACATAGACAACAAAATATGAAAGGCTGAAGACAAGGTACTTGCATGCTTGCAGATGGACAGATAAACATATTCTCTCTCTCTCTCTCTCTCTCTCTCTCTCTCTCTCTCTCTCTCTCTCTCTCTCTCTCACACACACACACACACACACAAAGCACTAATATATGACCCAAAGAAATTTTAGTGAGCATATCAGAGAGATGTTTCCTGTAGCACTAGTCCACATGGTAATGTTATGGAATTAGCCGAGGTGTCTATCAATTGATGAGTAAACACTGAAAATATGGTCACAATGAAATGTATAACTTTGCATGCTAACATAAATAATGAGGTAGTTTCTAAAGAAAATATGACATATACACATAAAGGAGTTTTAAGCTATAAAGAACTAGATTATGTCATTTGCTAGGAAATGGACACATCCTACTAAGTAAAATAAGCCAGTGTCAGGAAAATAGTTATCTGTTTTTATTTCTCATTTGTGGAGCCTAGATTTTAAACAGATACATAAAACCAAGTATATGACATGAAAGCAGAGAAATTGAAGGAAGGAAAGTATCTAGCAAAAGGAAATGGGAAAGTAAATGGAGGAAGTGTATAGGAAATGAATATAGCCAAATTACATGCTACAGTGAAACCGTCTTTACACAATCCCTCAAGAGGAAGTAAAAGGGACACAAGCAGAGATAGGGGGGAAATAAAATGGGTGGTGATAAGAGAGGATAGTCAGTGTGATTTTATATGCACCTATGAAAATTTCAAAGTGAACCCTTTTTTGTATGATTAAGATATACCAATTTTTTTAACATTTTTTTAAAAAATTTATTTATTTATTATATGTAAGTACACTGCAGCTGTCTTCAGACACCCCAGAAGAAGGCATCAGATCTCATTATGGATGGTTGCGAGCCATCATGTGGTTGCTGGGATTTGAACTCACAACCTTCGGAAGAGCAGTTGGCGTTCTTAACCGCTGAGCCATCTCGCCAGCCCCAAGATATACCAATTTAATAGGATTTACTGATATAAGCAACACACTTAGAATAAAATGATTTAAATAAATGTCACATTTTTAAAAAAATTACAGATTGAGGTACAGAAAGGGCTGGATTCCTATACACGAGCAACAAATACTCTCAAAAAAGATTTCAAGTAAATAATTAAAAGAATTAAAAATATTTAAGAATAAGTTTAACCAGCCGGACAGTGGTGGCGCACACCTTTAATCCCAGCACTTGGGAGGCAGAGGCAGGCGGATTTCTGAGTTCGAGGCCAGCCTGATCTACAGATTGAGTTCCAGGACAGCCAGGGCTATACAGAGAAACTCGAAAAACCAAAAAAAAATTAATAAATTTAACCAAGTTAAGTCCACGAATGTACTCTGAAAATACAAAATTTGTTGAAAAACATTAAGGATCTAAATAAATAGAAACAAGGCTATAATACTTAATATGATCAAGATAGCCATACTCCTTAAATTGATATACAATCAATGAAATATAATGCCAATAGGGGACGGTTCAGACCAAGTCTCACAGGGTGGCTTCAGCTATCCTGTAGCTCTCCATTCTTCTGCCTTTCTTCCCCAGAGCCAAGGTTACAGGTTTATACCAACATGCTCGGCATTAAATATAGTGTCAAATGCTTGGTGCACTACTGCAAATAAACATTGGTAACTTCTACCATTTGGTTAAAAACAGGCACTTATAAGCATTACAAACTTAATTTATCAAACATACTAAACTTGATAGAAGTCAAAATTGTAACCATTCTGACGCTCATCCTTTACAATCCAGGAATTTCCTCTCCTTCCATAACAGAACAAGTAAGTAGCAACAATGTAGCCTTCATCAGATAACATTGTTACTGACTGACTCACCTTATGAGCAGCAAAGCTTGTCTCCTTTTTCTCTAGTGCTCTTTTTGCATACTCTAGAGCTTCATACACCAACACTTTCTTTTCTTCTTCTGAAGTCTTACTAAGCTGTGCTATGTCACGTGATGCTCGTGCCAGCCGCCACAGAAGCTCTACATCATCACTAATTTTAGACAAGATATAAAAACATTTTACTCCAAACTGAAAAACTGTGAAAAGTCATACCATTAATGACAGTTCTTCCAACTTAACTAGGATATAGCAATTATCATAAGAGACATTATCAATACTATTATTTTCTTTCACAAAAACCTTATTTGCTAAAATCTGTTGAAAATTTCCAAATTATTTGCATATATTAACTTATCAATATATACTATCTAAAACACTGACTTCCTTAGAAAATATTTTTGTATTTCAGTACTCTAAACACTTGCCCTCAAGCTCAAAATGTAACATGAGACTTGGTTTATTAACACTATTTTATACAATTCCTACAGTTCAGAGAGTACCCTAAAATACACTAGCCTTATGGACAGGATCATACTCTATAGAAATGATACTGCCGAATCTTTTGCCCCAAATACACTTGCCAAACAACACTTGTGTGATAGTTACTTATCTGTACATGATTGAATGACTGAAATAATGCAATCTGAAACTAAAGTCTTAAGTCCCGGTGCCATGGTGCTGTATGGCATATATCAAGGAAGGACAGTGGACTCCTGGAAGAACTGTTATGCAAATGCAATCATATAAAACAATCATAATGGCTGACAAATTACAAATCACAGTTGATAAAAATGTTTAACCTTGAATTACTTTTTATTAAATTTAAGCCTAATTTATATTTTTCTTTGTTAACAAAAAATAGCATTCATTTTAAAATGTTGAAGCTAAAGGTATAAACAGTATGTTTACTATTCAGTTACACAGAATAATTACACCTCATAGTTTACTTCTCAAAAAAGCAAAGTAAAATGCCAAAAAGAGCTAACTCATGAAGATAGATTGAAGATGGAAAGACTGATTTTACAGATATCTATCAACTAAAGCTGGTGGGAATGGGGGTGGGAGGGCTTTTGAAACTATTAACAAAAGAAGATGAAAAGCAACTCAGTATTTCCAAATTAGGAGGATGAAGTAAACACCTGGAAATGTCATTTTCCCTGCCCCCCCTTTTGGATATTTACTTTATTTACATTTCAAATGTTTCCCCTTTCCAGATCTCCCCTTGAGAAACCTCCTATCCTACCCCCCCCCCCCATCCACTATGAGGGTGCTCCCCCACCAGTCTTCCCTTCCTGGCATTCTCTTACACTGGGACATTTGACATCTTCAGGCCCAAGGGCCTCTCCTCCCACTGATGTCCAGTAAGGCCCTCCTCTGCTACATATGTGGCCAGCACCATGGTCCCTCCATGTGTATTCTTTGGTTGGTGGTCCAGTCTCTGGGAGCACTAGGGGGTCAGGCCAGTTGACACTGTTGCACCCTCCATGGGGCTGCAAACTCCCTCAGCTCCTTCAGTCCCTTCTCCAATTCCTCCATACAAACTGACATTGTACACAAACCATGTAGTCTAAAACTAAAAGCAGAAAACACAAGTATTTGTGTTTCTTTGAAAACTCTTTCTAAACACAACCACCATTCAAAACCATAGAACCAGCCTAAACTCCAGTAAATTCATTTAAATCTTATACTAATCAGAAATTACTGTTTTAAAAAACAAGAAATGTAAGTGATGAGAAAATGTATATATTTAGTGACACTTTTACGAACCAAAGCAAAATAGAAAAAATATTTCAACATTCCAGTAGGGAGCAATCTTTAAAAATCAATGAGATTTAAATAGCACTTTTCAGTCATTTACTTTAAATGACGATTTACTATAAACTGAACTCTAAGATATACTACTTTGAAGAAGAAAAAAATGTTAGATAAGAGTTTTAATACCAAGAACCATTTTACTTTTAACAAAATATTTTTGAGTTAACCTCAAACCCAGGCCAGTCATACACTGCTTACCTTTCCTTGTACTGTATAAGCAACTGATACAGCTTTTCTGTTTCTCCACTTTCATAGAGGTAGTCTGCTTGCTCAAGTATTTCTTCAACTTCCAAAATCATGAAATGAAAAAAAGTATCACTCTTATATATGTTTAAAAAACCAGACAGAGAAACTACCTTTAAATCAGAAATTCTGAACCATCTAGCTAAAAGTACTACAGTGGTCAGCATGAAGTGATTTTAGTAAGTGGTCTACTGAAACCATAGGGGATACAACTCAGAGAATTTTAAACACTAAATTTGATGAATATAGTTTTAAAAAATGAAAAAGGTGGTTTCTTGTGGGGTATCTATGGCTCAGAAGCCTGTACAATCTCTTTGCTGCTGTTGCTAATTTACTGAGTGCCGTGCACTGTAGGAAATGATACTACAGACTGGAGAGACGGTTCAGTGGTTGTAGCTGGAGCTATAACCACTTTGTTTCCCAGCGTATCTGCTGGCTCACAACCACCCGCACCTCCAGCTGTCGAGTGCCAGAGGCCCCGCCTATCCTGCCTGGGTAAATGTTCATACACACTACCCCACCACCACTATTTAACTCCAATTTCTTTATTATAGATCGGAGTGCAATACATTATATTCTATAGGCTTTAAAATAAGTGTAATCTCTTCTGATTCTAAAGAGGAAGTCTGAAAACTAAACAGTGTGTGATATGTAAGAAAAATGCAATTGTAACACAACAGGCTCACATAGGTATTTTGGTAGAAGCATGAAGACCACTCCATGAACATATCTGAAAATTGGTTGTTATCTTATTTAACATTCCACACTATCATGAAAATGTTTAAAAATAAGCTATGCTACCAACACAGTAACCACATTCTATAAAACAAGCTAAACTTTTAGAATAAATTACTTTCAACTTAAATTATGACAATATAGATATCCTGAGATGAGTAAGAAACAAAACTATAAAATGAAATCTTAAACTTAACCTAAAATGAATATAGACCAATTCAGAACAGTTCTGCAAAAGTTTTCAAAGAAAGACATGTCAATTGTGTGACCGCTGTCATGTATAAGTACTAGGACCCTTTGGCTTTCTAGTGATTCCTATGAAATGAATTGCAGTCACATCAGAGTCACCAGGTCAAAATTAAAATACCCCTTACGATTCTCTCAGGCAATCAAAATTTCCATAGTTCTGGGTTTTCTTTGGATAGGGTGTAATACATGAAAAATATGTATACGGACAGTCAAGAATCAATAGAATATCATGATCCAGAGCCAAGGCAAATCTTTCACACCAGTAATTCTGTGTGTCTCAGTAATTCAGAAAACACTGTTATTAAAAATACGAGGAAATAGTACTTCAGTGATACTGAACATCTGTAGCCATTCATCCT
Source organism: Uromys caudimaculatus (assembly GCA_028551405.1). Taxonomy (NCBI): domain Eukaryota; kingdom Metazoa; phylum Chordata; class Mammalia; order Rodentia; family Muridae; genus Uromys; species Uromys caudimaculatus. The sequence continues at coordinate 10,926,099 of CM052702.1, forward strand.
TGAAGAGGAATGTTTCAAAGGTAAAGAAAGAAGAGCAGGGAAGTGATACATGAAGAATATTTAGGTTGCTCACTTGTGAGCAACTCATCTTCTAAGTAGTTTACAAATGAGCTTCCACCTGCAGGATTAATGTGAATACATTAATCTATCCCACAGAGGTTAAACGCGTCCATTAAAAAAAAAAAAAAAAAAAAAAAAAAAAAAAAAAAAGTTTTTTGAAGCTCTATTGTTTAATTTGGTTCTTGCCACAGACTGGGTATTTGCTACCATCTTGTGGTAAGCTCAAAAATTACCACTTATAAATTAAAAATTCAGTTCTAGGTATTTGGCACAGCGGCTGAGTGAGTGTACCTAGTATGCTGAGAAAGAAATAGAAATTGCTATTATGAGTCCGAGAAAACCAGCCCTGGCAGTTATGAAATGGCATGCTCGCTCCCACTTTTACCAACATGCCATAGGACAGAAACTATCCGAGAAGCCCACACAGTTCATTATGGAAGAGCACCACACAAAGGCGGCATCCTGGGCAGTGGGCAGGGATCTAAGGCAAGCCACCTTGGAGACCAGCGTCAGTCACTGATTTCTTTGCTTCTCTCCTTTGTTATTTCCTGCCAGTGGTGTGCTGAATGAATTTTAATTTTCTTTCCTCTCTACTGGCTTGGAATATATTCTATATCTGTTCTTTCTGTAGTTATCTGTGGTGATCTAAATAAGACTGGTCCCCATATATTTGGTTTACATATTTGAATGCTTAGTCCACAAGGAGTGGCACTATTTAAAAGGATTAGGAAGTGTGGCCTTGTTGGAGGACGTGTCACTGACCATGGACTTTGACAGTCTAAAAACACAAGCCAGGCCCCAGTATCTCTCTCTCCTTGCTGCTTGTGGATCGATCAGGCTACCTCGTCAGCACCATGCCTGCCTGCATACTGCCGTGCTTCCCACTATGAGGAGAACGGGCTAAATCCCTGAATTGACAATGTTTGATGTTAGGGTGGGCACACTGCCTTTAATTAGGAGGTAGAGGCAGTTGGAAGTGATCTACATAATGAAATTTCAGCCCAGCCAACACTACCCAGTAAAATTCCACCGCAAAATAAGAAGACAGAAACAATGTCGGAGGTTAATCACTGTCCGGTGGAATATACCTCTGAACTCTGGCCATAGTTTCTGGATGCTCATTTTCTTGTTTTCTATTTTCCAGTCTTTGCTGGTTTTGTTTGTTCTAACTGGGGATCAATTCAAGGCCTTGCCGGTGCTAGGCCAGCACAATGCCACTGTGCTACATACCCAGTTCTCTATTTTTTTACAAAGTCTCTCTGTGTAGATCAGGCTGGCCTCAAACACTAGATTCTCCCACCCCAGCCTCTCAAGTATGGGGATTACTGTTTTGTCTTTAAGTCATCCGCTAAATATTTTTCTCTCATACGGTCTGTGCTTGCTTGAATTTCACAATAATACTTTTTACTCGTGACTCATCGTACTACTACTTCCAAGATTTACTACCTGAGGAGTTTATTCCATGTTCACTACTTGAGTAATCCATTTTATGAAGCCTTTAAAAACGATCATTCCAATTTTCCAGATCATTAATTTCTGCTTCTTTTTTATTATTTCCTTCCCTTTCCTTAATTGAGGTTTCTGATAGTCTCTTCCTAGAATACTCCTTCAATGTTCCATGATAAGAAACAGTTACCGCTACACATTTTCTAATTTCCATTTTACCTTATTGTTATTCCATGTTCAGTCCTTTTGTGAATTACTTAGAATGAATTAAGCTTTCAAACATACTGAATTTCCTTGGCCAACTTTTTATTGTTACATTAGGACTGGAAAATATGAATGAATGATAGTAATTTTATTAGTAGTACTGGGGATTGAACTCGGGATCAAGACCAAATAAATAACCTTTCTGCCATGGCCTTGTGCTGATAATTAGGGGGAAAAAATTGGCTTTCTTTACTATCAAATACACACTACCTTTTTGTTCCTCTTGAGTTTATTTTTTAGGTGGCTTCTTAAGAAGCCCAAGTTGGTCTTGAACCGAAAAAGAAAAAAGAAATCAGTCCTATGAGGTCCAGAATGTTATGTCAATTTCAAAGATGCTGGAAGGGCAGGCATGTACCAACTCCACGTACCAGTATGCACTATCTTTAAACAGGAGCTTGTAAACAATGTATTTTGTTAATTCCTATTCATCATATAGACTATGTACTATTATTGTGCTGCCCCAAATTCCTATGTCCTTGTATATGCATTATTATTTAATGCATTTTTTAAAATTTTATATTTGAGACAGGGTCTTAACTAGTAAATTGGCTAACCTGGAATTTAAAGAGATCTGCGTGCCTCTACCTGAGTGCTGGGATTAAAGGTGGGTACCATCATGCCCTAGTGATTTACTATTTTTTTAAGCTGAGTTAGCTTGGCATGGGTAGGCTCTTCTACACACAGGGTTCTAGGCCAGCCAGAACTAAACAGTGAGACCCTGTCTCAAAACAAACAAACAAACAAACAAACAAAAAATCCAAAAAACAGAATTCCCAAACTATGGACATAATGAAACAAAACATGAAAAGCTGAAATAGCCTTTCAGTAAAAAATATATATGTGCTGCGGGGGGGGGGGGGATGGATGAATGAATGAATGAATGAATGAATGAATGAATGAATGAATCTCATGCAGCTGTAATCCTCAGAAGATATGTAGGACTACCTACACCCTAGCTCCTAATTGCCCCTCAGAAGATAATAGTGAATATCCTCCCATACACATTCACCCCCGCTACCACACATGTATAAAGCCTCAAGAAGACCTATCTCCTGAAAATGTATTTTTAATGTAACAAATATATACAGATTTTTTTTCATCCTAGACAGTCTCCTGTGTAACCATGGTACACAGTGGAAATCAGTAGGTAGACTGGTTGGCCTTGAACTTACGAAGATCTACCTTTCTCTGCCCCCTGAGTACTGGAACTAAAGGTATGTGCACCACACCAGACTTCAATTATCCATTTTCTTAAAGACAAGATAGTCCCATATAAATGAAATAAACAACTAGTTTTTCTATTTGTTTTTCAGGTTTTTGTTGTTGGATCTCACTATGAACCTCTGGCTGTCCTAGAACTTGCGATGTAAACCAGGCTGGCCTATTACTCACAGATATCTACATATACTATCATGCCTGGCCCTGCCGACTAGTTAATAACAACCTCAGGTTCTTGTATCAGAACTTCAAAAGAACATCAGCTCAGTATTAAGTATTCTCCTTCCTGAGTCATATTCTCTTTTAGGTTTATGAAAGTATCAATCCATAAATTGAAGTGGTATTTTTCTTATATACTAAAAGCATGCCACTTACTATATCAACTGAATTAAGGAGACATTTTTTGTTGGGCAAGTCTTAAAGTATTTATCTCTTTTATATCAGAGAAGAAAGATAATGGAATTTTGCCACTTTTCAATCACTTATCTGATACTGATAATTGATATCAAGCTGCATTCTATCTGTAAGTAAAACAGTCCCCTCTCTAAGTTCTAGACTAGAGGAGAGCTGCTTTATTATAACACCAGTGTATAACACCTTGGCACTAGAGAAGTAAAGAATTATTTTGTTATTCTAAAGCAGAGGGTGACAAACTTCTGCCATATATACCTCTAGAGCTTATAGTTTGAAGGTTATAGATTGTCTTCTGCTATCTTGTTCCTTTCTACACACACAATCACCTTCGAATTTTTCAAAATGTGAAACAAAAATTCTTAGTTCAAGAGTCCTACAATAAGGGCTGATGAGATAAGTGGATAAAGGCACTCCCCACCAAGACTGACAAGGTAAGAATTCCTGAGAGTTACCCACTTCCATGCTGTGGGTACCTCCACCAGCACACATACAAAATTAAATAAAAATGTAAATTAAAACATATATATTCTGACTGACAGAGAAGAACAGATAACACTATTAATTTCATTATGGATTCAAATAAGCTAATGACAAAATATCAAAAATAGGGGGCTGGCTCAGGAAGTAAAGAGCTTCTTGTATAGGGACGAAGACATGATTTTAGATCCCCACCAGCCATATAAAAAGCTGACTGTAATTACAGATCACATCTGTAATCCCAGCACTGGGAAGCAGAGCTCCAACTTCAGTGACTTTATCTCACAAAATAAAGCTAGAGGGGCTGGAGAGATGGCTTAGCAGTTAGGAGCACTGGCTGTTCTTCCAGAGGTCCTGGGTTCAATTCTCAGTACCCACATGGTAGATCACAACAATTTATACCAGTACCTTTATGGGATCTATGACTTCTTCTCATGTGCAGACCTAACACCCATATATATAAAATAATAATAATAATAATAATAATAATAATAATAATAATAACAATAATAATAATAGAGTTGGAGGGCCAAAGAAGAGGCCATGACATTAATCTTTGTCCTCTTTATATGCACACAGAGGTACACGTTCACTCACCCCCAAAATAAATCGGGATCTTTAGCTTATGCTTACCTTTGGCTGTAGCATGAACCACAGCAGCCTGAGAAATGACTTGATAGGTTTCCAAACCCAAATAAGACAAGGCTGAGAACAAAAGGCCTCTCTTGAAAAGTCTTGTGTTTCCTATCACCTATAGAAAACAATATATTAAAATTAAGAAACTCAAGAAATAAGAAGCCGGGTAGTGGTGGCGCACGCCTTTAATCTCAGCACTTGGGAGGCAGAGGCAGGCGGATTTCTTGAGTTCGAGGCCAGCCTGGTCTACAGAGTGAGTTCCAGGACAGCCAGGGCTATACAGAGAAACCCTATCTCGAAAAACCAAAAAAAAAAAAAAAAAAAGAAAGAAAGAAATCATAAAGAAATTTCTACCCTATTCAAAACATATCCATTTTCTCTCACCTCCAAAGAAGTATTATAGAATGCTAGAAGCAAAATGAAATAGTTTACCAATTCTTTACTAAAACTATTTCAAACCTTGTATTCAGTATATCTTAGTAATAGAAGTAGTAGTTTGTCTAATGGTCAGTTGCAGACTAGAAATGTAACTCAGGGGTAGAACATCATGCATAAGACACTGGGTTCAAGACCCAGAACCTCAAAAAGGATGAATAATGACTGAATGAGTGAATAAATACGGCAAGTATGACTTATATTTTTATGGAAATCTTTTTATAGAGACATAGGTACTTTAAATTGTGTGGAATAATATTATTAATAAATTATTCAATTAAGTCAATGATACTTTAAACCAACACTTACTGAATACTAATAATAGACAAGCTGAAAACTCCAATAATTACTACACATGAAAGTAATATACATTTCTCAATGAGGATACTGTCCAAAGATCCCACAGATTTTAAATAGGTGTTGAATAATAATCATATTTAAGATGCGTATGGTGGCACACGACTATCACTCAGGAAGTTGAAGCAGTAGGACCAGGAAGATATTCAAGGTATAAACTGAGGAAAACCATTTTTCACCACAATCAAGATAATAAGCACTATCCTCTTTGTAATGACTTTCCCAGCACTGGGTTTTGTTATGGTTAAAACATTTCAGTTTGTTTTTTAAATATTCTCATGGTTTTCTTACTGTCTCTTGACTGTTCCTTCTCTTTGTTCATCTCTAATGTCTTCTTACCTGTTTGTTACTTGTGTCTAGAGCTTAATCCTAGACCTCTTTTTTTGTATTTGTGACCTTATTTCTTCTCACAGTCTTAGATGCCAGATTTGACCCACTCTGTCTGTAACCTGGATGTCTCTTCTAAACTTGAGAATCACTCAACATCTGTCTCTACATGAAGTCTATTATGAATTTCATCTTCTCTCAGCTGTCCCTATGATGGTAAATAGGAGCTGTCTTCTAGTTTTTTCCCTTTTTTGTTTTGTTTTTATCTTTAGAGTCATCTGTTGTATTTATGTGCATGAGCCCTTGGCCTGAATGTATGTGTATGTAGCATGAGAATGCCCAGTGCCTGCAGAGGATAGAAGAGAGTGTCAGAGCCCCTGGAACTGGAGTTACCAAAGGTTGTAAGCCCCCATGCAGGTGCTGGAAATGGAAACTGCGTCCTCTAAAAGAGCACAAAGTGTTCTTTAACAAGTGCTACTGAGCTTTCTCTCCAGACTACTTGTTCAGTTTTTAAAAACAAACAAAATAATCACTGATGCATCTAGATTTTTAGACTAGAAAATGGAAAATTCAACACATTCCAATTTGCTGAATGTTGAGTATTGGTAAAACCAAATATATTAGTGTGTGTGTGTATATATATATAATAATCTATTTAATAATATATTATTAAATATATAATAATCAATATATTATATTATACATAATATATATAATATATCAAGATATTAGTACTATCAAATTAAAAACAAATCAACAACAAAATAGCATTTTATTTTCTGAATGAATTCTTACTTTCTAAAAACAGGTTAGTGGTGTAGACTAGTCTAAAGAGTCTTGCCAAGCAGGTAAGAAGCTCTAGGCTAGATCTTTAGCATCACAATAATTGGTGTTAATGGTGGTTCTCCTGTAATCACAGTACCAGCCAAGAGGTAAGCACAAGATAATCAGGAGTTTGAGGTCACCCTTGACTACATATCTTAGACACATAAGATCTTGTCAAAAAAAAAAAAAAAAAAAGGAAAGAAAGAAAGAAAAGGAAAGGAAATGAAATGAAAGAAAGAGAAAAAAGGAGGAAGAGAAATGTTGGACAAGGGAGAAGGTATGGCAGGCTCAGAGGTATGATTTTGGTGCCTAGAAAAAAAGGAGGGAATGACCAAGATTATTAACATTAAGTCTTAGTAGTCTATTAAATCAACAGGTAATGACACAGTAGAAAGGACGTATATAGTACTGTAATTTGAGAAAATGTCACTGTACTGGCTAGTTTTGTGTGTCAACTTAACACAAGCTGAAGTTATCACAGAGAAAGGAGTTTCAGTTGAGAAAATGCCTCCATGAGATCCAGCAGTAAGGCATTTTCTCAATTAGTGATCAAGGGGGGAGGGCCCCTTGTGGGTGGTGCCATCTGTTTGCTGGTAGTCTTAGGTTCTATAAGAAAGCCAGCTGAGCAAGCCAGGAGAAGCAAGCTAGTAAGTTACATCCCTCCATGGCCTCTGCATCAGCTCCTGCTTCCTGATCTTCTTGAGTTTCAGTCCTGACTTCCTTTGGTGATAAAACAGCAGCATGGAAGTGTAAGCTCAATAAACCCTTTCCTCCCCAACTTGCATCTTGGTCATGATGTTTGTGCAGGAATAGAAACCCTGACTAAGACAGTCACATTTATAATGTCCAACTTTTGTGCTTAAGTAATACATAGGTTTCTTAAATGGGGGATGCATGTCCATTGAATGACTATATTTCTCATTGTAAATTCATGAGCTGACAGCTCATCACCTGATTTCTTATCAATTAATATGATTAATATGAAGCAACCTATTATTCATCTCTGGAAAACTAGATGAAAATGATGTTTCTATACTTAAAAAAAGAAAAAAATCAAAGGCCCAGAACACCTCCAAGGTACTGTTAACTTTAAAAATGTATCCAACAGCTAGAAGATACCACTTCACCTAGTACCTCTAAGTAGAATGTAATGCTTTTTATAAACAGTTCTTTAAACCTCTTGAGGGAGCATAGAGATGACTCGGTGGATACAAGGAAGTTATCACCAAGGCCGCATGACCTGGGTTCAGTCCCGGGAACCCACATGATGAAGGGAGAGACAGATTCCCGAGTTATCCTCTAACCTACCTCCACATGTGCACTCTAGCATGCATCCAAACACACTCACAGAAAGGGAAATGTAATAGCAACTCCTAAAAATATTTCCTATGTAAAAAAAGTATGCTTTCAGACATTTTTCCTCAACATTAATTTTACCAATTTAAGAGCCAGAAATTAAAAAAAAAAAAAAAAAAAATCAGGAGATGGAAAGGAATGTTACCATTCCCCTTTTCTAATTTTTGCCAAGGTATCTTCCTTTTAAATATTAGAATTCCTCTGTGATGGATACAAGGTCTTCTTCTAGGGGTGATATTAAATACTGTCAATATTTTACAATGGCTTAAAAATACAAATATATATGAACGAAATGTGGTGGCGTTTGGCTTTGATGTCAGCATTCAGGAGGCAGAGACAGATGAATTTCTGTAAGTTCAATGCTAACCTAGTCTACATAGTGAGTTCTGGACAAACCAGACCTACAAAGAAGAGACCCTGTCTCAAAAACAAAACTAAACATTGTGTTAAAAGTTCCTGAATTCCTTTCTTTAGCCTGGATCTCAAATGGTAATTGCAGACCTCTTGAGCTATTTACTTATCCAAATGTCAACTTGGCCCTCTAAATACAGTCCAAAATATAACACATTTCCCCTTGATTCCTCAAATTTCTCTCAGCAGTCATAACTTACCATGTAGTACCACCATCCATTAGGCTGTTTCAGCTGGGAATTTAAATATTTCTACTTGAGTCTTCTTAACCTCTTTCATGAAACTATAATTCTATATCCTTAAAAACTCTTTGAAGTCACTTATTTACATTTTCACTAAAGTGCAAGCCACATTTCTCACCTATCCTGCAGTAAGGTCTGTCTAGTATTCCCTCTTGCATATCCATTCTGACCACACACTGGTTTGTTTTTTTTTTTTTTTCAGTGAAAATCTGTTCAAATTACTTTCTTGTTTGAATGCCTTATTTGATTTCCTATAATCTTTAGACTAATATCAGAAATACGTACAATAGTCCATGAGGTTCTAAAATCCTGTATTTATTATTATATTACGTAAGTAGGTGAGATGTAAAGGTCAGAGAATGACCTTGGGTCCTCCCTTCTCTCCCTCCACTCTGGGTCAAAGCCTAAAGCAGCTCGATCTATAAAGTTTTCTGAATCTAAGTGTCAGAAGACAATTTATCCTGTGTGTGCTACTTTCCCTTACAAGTACTGTGGATTTACTGGGCCTCCTTACTTTTTCCAAGAGTAAGTGGTTAAAAGACCACAAAGTTCACACTCTCTCAGCACTCTCTTCCACCCCCTGCCCCTTCTGAGGAAAGTTAGCTGCAAATGTCTGCTGGCAATAGCAGCACTGTGGAGAAACTATTTGCCTACTGCCACATGAGAATGTGGAAGCAGAACTTCTTCCTTCCAGCCTCAGAAACTGAGCTTTCAAAACAAAATAAACAAACAAACCAAAAAACCAAAACATACAAAACAAACAAAAAGTCCAAGAAGCTGGAGAGATGACTCATTACTTAAGAGCACTAGCTCCTCTTACAAAGGACCCAGGTTCAATGCCCAGCACTGATATGGTAACTAGGTACTAGGCATGCATTTGGTGCACATACATACATGCAGGCAAAACATAATACACATAAATTAAATTGAATTTTTAAAAAAGGAGAAAGGAAGGTAGGTTGTTTGTTTAACTTTCACTCCTGGAATACTAGCACTCAGAAGGCTAAGGCAAGAAAGCCACTTGGGGTGCAAGTTAAACTCAAGGCCAAACATAGCCACTTAGGGAGGCCCTGTCAAAAGCAAGCAAACAAACACGTCCACAAAACAAAACCCTGAGATGTCAAAGGAGACCTCAACAGTTGAAAGCCTGACTAAACCTCGTGAGAGATCTTAAGTTAGACACCCAGTGAAGTCATATCTAGATTCCTGACCTACACACACCACAGATAGTAATTGTATAAAACAGGCATTTAAAGGCCGTACTTTGGGGCATAAAATAACAAAACAGTTACGAGAAATATATCTTAGGGACCGATGCCATCCTTTTTCAAGAATAAAGACGATCATGGCCAGTCTAATAAAAACATCAGAACTGAGACAAAAAAAAAAAAATCTCAACAGCTTTAACATGTATAAAAACCAAGAAACTCAAGGAGAATTACTGTAAAAATAAATTCTCTAATTTATTGAAAATTTCAAAGTTACATCACAAGTATGTTTGCCCCCCCGAGTGCGAGGCAAAGGCTTATTACTCTTTTTTTTTTTTTCTATTTATTTTGGGACAAGCACTCACCAAATTGCCCAGACTAGCCCTGAACTGGCTGGCTCGCTATCCCAAGCCAACCTTGAATTTGCCACCCTCCTTCCTTGGACTCCTTAGTAGCTGGGACTATTGAGCCACCGGACAGAGCTGTCTGAAGTAATAACCTGAGTCCAGACACCGTCGGTGGCTTTGTTGAAAGCGACTTTCTCAACGGTCAAAGTTCTTTCACCTTCCTGTTCTATTTTCGGACAGGAAGGGCAAAGAGGACGCATCCCTCAATCACAAGGCTAGCGGTTTCAGAGGAGGTTTGCAAAGCCTGACGCTCTGGCCCGGATGCCGGACCTCCAGACCTGGAGATGGGGGCACCAGCGACGCCCTGCCGAAGGGGAGGGCAGGACCAGGACAGCGGGTTACCTCGGAAGTGCGGAATCCCCAGGTGCCATGGCGCCCACGGCTGCCCCAGGTCCTCGCCAGGCGACACACGCTCTGCTCCGCTCTGCCTTGCAGAGGGAGAAGACGCCACAGTCGCCAGGACAGCGCCATGACTGACAGCTTCCCAGCCAGACCAACTACTTGCTTGGGGACTTGACAGAACGGGGCGGGGCGAATTTCCCGAACAGAGTTCCAGAGGCGAGCCGGCACCACCTCCCTCACGTCCGCAACTTCCGCCCCCGGTTTCCAAAGACCGGAAATAGCTCCGGGTAAGGGAAATGGATGAAGGGGAACTATCACACATGCGCGCAACGGGCTCAGGCATGGGAAGAGAGCCCTCTGGCTATCGGCGGTTGTCTACTGAAACTTTTGTGGGAGCTTTCTTAAAAAGCGGTTTTTTCGATAATGCTCTGAAGTCTTCAACAGTAAAGTGAATCCTGGCATTTATGGTCCGGTTTGAAAATAAATGCTTGAATGAATTAGATTGTCTTATATAAGGAGGAGAGTGGAGGAAAAAAAAAAAAAACCTAGAACCTGGAGGTGGTGGGAACTAAATGAGAAAGAAAGCAAAGCCCCGTGAGGCTTAGTCAAGAAGTACCAGAAAAAGAAGTCATACCATAGCCAGAGTTCAGAGTGCTTCTCTAGCTTGCAGGAAATCCTGGGTTCAGTTCTCAGCACTGCCTAAGACTGGTGTGGTAGCACATGCCTATAATGAATGCCAGCATCGGAGAGGTGGCCACATAAATCAGAAGTTCAAGGTCATCCTCAGCTATATAATGAGTTGGGTGCTAGCATGGAATCTGGGAGACCCTGTCTCAAAAAAAGAAAAAAAGTTGATGTTTTGTGTTTTTTTTTTGTTTTTTGTTTTTTTTGGTTTTTCGAGACAGGGTTTCTCTGTGTAGCCCTGGCTGTCCTGGAACTCAATCTGTAGACCAGGCTGGCCTCGAACTCAGAAATCCACCTGCCTCTGCCTCCCAAGTGCTGGGATTAAAGGCGTGCGCCACCACTGCCCGGCTAAAAGTTGATATTGTAATCCCAGCACTGTTGTATTGATTTTAAAGATACCCTAGATTACTCAGTGAATTCCAGTCTAGACTGAACTGCTGGGTATGACCGTTAGATTATGCATTTTAAAAGTTCAGATAGATAGCCGGGCAGTGGTGGCTCATGCCTTTAATCCCAACACTTGGGAGGCAGAGGCAGGTGGATTTCTGAGTTCAAGGCCAGCCTGGTCGACAGAGTGAGTTCCAGGACAGCCAAGGCTACACAGAAAAACCCTGTCTCAAAAAACCAAAAAACAAACAAACAAACAAACAAAAATTCAGATAGATACCCCAGTGCTTTCCTGGGTAGGGGCACATAAAGAAAAAGACAGGTTATATCCTAGAGCAAGAAAAATCAGATTTTAATTTAACTTAACATTTATTGTCTTTGCTTAAATATCCATTTGCTAAAGATGCTACGTGGTGCTGGGACCTTTCATGCCCTTTAACCATTATGCTGTTATTTAATCATCATTGGGTGTAGATACTAACTGCAAGTTATAAATGAGGATGGTGTGTTTCAGTACGAGTTTTGAATTCTCCAGAATCACTCATGCCCATGAGAAAAGGGATAGAACAGGTGTTCAGAGCAAGCTTCCCAGCTGCAAAGGTCCGAGACATTGCTTTTGCTATTACATACATCATGTTCATTTCCGTGATGATGGAGAAATATGCCTGTAAGTATTGCACTAAACTTTAGCAAATCCATAAGACACACTCTGTTTGGTTTGTTTTTAAGAGGGGGTGGGGAGCAGAAATCTCTGGAGTTAGAACTGGAGTGACAAGGGCTAACTACTGAGCACTCTCTTCAGCTCCCACATTCTAGTTCTTATTTGACACTTCATAAGTTGGGCTCCAATTGTCTCAAAGATCAACTATAAGTTTATAGTAGTAGCATTCTCATGTACTTATGCGGAAACATCATGCCCTATTTAATAATTACATAGAATTGTATTTGTCAATTTTCACATATTAAATGCATGATAAAATACATTATATTAAATATAAGTGTATCTGTCTTAACTTCTATTGAATCCTAGTTATTTCCACAAAAGGAACCACTTTTACATATCTCTACTACAGGCTAGGTCAATACTGCTAAATAATATGTTTATATACCATTGGATGCCATGATCATCTTGAGATTCCATTTCTGACCTCTGCTACAATGAATTCCAGTTTTATGTGTGCTTTTTGAATAAACCCAGAGCCTTGTGAATGTTAGGAAAGTTCTTTATAACCCAGATGCATGCACAGCCTCACTAATAATAGATTTCATTGGATATACTTAAGTTGAAAAGAGTTGTTTACCTGAAACTTAGATTTATCTCAGCATCTTAAATCTGTCTGGCAACCTTGCTTGGTTTTCAGTGGTTTGGCATCATTACTTTAGAGACTGAATAAAGTTCTGTTGGTAGAGTGCCTGCCTTGCTTGAATGAGACCATAGGTTCAATCTCCTGCACTGCCTATTTTCCTTGAGTGAACTGAAGTTGTGCACTTCTTGTTTTTTGTCAGAAACATTATATGCAATAGATCCTTTCCATCCCTTTGCTTAAATGGAACTTTAATTCTCCTGCTGTCTTTGTTGTCTCCGAGACTTACTGCCTCAGTCTGCTAACTTAGGCCTAGTTTTGGAAGCTTCCAGCCTTCATAAAATCTTGTCTAGGCCTAGAATGTTTTCAGCTTCTGAGAGTTACTGGTGAATAAACTCACCCTTTCTTATTCTTTCTGAGCTCTGACTGGCTGGTTCAACTCAGCTGTCCTGGCTCAAACTTACCTTCAAGCTGACTGATTCAATCAATCTAGCTTCTCTCAGTTTCTTACTGAATTGCCCTGTGTGGCCTCATACTAACGTTGGCAATCTGATCTAACCTTCTGGCTCCTTTTGGTTCTCTGGCTCTTTCTGTCTTCATCTGTGGCTAGCGCGTATTTACTCTCTGCAACCTGTCTCTATAACTGTCCTGGTAAAACTGCCCCCCCCCCTTTGTCTCTGTGCTGCTCTCTTAAGCAACTTCTTCCCCCTCCTTTTCTGGTGAGAGTTGGGCATTTTCTGTCAAATCTTTCTCTGAGTCAATGAGATGCCAAATCTTTTAAGTTCAGACTCCATTTAGAGAACTGACCTAAGCTTAAACTCAGATAAACTAACAGGCTGGTGCCTAGCTCTGTACTCCAAGTTGCCACCTAACAAAACTGGAGCCTAGCTCCAGTCTCTAGGCTAATCCCCAACAAGACCAGCATTTCCAGGATCCTCCTCAACTAGATTAGTATCTCCTGGTTATTCCCCCAACAAACCTGCACCCCCAGGTTATAAGCCCACCCCTTCCTTGCCTAATGACCACCATTAGACAGGAGTAGAAATTAAGTTTATGAAATGACTTCCAGCACCAGCTAATTATGCTAAGGCCCACAGTAGCTTTCCAATTAGACTCTTGAACACGTACTCCCTGCTTACTGCTTACTATAAAGCCTTTCCCTGATAGATATTTGGGGCTCCCCCACCACCAAAACCATCCTGTGTGATGGTGGTGCATTGGGGGGGCAGAGCTAGTTCGAATAGAATAAAGACCTGGCTATAATTTGCATCAGATACTTTCCTGTCTGTTTTTCTTTTTTTGGGGGGGGGGGTCACTAACATTTCCCTGGCACTACAATAAGATTTTGTCCTATTCTTGGCAAGATACGATTATTTTGTGTGCATGTTTTTGAACCCAGGACCTTGAAAGTGTGAGCTATAATCCCTAGCATGCAATGGGATCTGTTTAAGAAATAGATTTAAAGAGCTGGTGTTGTAGCTTGTTGGTAGGATGCTAATATGTATCAGGCCTTGGGTTTGATCCTTAGCCCGTTAAGAAAAGGAAATCAAAGGTAGAACCTGGAACACTGAGACTACACTATCCTTTATCTTTCCCATGTCTTTGCGGCTTCATTCCCTGACTCCTCTCCTCCTCACATACTACATGTATCTCTCTTACTCAGGAGCACTCAGGTCCACTGTCTTTTTTATCCTACAATGAGTCAAAGGCTTCACTATGTGATATTTTCTCTGCCAGTATTCCTTCATATTACACTATGAGATACCATCTTCCCTTTCTCATATGACTTCATATTTCTTTTTATTTTATTTTATTTTATTTTTATTTTTTAAAAGTAAGTGATACATTCGTAATGCCTAACAGGAAGTAGCTACAAGAAGCGCTGGTTCCATTGGCCTCAACTCTTAGTCTAAGATTTATTTATTTATTATTTATATGAGTACACTATAGCTGTCTTCAGCCACATCAGAAGAGGGCATTGAATCCCATTACAGATGGTTGTGAGCTCCCATGTGGTTGCTGGGAATTGAACTCAGGACCTCTGGAAGAGCAGTCAATGCTCTAAACCACTGAGCCATCTCTCCAGCCCAACTTCATATTTCTTACATGGCTAATTTCAATTTATCTTTCCATTATCAGTATGTCACTTCCTCAGAGAAACTTCTTATTCCTCCTAAAAATATTTCCAATTATTAATTCAAAACTCAGCTTTTGCAATGGTTTGGAGTGTATTTTGGAGGAATTGGTAACATATGCCTTCATTATACTAGCAACTCAATGACTCTGATTTTTTTTTTCAATTATAATAGGGTATGATCCACTTTTCCCATTCATTCAATAAAATATGTATTGTGTATATGTAATGTTAGATCTCAAACCCTGGACAAATGGCCAACTGAGGTGCCTATTTGACATATCAGAGCAGATGCTAGTAGCCAAGTTCTCAGCAACTACCTGTTCCTGGCCATCCTGCCTGGCATAACCTGGCCATCCTGCCTGGCATAGCCTGCCCCCTACCCTAAACTCTACAGCCCAGGGACTGGAGCTGGCCTGGGCCCCTCCACCCCAGCTTCTTGTCCCTATAAAACCCAGCATTTTGATTTTAGCTACACCTCTGTCTTGGTCTCCTGGTTTGCTCTGGGCCTCTTGGTTCCTGTTTTTCTCTCTTGCCCTCTAGCTCCCGCACCATAACCCTTCTCTCAGGAGGTTTCTCAATCCGGACAGTTCCATGCCCTTGGCTGTGCTCTTCCTCATAACTACAGTAAACCTTCTCCACCCTTACCTAGAGGCATCACATCCCTTCTCACCTCCGCCCCAACCCCGTTTTTTTGTTTGTTTTTTTTTTCCGTGTAATATATCTTCTCCTCTTCTAGTAGCAAGAAAAGTAAAAACACTTGTAAAATACTTAAGTATATATACTAATATATAGTGCAAAATGCCAGCTAGGAAAGTGAAGGAGAAAAGGCTAAAGATGTGTTTCTATGAGCCTTTGCAATTCCATTTTATTTCTTTTTTTCCCCTTTCAGTGTTCAGTATTGAACACAGAGCCTTGTTTGTGCTAGGCATTTAGTACTTTATGACTGAGCTATGACCTCAGTCAAACATTGCAGTCCTAAACTGGATAATGGCCGGAGAAGACGTCACTCACTCGGGACTTTTGAATAATACCCAAAGAATCGAGTTGTGAGGATGGTTAGGGACAAAGCATTTTGTGTAGAGTAAAACAAACATGCAAATTTCTGCTCTGGAAATCTATGACCAGTAGGCAGGAGGAGGAAGTAAGAGATAAAGATCAGTGATATGGTAGGTGACTAGCAGCAGTTTCTCTTCACACTGTAAGGATTTTGAGTGTTTGCTCTGTATGACTAAGTCATATCTAATTGACATTTTATTTTGGGTCCTTCTATGTTGAGAGTACAGGGGAGCATGGTTGACTTCTGAGTGGCAACCCCCTTAAAGGAAACCCACTCTCTTTGTCCCAGCAATTATGAGTTGCTACTACATTGCTGATAGATAGCTAAGAGTGAGACTTCATACCCACTGCCCCTCTCCAGGCTGAGATTTTTGTCTAACCTGAGCTTTTGCAGGTCTTTTCATGCTGTCAAAGTTGCTGTGAGCTCATATTTAAGACTGCCCAGAAAACTCTGGCTCTTACATTCTTTGCTTTCTGTCTTCTTTAAAGATCACTGCTGGGCCTTGGAAGGAGTGGGTATGAGGTGAAAATCCCATTTAGGGGTCAGCTTTCCTTAGTCTCATTCTCTATGCTCTGGACATTTGTGAGACTCTGTTCATCACTGCTGCAAATGGAAGCTTCTCTGATGAGAGTTGAGAGGTGCATTAATCATTGGGGTTTAACAATAAGTCATTGGGAGCTGGTTTAATACTCTGTCCGTTTAGCAGAATAATTGTAGTAGCTTCTCCCCTGGGTCTATGACCTGTCTAGCTGTTGTCTTTGCCCTGATAATGGTACCAGGTATGGGTTTCATTTTGTGGAGTGGAACTTAAATCCAATCAGGAAGCGGTGGGTTATTCCCATTATATTCCTGCCACTATTGAGCAAAGGGCATGTCTTTCCAGGCTGCTCATCACTGTAGCTCATAGGGTTCACTGCTGGGTAAGACTGAGATTAAGTTTTTCCTCTGGTAGCATACAAATCACATTCCTTTCTTTAGTCATATCTATTGAGTGCTTCCTCCGACCCCCCCCCCCCCTTTTTCTCATCAATTTAAGTGAAGTAACTTTTGCCAGGTTTGTGGTAATACTGTTCTTTTGTCTTCGTCAATTTTTATCCCATTTTTCAGCAGATATTTTAAATTTTCATGCACTAGAAGATGTGACCTTGGGTACCCATCACCATGGGCATTTTGAAGTTAGTATAGTCTGGTGACTTTAGGCAAATTGAACAACTATTTATCTACCATATTTCACCGTATTCACTTGTACATTCTTATGAAAAGGTATGTGGCACTAATCACATAATAAAGCTTTTGTGACGATTAAATAAAATTAATATGTATATTAAATAAAATAAGCATGTAAAATGACTCTGGGAACCTCTCTACAGAAGGATAGTTAAGGGCTAGCATTTCATACTATTTCCCTGTCCGGATCTGTTTTCTTTTTATAAAGCTTATTTGTTTTGCATGTATGAATGTTTTGCCTGCATGTCTGTACACACACCACACACACACACACACACACACACACACACACACACACACACACACACACACACACGCACACACGCCTTCTGCCCTTGGAGATCAGAAAAGAATGTCAGATCCTCTGGATGTTCTAGATGTTTGTGAGCTACAAACTGGGAACTCTGCAAGAGCAACAAGTGCTCTTAACTTCTGAACCCCCCAGATCTGATACTTTAATGCCTAAAGTCAACTATGCATTTTGTAAGAACTCTAAACCGGTCAGCGGGTTGGGGTGCAGCAAAGAAAACTGGGAGTGAAAATTGGTTGGGGAGCAAGCTCACTACCAAAGGCAAAACTTCACCTTGGTCCCGCCCACAAGCTCCGCCCTCTCCCCAGCCACGCCGGGACTCCGCCCACGAGCCCCGCCCCTGCGGTCCAGCCCTCAGGTTCCAGTAAAGTCCCTGCGGTCCTGCCGCCTTGCGGTACTGGTTGTTGGCTCTCCATCCTCACTCGACTTCATCGGCGATAGAACACGTGAGTGCGTGACTTTTCCCAGCTCGGGAGCTGCGTGGCCCAGCCCAAGGCTGCAGCCTCCTGGGAAGCGGGCCGGTCCCGGGCGGAAAGACTTAGGGCCCGCAGGCTTCGCACGGCTCGGCCCTCCGGGCCCCGGGAGTTGAAAGTGCTCTGTGGGTTTCCGGTGCCCACCCTAGGGAACTCCCGGGTGTCGCGTGCTGGGTCCCCGGCTTGTTGAGGCCCGGGGCTGGAGGTCAGCCTGGGGCCGCGAGCGCCTCCTGGGCCTGCAGCTCGCGCACCTGGACAACCCTGCCAGGGATCGGCGGGCCTCGAGTGGAAGGGAAGGGTGGGGCGAAGGGTTACAGCCCCGAAATCTCGGCCCGCTCAGCGGGGAAAGAGTGGTGAACCAGACGAACCGGTCGTGTGGGGGAACGGTGGAGGAAAGGCTGCGTGCTGTGGGAAAAGGTGATACTGAATTCGGTGCAAAGCCGGCACTGCGTGAAGTCCGAGCAGCTCCTGCACCTGTACCAGTTTCGAAAGTCTGTCCAGGGCTTTGGGCTCACTGCACAGGGGACGCGGAGGAAGGGCAGTGGCATTTTTGTTTTGCAGTCAGAAACCTGACTGAGCATAGTGACCGTTAGTGCTGTGCCTAATGCACTTGAAAGTGATCAGCTTTTGTTTCTTTCTGTTGTCTGTGGCTGTCTTAGAATAGTCAAGTAGAGGGTAAAGTAGGGTTAAATACCCAGTGGACTGCAGTGACCCACAGCCACTGTGTTAAGACTCTTTTTATACAGGGTTAGCTCGAAACAAGCTTGACTGGAACTATTTTTTTCACTCAGGAAACTGGAATTAGTTTACGAAACTAGTCACCTGTGAAAGTGGTAGCATTAGGTTTCGATTCAGGTCTGTATGTTCTTTTATAGTATACGATTTACAAAAGTAAGTGAACATTATTTCATGAGTAAGGCAGTGATTATCTGTCTAGTTTCAAGTATGTTCTGAGGTTTTGTTAGCTGTCTAACCCTTGAAAAGTTGTGTTTCTACATTTATAAAATAGATATAGCACTGCTATGTCTTAGAGTTGTGAGGATTAAATGAAATGTAGATCATTCTTCGAGGTGTCTGTTACATAATGATATATATGTATATATGTGTATATATGTATATGTGTGTATATATATATACACATATATATTCACATACATCTTGTTCTTAGATATCAGCTCTGAGTTCTGCCAGTCATAGTCAAATAAAACCTGTTCAGGCCTAAAACATAGGTCCAGGGAGACAGCAAAGCTTAGGAACAGGTAACAGAACAGATGGCCTGTGACAGTAGTTGTAGTGAAAGCAATGGATTCTTAGGATCAATCTGCTTTTCAAGGGCTTCCCCCCTCTCTTCAGAATTCTTTTAAAAGGCAGTTCCTTTTGTCTGATGAATTGAAAAATGCACCCCACTCCAGCCTGAAAATTTAGAGCCCCATCTCCAAGATTGGACCATGCAGAAGCTCTCTTGGTGAGGCAAAACTGAATTTCTGGTTTTTACAGACAAAAACATGCCTGGCACAGGAAGAGAAGGAAATGCTCTCTTTCAGAATCGCTTCTTGGATCTATCCCCTAAAGCTGAGGTTCTAGAATTGGGGGAGCACAATTATTCCTGGCCTCCAAAGGCCTGTTGATAATTGGACATCTCTTTTCATTTTACTTAACTATGAACATTTATAGACAGCGAGCTATAAAATAAAGCCTTTAATCCCAGCACTCCGGAGGCAGAGGCAGGTAGGTCTCTGAGTTCGAGGCCAACCTGATATGTAAGGGAGTTCCAGGGTAGCCAGGGCTACACACAGAAACTCTGTCTCGAAAAACAAACAAGCAAAAAACAAAACAAGAAAAGAAAATTAACAATTATATATTTTAAGATATTTTATGGGGCTGGTGACCGAGCTCAGGGTAAGGGAACTTGTCCAGTAAGCTGATGGCCTTGGGCTTAGTTCGCCAATACTGAAATAAACACATATAATTAAGTAAAATATTTATAAACATTCTTTACAGCGAACTTTGTTCTGCACCTGCGTCTGCTCAAGCACTCAGCTCATGAGTGCCTTTGTACTCTTCTTATGCCTTTGTACATGGTGCTTTGTTCCTTTTTTTTTTTTTTTTGGGTTTTTCGAGACAGGGTTTCTCTGTGTAGCCCTGGCTATCCTGGAACTCACTCTGTAGACCAGGCTGGCCTCGAACTCAGAAATCCGCCTGCCTCTGCCTCCCAAATGCTGGGATTAAAGGCGTGCGCCACCACTGCCCGGCTAGGATTCCATTTATAATTGTTAACCTACCTCTTTTTCAAAAATTTCTTTCACTGATGATTTAAGTATATTTGGCAGCCAAGTCAAGAAAGATAATGTTGGATGTGAAAAGTGATTTCATGACATTTTGACCTTTAAATATTCATAACAAGGCACTATTCTTCATCAAAGCATGATCTTGCTTGTGGATCTTTTAGTAAGAATCAATACTACTTCCATTCGTTCTCAGCCTCTTGAGGAATGCAAACCACTGTTAAATCCTTTCTGAGGCCTTTATCTTACAGTCTAACTTCCTCCTAAAGTGGTTTTGTTTTTTGTTTTCTTTTAATGTTCTTAATTTGTCTCGTAGATACTGCCACCTAGGTTAAAGCCTAAATGAACGGGGTAGAAGACTTGTAGTTTTAAGAGAGTTGCCAAGAAAGAATTTAAATGATCACTTATCATAGATTTTATTTAACATTAAGTTTTTCACACTGATAACAAAGGGAATTTATATGCATATTTTGCTAACATTCTGATAACTAAATTTAAACCATAGTGTAGCTATGTTTTATGCTGGTTTAAATGTATCGGAAGAAGGCTGGGAGTAGGATACAGGGGTTATTTTTTGGAGAGGCTTTTTCTTCTCTTTGTATATAACAGCTCAACTAAAAGTAATTGTAACCGTTAAAAAGACATGAAAATTAACGGTACGGGTCACACCAATTTGTATTAGGTAGATAGCACATTAATACAATTTCTCTATGAGAAAGGAATATTACACAGTCAGTTTAGTAAACCACTGTGAAATATTGTCTTATGAAATGGATATATTATGTCTTATTTCCTGTATAAATTACCAAAGCAACAATGTGGGTGGTGTGGTTTATAGTGTCATCATATTAACCTCAGTTTTCTGTTTTGCTCTGTTTTTTCTTATTTATTTATTTATTTATTTATTTATTTATTTATTTATTTATTTATATTTGAGACAAGATTTTTCTGTGTAGCCCTGGCTATCCTCTGCCTCTCCCAAGTGTTGGAATTAAAGGTGTGTGCCAAAACTACCCAGCCTTTTCTCTTCTCTCCTCTCCCCCCCCCCCCCCGCACCCCACCCCCATTCTCTCTGTCTCCTTTTTCATACAGAGTCCTATGTAGCCTTTGGAAAAGGCAGGAAAGGCAAGGAGGACATTCACCTCCTGCCTGCACCTCTCAAGTGTTAGCACTATCCTGTCGGTATGTGTAACCACACCCAGGTACTTAGAGACTGAAGTTTTTGTTTTACAGTTCCTTTAAACTTTAAGATGTTGTCTATGTTAAAATTCCTATTTGCAAATGTAAAAAGGAGTGGGAATTTATTTCCATTTGGCTAGGTATTTTTTTTGTTGTTGTTTTTGTTTTTGTTTTTTCAAAACAGGGTTTCTCTGTGTAGTCCTGCTTGTTCTGGGAACTCTGTAGACAGCCTGCCCTCCAACTCACAGAGGTCCTCTTGCCTCTGCCTCCTGAGTGCTGGGATTAAAGGCTTGTGCCACCACCGCCTGGCTTGGGATCATATGTTTTAAAAAGAAGTGAAAATCTAAACAAATATTTCCTGGCGGTATTGTCAAAAGAAAAATTTGACATTCCTAAAAGTGCTGTATACCTTCAGTGTTTACTTTCCTGCTCTGCTTTTCTCCTCAGCATTGATTACCAAGTAAGGTGCTGTTCACTCTACTCCGCTCATTTACCTTTCTATCCTGTAGTCACATTCCTGTGAGAGTCTCCTGTCCCCCACAGCTCAGAAGACTGCCTGACACAGGGCAGGTGATCCCAGGAATTGGTTGAACTGGTATTAAACTAGGAATAGTGTTATTAAATATTAATGATTAGGAAATGTAAAAGGATTTGCCAGAAAGTTAAAAAAAAAAACAGCTGTGATATATATGGTAATCAATACTGAAGTGAATATTCTAGAAATCAGGGAATGTGTAAACGTCTCATTGTTTTTGTTCAGTATATAATCATTTATTTATGCTGGGAATGCCAGCACATGCTCTCTTACTGAGTGACACAGTGAACACTAGAAACTTTCAAACTTAGAGAATGAAAGTGGTAGTTGTTTTTGCTTTTTAAACTGAAGGAATTTGTTTATTTTGGGTTAAGGTCCCAGGCTGGCCTTGACCTCACTTCCTTCTGCTTCAGCCTCCTGAGTGCTGGGATCCTGGCACAAAAGACCATCACTCCAAAAAGAACTTTTATGTCATTGTTCACTGTGAACTAGAGAGGCACTATGTGACAAATGAAACATTGATCTGAGCCAGCAGAATTGTCTGCATACCCAGCTAAGAAGGGAAAACAGGGAGCCATATTTGAAATGCAAGTGTGTAGAGTTCAAACATGGTTCACTGGGCAGCCGGGAAGCTCTGATGGTTCAACACACGGAAGTAACTAGAGGCAGAAAGGTGACAGAGGGCTCCAGGCAAAGGACTTGCGTTTCAGTAGATCCCATGCCCAAGTACGTTGTCCACACTTGTGCTGCACGGCTGCCCCTCACTTTACTGCAGCTCTACCTTCCATTGCTGACAGCTGATTACCCTGCTTTGTATTGACGTGAGGTGACCTGTATTGTTGCTCTGTGCGTTAAGATGCTTGTTTCCTAAAGTGAGATGATATTGAGGTTCTGGTATTGCTTGTTTTAGTATCTGCATTAACTACTGTTCTCACTGCAGTGAAAACTTACTGCACAAAAGCCAGTCAAGAACCTGTACAATCCACAGCAGGCATGGGAGGTGGCTGGTCACTTTATACCTGGCCGTATTCAGAGAGCAGTGGACACTGGTACTCGATTGCTTTCCTCCTTTTTATGCAGTCTGGGACCCCAGCCCATGGAATAGTCTCATCCCCATTTAGCATGGGTTCTAGAAATTCCTTCATAGCTATGCCAAGAAGCTTGTCTCTTAGTGTTTTTACATTTCCTCAACATGACAGTCAGTACTAACCATCACACTCAAAAGTGGGCATCTGATGATCTGCTCCTTCAGTGGACTTCAGTGTATAGTCAGTGACATTTCTAGAATGTATGGACCTTGACCAAGGGGTTAGAACAATAGCAAAGCTTGGAATGTGTATTAAGTTAAAATCTTATAAATAAATTTTGTTCTTGCTCTGTATCAATCAGAATAATATGTTTTTAGGATTGTTTTTTTTAGAGAATTTAAGGAAGGGCTTGAGTTGGTAGTTCACTTTGTGGTAATAAAAGCAAGGTAAAAATCATGTGTACTTCTTAAGCTACTGATCCATTGTTCACATGTTTTATTATTAATTGGCTTTTCTGAGTTCTTTGTGTTCAGATGCCATCAGCAAATCTAAACATCAGATTTTATGTCAAGAATTTGGAAACCTTTTGGGGAGGTGGCCTTGAACATACTAAGGACATGTTCTACTATCAGAAAAAAATGTTTAGATTTATTTACATTATGTGTGTGTGTGTGTGTGTGTGTGTATGCTTGTATGTGTTTGTGTGTATGTATCTGCCATGTGTGTATAGATGTCCGTAAAGGCCTGAAAAGGGTGTCCAATTCCTTGGAGCTGGAGTTACAGGCAGGGGTGAGCCTCCTGTTCCTTTTTTCTGCAGTGATGTGTCCTGAGAGTTTCAGACTGAGACACCATAGATGTAGTAAAACTCACTTCCTTATGCAGCATTAGCCTAGGAGACAGAGCCTGGTCTCTTGTTGGGGCATACTGCATTTTCACATTGTTTGTGAGTTTAGTCAGTTTCAGACAAGGCTTCCAGACTGGTGAAAGTGTGCACGTGTACATTTTTATAACTTTTTAGATAGTGGCTGATGGAGATTGAGCTTGGACAATCCTATTCCTTTCCAATCATTTCTCCACTTTGTTCTATATTTCTGTTTCTTATGAGCCTTTGAGTAGCAATTCCTATGCAAGTTATGTATTCACTGTAGTTACATTAAAGTAAAAGAACACAAACTGGAAGAGCCATTGGGCATTACCTGAAGACACTGAGCAAGTTAGCATTCACACGGAAAAAGCAAGACCAGGAGAAGTTAAGTCCCTGTCAACATGGCCACCATCAGTTGTCTGACCCAGAACCAGTGTCTAGTTTCCTTGTTGCCCCACTGACCCTTCTTGCTTGCTTCCCATTAAGGTGAAAACAGTGTCCTCTTCTCTGTCTTGGGCGATTTTATGTCTGACATTCCTCATTTTCATTTCTCAGCTCTTGTGGCAAGGATAGAAACAGCAACCAAGCAGAAACAACATTTGGTATCACTTTCTTTCTATGAAATCATATTTCTTTTCTTTTTATTTTTTCTTCTTCCTTTCATTTTTTTCTTTACAAGACCTTATGTATCCCAGGCTTGACTTAAACTTACTACTTAGTGGAGGCTGGATTTGAACTCCGGATCCTTTCACCACTACATCCCAAGTACTGACACAGGCTTGTGTCACCACACCTAGCTTTTTATTCTTTTGATATAAGACTCTCAGAGTTTAGCTGCTTGCTTATTTATTTTGATTCTGGGTGTACAAAAACTACACTCTACCATTAAGCTACACTCATAGCTAGGTCCTCAGGGTAGCAGTGTTCAAAGGTGAGACTTTAGGAGGTCATTGGATTATGGGGTCTCTAAATGGGTTTATACATTTACTAACTTACTTTTTCTTTCTTTCTTTCTTTCTTTCTTTCTTTCTTTCTTTCTTTCTTTCTTTCTTTCTTTCTTTCTTTCAGACAGGGTCTCACTATGTAGCTCTGGCTATCCTAGAACTCACTATTTAGATCAGGTTGGCCTCAAACTCACAGAGACTGCCTGCCTCTTCATTTTGAAGGATTTATACACTTAATAACTCATAGCTTAATGGGGCTGTGTATATGTGTACATGTGTGTGTTTGCACGTTTGTGTATGTGCAGGTGCTCATGCATAGAAGGTGTCTATAGAAGCCAGAAGTCAACTGTAGGTGTTTTTCCTCGAGTGCCATCTGCCTTGGTTTTATACAGGTTCTCACTGGCCTGGAGCTAGCTAACAGAACTGGCTGATCACTGAGGGTCAGAAGTCCACGTGTCTCTACTTCCCAGCACTGGGATTACAAACTAGTGCTGCTGCACCTTGCTTTTTCAGGTGCTTTCTGGGGCTGGCACTGAGGTGTTCCTGTCTTCATGCTTTTGAGGCAAGCACTGTACCGACTAACCTGTCTCTCCAGCCCACTTAATGCGGGCTTAGCTGGAAAGGCAAGCCTTTTCTCTTCATTGTCTGGAAGCCAATGAAGCAATTACATGAGCAATATTCTTCTGCTAGTTGTTTCTGCCTTTATGGAATGTCTCAACACATGCACACATGCCTTCATGCATGCATGCACACCAACTAAACAAACAACCCACAAGACTAACTAGCCATCGGCTATAACTTTTGAAACCATGAACCAAAATATACCCTTCCTTCTAAAGTTGAGTTTTCTCAAGTATTTTTGTCACAGGGACAGAAAGCTGAGTGATAGTTCCCGAGGATCAGTGTCGCTTCTTTAAGATTGTCCAGCTATCTGTGCGTGGTAGACATGTAAATGTGGACATGCCCTAGAAAAGAGAAAAGCGGCTGGAGAGAAGGCTCTGCACTAAAGAACACTGGGTGTGCTTGCAGAGGACCCCGATTTGGTTCCAAATACCACATGATCGCTCACAACCTCTAATTGCAGTTGCAGGGGTCTGATGCCCTCTTCTGGCCTCCAAAGGCAGTGCATGCACATAATCCACTTACACATGTAGACAAAACACTCATGTATCAATAAAAAATAAAAAATAGAAAGGAGAAAAGCCTTTCTTAGCATCAAGCAACTTACAGTCTGATGTTTTTGTGGTTACAGTTGAAGAAAGATATTAACAATTACAATCTAAATATTAACTTAGTTTATGTATTTAATATATTTAATTTAATAAATGCTAATTATAATTTTAATTTTTATTATTTACTTCACATCCAGGTTGCAGCTTCCCCTCCCCTCCTCCAAGTCCCTCCCTCTTACCTCACCTCCCTTTCAACCCACCCCTCTTTTCTTCCTTCTCAGGAAAGGGAAGACCTCCCAGTAATATCAACCAGCCTTGGTAGATCAAGTTGCAGTAAGACTATTGAGACTAGATGAGGCAACCCAGTTAGAACAGTATAATTTTAAAGCTCTATTTCATTATTCATTTGTGTCATGATATTTTATTTGATATGCTACCAATTACAGGATCAAATTATTATTACACCAAGCAAACATTAATTAGAGTCATTTTAATGCCCTGGGAGCATTTTGTCATGAGGAAATGAAACATCTGGGTTGTAACTTTGGTCTTTGTATTTATTAGGTTAATAACCTTGGGGTAAAAAGTATTGTGTATGTGTGTTTGTTACATAGCCAAGACTGACCTCGATTCTCTGATGACCAAGGCCATCCTTGGACTTCTGATCCTCCTGCTTTTGCTTTCTTTAGTGCTAGAATGCAGGCGTTGGTCACTGTGCATAGTGCGGTGCTAGGAACTAAACCCAGTGTCCCATGCATGGTAGACAAGTACTGTACCAACTGTTCTACATCCCCAGCCCTCATCTAAGTTTTTAAAGGAACTCTGTTTGGTTTGGTTTGTTTGTTTGGTGGTTGATTGGTTGGGCTTTTGAGCCCAGGGTACCTTCATACTCTCAACTGAGAAAGCACTGAGAATGTCTGGAATGTTTAACATATTTCTCAGTGTGGTTGAGGGCATTTTCAGAGAGGATTAACTAGGTGGGAAGATCCATCCTGATGTAGATGACTGCCCCGGGACTTGGACCAGGTGTAGTGACGGGAGAAGTAGAGTACATGGGCATTATTCTCTCTGCTTCCTGTCTAACCTGTCCAGCCACCTACGCCATGTATGCTGCCACTGTGATGTGTCTCCATTTAAAATCAATGGAACAGGCCTAAGGGACCAGGGACAAAAAACTATTATCTTTATTTTGGTCTAATAGCACACTTACTCCCTCCCACTCCTACCCACCCACCTCCAGGAAAATAACTCTGATTAGCAGCCTCTCTTACCTACAAATGCATTATGACTGACTAGCAAATGGAAAAAAATTCCATTATCAAAATAAATCCTTCTTCCTTTTAAATTATTTATTTCAAGACATGGATGAACAGGATTTCAGCTGGGCATGGGAGTGACCGCATGCATCAAATTTCTTCTCCAGCTCCCCTTTGTGTCTTAATTTTCACTTGATTTGCAAGGTCTGTGTATGTTGGGCCAAAAGGCAAGGTTTGAGGAGAATGGTTCAGAATGCTTACAGATTGTGGTAGCCAAACGCCTCCTACTAAGTGTTTCCTTTGGTATTATCTCCATGAGCCTGTAGAAAACATGCAGAATCTTCATTAGTTGCACACATATCTTTCTGATTGATCATTTATTGCAGAAAAATGACCTATTTTTCTGTCCTCAGAGAGTATAGAACTTTTTTTTATGTGCTGTCATTATAGCGTGTTCATGACTTACACTGTTTTCTTCACAAGTCATGTGTTCGATAGTTACCGGAATGAAAACATTTATATGAATGTTCATATTAGGAAAGTTCTGGAGCCAGATGTTTATTTACGTTTTTGCGTTGGCCATTAAGTGGGCTCCCGGAGGTAAATAGTGTCGGGAGGCGGAGATCTGACTCACGGTGGGGAATGGTGAACACGCTGCTTTAGAGAGTTTCCTTCCTCGCCGCAGTGCAGGGATGTCACTGTCGGCCTGCTATTAAATGATCTGCCATGTTGCCATGTTGTTTGTGTAGCCTTTGTTTGAGCATATTCAGGAGGGAAAAATAGTGTTCTAATGAGCCTCTGTTGTGAGAATGCCTTTGCACATAAATATTTGTATTCTTGGTTGAGTTCACCCCATCTTTAGCAGCATAAACTTTTTGGGTTGGTGCTATGCTTTGCAAATGCTGATCTCTAACGATGTCCTTAATAGTCATGCTCATTGTATTTGTGAGCATGTAACTTACAAGACTCTAAAACTACCTTATGTAAGAGAAAAAAAACAGGATAAAACTTTTTTTTGGAATCCATCTTATTAATTGTTTGGTGAATGCAGAGGAATGGTTATACATTTTTAAAATTAATGTATTTACCTTATATCCCGATAGTAGCTTCTTCTCCCTCCTCTCCTCCCAGTTCTTCCCTCTCACCTCACTCATCATCTCTCTGACATTTTTCTCCTCCTCACTTTCTTCTCAGAAAAGGCTCAGAAAATGGGAGGTGTCCCAGGGATGTCAGCACACCTTGGCATATCAAGCTGCAGCAGGACTAAGGGCATCTTCTGCTGTGGCTAGGCATCCCAGTTAGGGGAAAGGGACCCAAACACAGATAAAGTCAGAGACAGCCCCTGCTCCTGCTGTTAGGGGTCTCACAGGAAGACCACGCTGCCCAACTGTCACATAGTGCCGAGGACCCAGGTCCATCCCATGTATGCTCTCTGTTTGGTGGTTCAGTCTCTTTTGGACCACTAAGTGCCCAGGTTAGTTGATGCTGTATTATTTCTTGACCTCTCTGGTTCCTTCAATCCTTTGTCCCTCTCTTCCATAGAATTCCCTAAGTTCCGACTAATGTTTGGCTCCGGGTCTCTGCATCCGTTTCCATCAGTTGCTGGGGGAAGCCTCTCAGATGACAGTTATGCTCGGTGCCTTTCTATAAGTATAGCAGCATAGCACTCATAGTGTCGGTATAGGCACTCTCTCGTGGGATGGGTCTCAAGATGGCCAGTCATTAGTCACTTTTTCAATCTCTGCCCCATCTTTACCCCTGCATATCTCGTTGGCAGGAAAAACATTGTGGGTCTAAGGCTTGGGACTGGGTTGGTGTCCCATTCCCTCCATTGGAAGTCTTTTCTGGGCCCTTTTGGGGTCTGTATCCTTCATTGCTATGAGTCTTAGCTAGGTCACCCTCCTGGATTCCAGAGAGTTTCCATGAAAGCAGCAGGAATTCGGGGGGCAGTTTAATGCGTGTTGTCATAATCAGGAAAATCAAAATGGAATGTGATAATAAAATATAGGAAATGCAGGATTAGAAAGGACTACACTGTATGGAGGCAAACGGTGCTGAAATAATAGAAGTAAACATTTGTACACATTTTAAGTATAGTAACTCATCCAGTCCTAGGGCAGTTCTTTACATTATAGATGCGGATCTAGCCCTAGTTATATAGCAAGCATTAGAATGAGATTCCAAATATACTGTCTTCCATGATATACACTCATGAATGAGGGGAATGCTGCAGAGCTGAATGTAATAGCTGAAAAGGAGGGGCAGTAAACTGCATATCAGGGGACAGCTGAGGGCTATGGTTTGCACACTGTATACCAACTAGCTGCCTGAAGGAGACAATTAGAGCAGATATGTATGAAAGCCTCAAGGTAACGCCCTTAGTTTATGCTTGCCTTCTCAGTGGGAGGAGGAAAAGATACACTAGTTAATGGATTTAGGACCAGGTATTATTGCCAACATATCAGACTTCTAAGATATAGACAGCCTCAAATTTACTGGGTTTGTGTTTGCTGCTTTTTTTTTTTTTTTTTTAATTTTCCTACCTTTATTTTTTTCTTTCCTTTTGTGTTTTATTTTCCAGCAACCCTGCCCCTTACCTTAATTCACAAATTAACGTAAAGGTGACAAGAAACTATGTTAACAAAATGACATTGTATGCACAAACTTTTGATCTATCTATTTAGCACTCTGTTCTGTTGAACCCTCTAAACCTCTCCAGTCTCCTGTTGGGTTTGTTTTTCTCCAGTTAGTTCACCGTTATATCACATATTTTTCTGTCTTTTTGTCCCACTTTTTCCTGTGTTTATGTTGTCTGCCACTTTTGTCCAAATTAGATTCCTCAAAGCCCAGGCAATGTAAGTCTGCTCCACACTGTCCGCTGTTCTTCATCAGCTTCTGTAGCTTCTCTCTGTCTTATATATCCTTTGAGTGCACTATTAATACTTACTGTAGTTCTTAACTATTCGGACATATGTTAAAATGACAGAAAACCAAACAAAACACAGACCATCAAAGCTAAATGCAATTTTGTAAAGGATGTAGAAGTTTTAATTTTATTGTAATAAAAGAGAAGATATTGTAATTTAGAAAAGATAGGAAGCAAATGGAGATTTGGGGGAACTGTCATTCCTTAAGAAGAAGTTCTCAGTGAAGGTGAGCTGCATGGCTTTCTTCTTAAAAATAATTTTTATCTATATTAAGACCAACCTTATTATTCTCCGTGTCCAAAAATGTAGGAATCCTACATTCTACTTTTAACATGTGTTAAGGCTTGTTGCTGTTTCTAGAAAATAAATAGTGGGGCTGGAAGAATAGCTCTCAGTTTGAAGAATAAAGTGCTCACGTCTCAAACATGGGAACTGAATTTTGGATCATCCATCATCACCCATATAAAAAAGTGTCTATGACCCTAGCTGTTTGAGAATGCAAAGAACTTACTGGCCGGCTGGCCTAGCCAAACTGATGAACTCAGCTAGGTTCAGGGTTTCAAAGTGAGAATAAGTAGTTGAGGGAGACATTTAACATTGATCTTTGACCTCTAAATTCATCCTCACTGACACATACAGCCACACAGCCACACTGACACACTGTATGCCCAGAAGCTCAGTGTCCCAAAGCAGAGAGGACTGAGCACTCCAAATAGAAAGCTTGTTTCCAGCCCAGAACCTGTACTACCAGCACGAACTCCTACCTTATGCTAGACAGCTGGCTCCGTGGACATACATTCGGGGGTATAGTGAGTACTCAGTTCCTCGTCTTGGTGATGCCAGGACACTTGCAGCTCCAAGGAGGAAAGCATCTCACTCTCAGTGCTGAAGCTTTCCTACCCCTGACCCCTTTTTTTCCTGGAATTTTTTTTTCTCTCAAGACAGGGCTTCTCTACACACAGCCCTGGCTCTCCTGGAACTTACCCTGTGTCTTACCCTCACTCCTCTTCATGTATTTGGTGGTTAAAGAAGGGGAAGTCTGTAGAAGTTAGGCTAACTGGTATTTCCTGGCAAGCCATGGCAAATCAGCTACAGTTGCTGAGTGCTACTTGTGAAACATTCTCATTGGAATCATATAGAGATGATACCCAAGTTGTACCTTAAACAACATAGATAGAAAAAAACAGATAAAGAGCAAAAAGTCATCCAACTGGACAATTCCAAGATCTAGTAGGAATGAATAGGGAAGCCCTAAGAATCTGTCATGCTAGAGATCCCAGGAACTCCTGGAAAAGCCAGGAAGAACATCTCTATGTATGGCCATTTGGCTCCTCGTCCTCAAAGTAACTCTGTTGGTAAAGGTTTGCCTTCCAGCTATTTGTAAGGATGGAATGCTTTTAATACCATTAGACATTTACTTTTCTTGTTTCTCACTGCCTCTGGGGTGAGGGGTCAGACGTCCCAAGAATATCTCAGGAGACACTTGATAAATATGCTTGAGTTTTAGAGCTTGCTATCTGAGTCAGCTCTAAACAGAACATGACAATTTACCAATATATTTTGTAGTACATTATGTAGACAGAGGATTAATGCCTTAATTGCTATTTTGAAAGTATATTTCACTGCTGGATGGTGAGTAAGCTTTACTCCACAGAATAAAATATTACTGGACTAAGCTACTAAAGACATTTATTTGCCAAGAGACTCAAGCAGCAGTCCCATTCTAGCAGAACTGTTCAGTAAGTCCCTGCTGACAGTTTGCCTTAGGAATTCAGCTATCTCCATTAAGAGCTTTAGAGTGTTTTCTTAACGATAATGTTTCTCATTGTTTCTCCCACAGCTTAAGACATGGCTGCCCAGTGTGTCACCAAGGTGGAACTAAATGTTTCCTGTAACAACCTTTTGGATGCAGATGTAACATCAAAGTCAGACCCTTTATGTGTGTTGTTTTTGAACACGAGTGGTCAACAGTGGTATGAGGTAATCCTGAATAATTTGGGTGAAAATCGGTCCATATTTCTTTTTGACAATGTTAAAAATAATACCACAGGATTGAAGAGATACCTTAAGAGCCCTGGTTGATCTTCCAGACAACCTAGGATCAATTCACACCTCTAACCACTCTAGTTCCAGGGGATCCAATGCTCTCTTCTGACTTGCAAGCACAGTACCCTCGTAGTACACAGCTGTACGTGCAGGGAAGCACCATAGAGAAATTTCCAAAAGATAAATGATAATAGGCCAGTGAGATGGCTCAGTGGCTAGATGGCTAAACCAAGTAATTTAAGTTCTATCTCCAGAACCCATGTGGTAGAAGGAGAGAACTGACTTTTCAGTTGTCGGCTGACCTCTGCAAGTTGTTCTCTGACCTCCACATACATGTCATAGTACCTGTGCACCCCACATAAACATACATTTTAAGACCTGTAGTCTTCATGCTTATGTGTAATTATATTTAGTACATAGAGATGTTAAAAATCTAAATAAATACTTCTTGGATCTGAAAAATCTCTTATTTTGTTTTTTTGGGATGAGTATAGGTTGAACGGACAGAAAGGATTAAGAATTCTTTGGATCCCAAATTTTCTAAGACATTTGTTATTGATTACTACTTTGAAGTGGTTCAGAAATTGAAGTTTGGAATCTATGACATCGACAACAAAACTATCGAGCTGAGTGATGATGACTTCTTGGGAGAATGTGAAGTCACTCTTGGACAAGTGAGTATGCAGTTCTGTTACATTTTGGTTTGTTCTGAATGTTTTTTGATATAGCATTTCACAGTGCTTGGCATCCTCATTGCCATGTAGCCCAGTTTGTCCTTAAACTTATGGTAACTCTTCAGCAGCTGCTTCCAGAGTGCTGCGATTACTGGTATGTGCCATCACACCCAGCTATTTTGTATAGATTTCAAACCAAAGAGTTGGGTGTTTTTGATAAACATTGTGTTATAGAAAGTGTGCTATTGCTGGGAAGAGACATCATGATCACAGCAGCTCTTATAAAGGAAAGCTTTTCATGATGGTGTCACACAGGCAGGCACAGTAGTGGAGAGCTATACATCATGATCCACAGGCAGCAGGAAGAGAGAGGCATTTGGCCTGGCTTGGGCATTTGAAACCTCAAAACCTACCCCCCTAGTAACTCACTTCCTCTTACAAGGCCATACTTTGTAATCCCTGTCAAGTAGCACCGCTGCCTAATGTCCAAGCATTCAAATATATCAGCCTATGGGGATTATTCTTATTTAAACCACCACAAGTTCGCAGTATAATTTTTTTAGTTAGTGACTCTGTAATAGCCCTCTTGGACATCAGTTGCATTAGATTTGGGTGCTTTCTCCGTTGACCCCAGTGAGACTCTAGGGCAGTCGTTCTCAACCTTTCTAATGCTGTAACACTTTAATATAGCTCCTCATGTGGTGGCTTCTGATGGTAAAATTATGTTTATTGCTACTTTCTAAGTGTAGTTTTGCAACTGTCAGGAATATAATGTAATATCTATGTTTTCTGATGGTAACCCTGTGAAAGGGTCCTGTGACTCCCAGAGGGGTCACAACCCCAGGTTGAAAACCACTGCTCTAGGGGTTGTTCTCCTGTAGAGAGGCCCCTCAGCTGTATTTTTGGTTTAGGCTCTCTCCTTCCGAATGCATTTGAATTTTCAAAAGATGATTTGGGTCTTGGTGGGGAATCTTTCTCTTTTTACCACTGCAGAGCAGATTTCTCCTTAATGATACTAATCTCTTTAAACAATTATGCCTCCTTCCTCAGCATTTATATAACCTGTAACATTAAATTTTCATTTTTCCTTGATGTAATTTTTTTTTAAACATTTTTCTTTGTTGCCAATTGTTTTTTCCTATTGTAGACCTATCTAGGTCAGAGCAGTGAGCAGTAACATCACACAGCCTGAGTGATCTGTCTTGAGATTTTTCTCCATCAGACAAATTAAGACCATTACTTTTGAATTCAGTTACCCATATTCTCAGGGCACGGGCAGAAAGTGGCCAGATTCTTTGCTAAAGAATACTGTCACTAGCCTATAGCCCCATTCATGATGGAGTCCCTGTTCCCCTCTGAAACCTCATGATCCAGGTCTCTACTGGTCACACAGCACAGCATCCTGGCCGCCTACATTGCCTCCAGATGACCCACTGAGTATTGCTTTTAGCATTCTAGGGTTTTTCTAGCACCGCATTCCAAACTCTCTTTACAGTCCTCCCACAGACTAGTTCCAAAGACTGAAGGAACACAGGGCCAGGCGTACCCCAGCAGCAGCCCTTCTAGTCAGCATTGTGCTGTATTAGCTAGTATCTCATGGCAGTCAGAAATATCTGACAAAGGACTCAAGGAAGAATGAGTTCATTTTTCTTCGGGCAGGGTTTATTTTGTAGCTCCTGGTTTGAGCCAGGGTGGATTGTTCACCATGTAGCTCCTTTGTGGAGTGGAGGTGACACGATCTTTGAAGATCCTTCATGAAATAAATAGGGTTTTGTGCTACTTACCTTTTCTCATTGCTATGACTAAATACCCGACAAAAGCAGCTTAAAGAAAGATTTATTTTGGCTCACAGTTTAAGGTTGTAGTCCATCATGGCGGGAAGGCATGGCAGGTGAGTTTCAGCTCAGTGTCTGTGTAAGAGATGAAATTTTGGAGTTTTTCCCATTCTCAGGAAGGAGCTAACGTTTCAGGTAACGAGCAGCCGAATGCATAGACAGATAGTGTCTGCCAGAGAGAAGGCTGTGGAGACCTTCTCAAACGGGTTGGAAAGGTGGAGATGCGTTCTAAATGTCTTTAAGGGATGCCGTTTAATGTCCCTCTGATGACTTTAAATCCAACTTCTTTTTTCTTAAGTATTCAGTCCCGCAACTCAAGTGATGAAGTATTACTTTCCACTTTTGACAGATTGTTTCCAGTAAGAAGCTAACTCGACCACTGGTGCTCAAAAATGGGAAACCTGCAGGGAAAGGGAGTATTACGGTAAAGATAACATCATCTTTTGCTTCAAGAAATAGTCTCTTAAGTCTAACAAGCAAACAATCTCTATTTGTGTCTGATCAGTTGATCTTGAGCATTGTGTTCATTCACTCTGGCCTGTCAGTAATGGAAACTGCCACGCTAACAAAAGACAACAATGAATTGTAGGAATTCCTTCCTTCAGTTGTTTTAAGTAATCCGTGACGGTCAGGTATGCCTCTTCCATGAGCGTGTCAGTTCCTAAAGCAGAGAGGAAAGGTTTCATACTGGATTAGTTTGTCTCTCTGTGTAGAGTACATGGTTCTCTCACGACGAAACCTTTCCGTGGTTATTATTCTAAATGGATATTATAATAGGACCACTGAGGCTATAAACTCACAGCCTGACATGGTGGTGTATTCCTGTTATTCTAGCACACAGGAGCCTGAGGCAAGAGAATCACCAAAAGTTTAAGGCCAGCCTGGTCTATTCCCTGAGTTCCAGATTAACTAGAGCTAAATAATGACGCTGTGTCTCAGAAGTAAAAGAGGAAAAAAAAAAAAAAAAGACAAAAACATAAAACAAAACAGAAAACAGAAAACCCAGAGCCAAACAAAAGTCATAGAAATTCTTTCTCCTGGCTTCCTGTCCTTGCATGTGTTCACACGCACGCAGGGTTCCCATGGCTCATTACTTAGCTACGAGCAAAGAATATATATGCTTTACAATACTGTAAGTTTACAGTTAGTATGATAACAAGCTTTTGGATACCTTTTCTTGTAGTGTTTCCTTCATCAGTGATAGTATTCTAACTAGTTTTCTGTGATATGGAAGCCTGGTTATAACAATTATCAAGTACATTTTTCTCAGCAGCTACTTGTTTCTATCTTAGATTTCCAGGAGCACAAGAATATATAGACCATCGAGATGCTGATTTTTGCACTAGAGAGAACTTTATTAATAGTTAAGATACTGTGACTTCACTTCAGATCATATGAGTCTTTTACCTTTTTAAAGGATTTCTTTGGAGAGGAACAATTCTGAGCCTTACCTCCCCCACCCCCATGACACCCCAGCCCCTTTTTAAGACTTTGCTATAGTGGAGGCTAAATACAAAGAGAGTTGAGATAGCCTGGGATTTGACTTAGGGTAGAGTGGCTCTTGCAGTTACACCGGATGAAAAGTACTCAGCTCATATTTTGCTTTAGAGGTCCATAGATGGGATTTATTTATTCTTCCTTCTCAATGTGCGCTGGTTTTAGCTGGTTTTGTATAAAGGATATCTATCCTTCAGGCTTCTGGTGAGTCGATTGTTCTATGGAGTAGGGCTATGTAGTTTAGAGAACCAAATTTTTCCTGGCTGTTCGTTTTACCCTTGAACATTCTTGATCATACTCACAGTGGAAATATGTGTACAAACACCTTGTGTAGTAAGCACTGCACACCTCACCCCTGCAGCACATGCACCTGAAATGTGACTTTCTAAGGAACCACAGTTAAAAACCGTTTTGTCAGTGGTATGGTGCTTGCCTAACTTGTGCCACATCCTGGAGTCAATTCCAAACTGCAGATACAATACAATAAAAAGAAAGTGCTTAGTTCATATGTATTTATCTTCTTTCACCTGCTTTATGTACTTGCAGATTTCAGCAGAAGAAATAAAGGATAACAGAGTGGTACTGTTTGAAATGGAAGCCAGAAAACTGGATAATAAGGTGGGATCACCTTTTCCCAGCACTGGTCTCTTTCTGAGACATGAACAGTGCAGTTAGTTCATGTGAGCACAGTGTTCTTCTGACTATACTTAAACAGCACCCATATACCTGTAGCTTTTTCATGAAGATGCAATTAAAGATTAAATAATACAAGCATTAACATTACAGTAAATTTTAAGAAAATATTTTAGTAACCTTTAGGGGAAAAGCAAAAAACCTGTGGTTTTTTAATTATAAACCAGCTAGCCAATGCTTTTACATTTCAGTATGTGAATACGTATCAGTATACAGTGTTCTTCGTTTTTGTTTACCTTAAACCTTAATTGGAAAGTGTCTTAAGACTAGTTTCCAGAGTCTTTAAAAGTTAACATACATACATTAATACAATAGCATTAAAAATACTAGATTGCCATGCGTGGTGATGTACACCTTTAATCCAAGCATGTGGGAGACAAAGGCAAGAAGATCTCTATGAGTTCTGGCCATCCTGGTCTACAAAGTGAGTTCCAGGCCAGCCACTAATACATAGTGACAATGATATGCCATCTCAACAACAACAACAAACAAAAATCATCCAGGAAATACCATGTTCTGTCACCCATCTCTA
>CM052702.1:10973517-11044674 GCA_028551405.1 Uromys caudimaculatus
ACGCATCATCTGTTGGCCTGGTTTTTAATTCCTTCAAGTTTCATTTCTGCAAAATGGGAATAATAGTATTTCTTTTCTATTCTGTGTACCTTTTGGGTCTATTTAAATAATATATATGAACTATGTACATATAAAATATCCATGTAAGTAACATGATGTTGACATTATGTAGTATGATAAAAACCTTGTCTTAGAAGTTCACATCCCCGTCAACAATTTTTTCAGCTTGCCTTGAATATACATCAGATTAATAATAGTTCACAATACCAGATTTTCCCATTAGAACAAGCATTCTGGTAAATATGTACCTTTTCTTTCATCTAACACAGACATAAAACAATAACAAACAAAACCCAGAACACCCTACTAAGAACAACCTAGCATGGAAACTTCATCGAAACTCTTTTTGCTCTAGAGTTTTCCTTCATGTTGTAAGATTTCCAGTCTTCAGAGCAGATCTGACTGTCATATCTGACTCGCAGTTATAAGCCCAGCCTCCTTGGGTTGCATCTGATGAGACATGTTTCCTGTAACTCTAAATTATCTAGGACTTAGTTATATCATTAGCTGCTAGAATACTGGCTTCTAGCTCTTAGACAAGGATAATTAAGTAAAGCAAATGAAAGACTAGAAATAATTGCATGTAGCCTTCTATTAGCATCTAGAGAGAGCACAGAAGAGGAACTGTGAACTGCTTCCTGTGTGAAATAGAGTCCATATTTGTGGTTTTTTTCTTGTATGATGTAGAGCCTATTCTCAGGATAGCTCTGATTTGAGCATGCTTCCGTATCACTTCTCTAGTTAGTTAGCTCCTGTTCCTCCAACTAGATACTAATATTAAAGTTTCTCCTTATTTTAATTAAAAAGGCATGCTTATTGCAGCCAATACTTTTCAGTAAAATGATATTGATTTTTATATATTTAATTCCAGGTAGAATGTTATGATTATGACAATGATGGATCACATGATCTCATTGGAACATTTCAAACCACCATGACAAAACTCAAAGAAGCCTCCAGAAACTCACCTGTAAGTTTTCTCTTCACAACTATATAATATATTCAATATAGTTATCATTTTATGTTTTTCTTTGGCTTAGCAATTGGTTTATCATGTTTTTACTGTTTATTGCTTGAAGCCCTATAATCTACAAATTTTGTGTGACATTTCATGCATGGGATATGTGTGACACTGAGTGGACACTATGTAATAGTAACCAGCACCAGGTGAGGATTTCACACTACAGGGAAGAAAGCAGACACCATCTCTAGGAGTAGAAGTAGCTTTTCCTCTTGTATCTTGGAAGGGAAAACATCATAGTCCAGTACTGGATGGAGCAATGCTTTGCCCACATAGGGAAAACAGCATGATCAGCTCCAGTAATACGCGTGAGTCCCTCATGGCTGGCTAAGCAGAGCAGATGTCCTGTGATCTACATGTGTACCCTACTCATGTTTCCGTAGAAGGACTTCACCCCTTCCTGTAAGTCTAAAATGCTGAAATTTTGGGGTAAGCCCAAGAGTCACTGATGCACAGTTTAGGTATTCTGAAACCTGGGAAGACTTTCTGTTGAGGAGTATTTACCAGAGAAGACTAATTACACATGGGTTTAAGCCAATAGAAAGTCTTTATTAGGTAGCTGGGAACTATACTGGGTGTTCAGAATCCCAGTGTAGCTCCGAGCTTTTCTCAGGGTGAGCTTTTAATTCCAAAAATACTTGTCCTGGGCCGACATATTTCAGTTAACAAGAGCTGTCAGCCACAAATGAAACTACAGAAGCCAAAAAGCAAGGTTAGTACATTTAGAGAGTTTCTCAGAGCTATGAACTTTGATGGATTAGGTCTTTGTTTTCATTTTGGTTGATGGTGCTGTCTGCACGATGAGTTTTATGACCTAAATGGTACTTCCATCATGGAGTCAGTTATGTTAAGGTCTAGGGCCTACTACATTTCCACATAAACAACAAAAGCCAACCACATGCTGTGTGAAGTGTATTTTTTGGTAAAAATATTTTAGGCTCAAGATTCATGCACATGAAACTGCCATTCTTGTCAAGCTTATATTTATATTAGAAGTTTACCTTTTTGTGGCCCATGATTGGGCTTCATGTATTTCTGTTTTATTCTGTTCATTTTTTTGTAGCACGTTTTTGTTTTATGTTGCTAACAAGATTAACATTTAGTTTTGTTCTTTTTCTCTTAAGATTTGATTTAAAAGGAAAGGTTGTTCATTTAAATCATCTCCTCCAACAGGTTGAATATGAATGCATAAATGAAAAAAAGAGACAGAAGAAAAAAAGCTACAAGAATTCAGGCGTTATCAGTGTGAAGCATTGTGAGGTCAGTTGGCCTTGGCCACTTGTAATGAGTTTACTTGTGAGTTCTTGTATCAGTGTAGCTTTATATCAAATAAGTACTTGCTCTTAGCAGCTGGAAATGACATGAGCTTCTATCTTGGGGGAAAGAATAGGATGTGAAATAGTAAATGGATCTTTCAAATAACTCTGCTTCAAAGGTTTGACAACTTTTTAAAAATATTAAATTTATGAATGAATATTTTGCCTGTGTGTAGGCATGTGTATGAAGTGTGTGAGGTGCATGCATGTGTCTGCAGTGCCTGTGGAGGCCAGAAGAGGGTGTTAGGTGTCCTAGATCTAGACTTACAGATGGTTGTGAACATCCATGTGGGTGCTGGGAGCCAACCCACGTCCTCTGCAAGAGTAGCATGTGCCCACTGACAACTTTTTAGCAAAGGGTAAAGAATGATAAAGTTTTCTATTAGGAAATGGAGATTGGAAATGATCTGACTAAGTACATCTATCCTGGCTATAATTTATTCATAAGCTGTTACAAAGATGGGGGAAAACCAGGTTTCTCCCACTGAAAACGTGTTTTGTTTTTGTTTTTAATTATTTATGTACATTCCAAATGTTGTCCCCATTCCTAGTGCCCCCTCCATGAGTTCTTCATCTCATCCCCCTCCGCCTTTGCTTCTGAGAGGGTGTTCCCCCGCCTACCCAACCATCCCCACTTCACCCCGATAACATCCCCCTTCCCTGGGGCATTAAGTTTCTACAGGATTAAACACTTCCTTTCCCACTGAGGCCAGACAAGGCAGTCCTCTGCTATATATGTAGCAGGGTCACGGACCAGCCCATGTATATTCTTTGGTTGGTGGTTTAGTTTCTGGGAGCTCTGGGGGGGGGGGAGGGTCCAGTTAGTTGATATTGTTCTTCCTATGGGGTTACAATTCCCTTCAGCTCCTTCAGTCTTTCCCATAACTCTTCCATGGGGGATTCCCGACCTCAGTACAATGGTTGGCTGTAAGTATCTGCATCAGTCTCAGTCAACTCCTGGTAGAGCCTCTCAGAGGACAGCCATGCTAGTCTCCTGTCTACCAGCACAACATGGCATCAGTAATAGCGTTGGGGTTTGGTGCCTGTGCATGGGATGGATCCCAAGTTGGGCTGGTCTCTGGATGCCCTTTCCTTCAGTCTGTTCCACCATGGATGTGAGAGTCTCCCAGGCCCCAATGGGCATGACCTTAACTGAAATGCCTAGCAGTGGGGAGACCACATCCAGTAGATAGACATGGTCCCCATGTGAAGCATGGGGCCGCCCAACTATCTTAAACATTTTTGGCCCAGAGTTGTTCCTGTCTAAAGGAAATGCAGGGACAAAAATTGAGCAGAGACTGGAGGAAAGGCCATCCAGAAGCTGGCCCAACTTTTACATCTTGATTACTAAATGCTTGTTAAAACTGTCAGTATATTACACTTATGACATAAAACCTACAGTGACTACATTTCATCTTTTGCCATTGATATTCTAATCCTTTTGTTTTTAGTCACCTGAATGTTTTGATGTTTTTATAATGAGTTTTATTATGACATTGTCATAATGTATATAATGCACTTTGAACATGCTCATCTTCCCGTTACCCTTTCTTGTCTTCCCACTCCTGTTTCTCCTTCCTTTTCCCAACTAGTCTCCTTTTACTTTCATGCCCCCACTCTGGGATGCGTGTGTGCGTGCGTGTGTGTCTCACTGAGTTTGATTAGCTATGTACAGGAGCACAGGCAGCATACTAGTGGTGACGCCTGAAGAAAATGGCTCTCACTTCCTCAGCAATCATTAACAGCCTGTGAATTCTCAGGGGAGAGCATCACCTTATGAGCCCTTACTCTGCTGTACTTAAGCTGTAGTAAAATCTTAATGAGTCCTGACACTTAGGGGAGCAGTTTTATATGCTCAAACGTGAGGTTGGTTTTCACATATTTATGTCATACACTATTCAGCTTACAAACTCTGAAATGCATGTGTCAAGAGCCTTTTATTTCTCTTGTGCAGTTAGAGAGTTTGGTTTTAACAGTGTGTTTTTGTTTTTAGATTACTGTAGAATGCACATTTCTTGACTACATCATGGGAGGATGCCAGCTGAATTTTACTGTAAGTAACACTAAGTTTTCTAACATAGGCTGTTAGATGGTGCTTCCCCACTCTGTTTTGCAGCATTCCTTTACTACCAAGCTGACTTTGTAATGAAATTTACACAATCTGTTTCATGTAACTTCCTCATGGACCATTTAGGTTCACCATGGAAATTTTGACTTAGTTGGTGAGTTGATGAGCGATCTCCTCTTTAGAGAAAGTAGATATGTATAAACCAGTGGTCATCCTACAGTAATTGAAGGAACAGAAAACAAACATATAAGAACAGCCCCTAAATATGGGTCATACATATGATGAATGATTCATGATTCTTCAATCTGGAAAGGGAACAGTTCGTTCTCATGATGAGTCCAGTTCAGTTGTTTGTAGAAATGCTGTGGGCATATTTGTTAGGGGATGGCAGTAGCAGGTTCTGGGATGATTTGGGGTCTTGTTTCCTGAAGTTTTCTTGAACCTCAAGCTCAGATAGGTAGTCCTGCCCTCTCTTTGGTAAGAACTGCTGTCATTTCTTGGTAGGTGGGAGTGGACTTCACCGGTTCCAATGGTGACCCCAGTTCTCCAGACTCGCTCCATTACATCAGCCCTAATGGTGTGAATGAGTATCTGACTGCCATCTGGTCTGTGGGATTGGTAATTCAAGATTATGATGCGTGAGTATGGCTGAAAAGGCTGAAGCGCACACTCTGTGATTCCTGCGAAGGGCACCTTTTGTCTCGTCAGCTAGTGTTCTGATAGAGGTGCGAGGGTGGGAAGGGTAGGACACGTTCTCTCTCAGATTTCCTTCTCTTTCTATTTATCTCTCTCTGTCTCCCTTTGATCTCATTGTTCTTGTTGGAACTAGTTGTAATGTGTTGTGTATGGCTTCTTCATTTATGGTTGAGAGAATTCACAAGACTCATATTTGTTTGATTTCCTTGGAGTTTCGATCATTAGGATAAGTGTATATATGGCTGAAATCTAGATGTCATACTATGTTAAACAGTGATAATTGTTTCCTAGCATATATACATGTCCTTTTTGATAATGAAATTTTATTTATTCATTCTGAGAAAGGGTCTTACTGTATCCCTCCCTGGCCTGGAACTCAGTATGTACACCAGCCCGGCCTTGAAATCCCAGAGGTCTGTCTGTTTTTTCCTCTCGAGTGCTGGAATTAAGGAAGCGCATCACCACATTCTACTGGAAGTAATTTTTTAATTGGACCTTTTGACAAGGCTAAAGAGCATCTTAACCTAATTGCTGCAAAGTATTTTGAATGAATTTTCAATAGTTAGATTTTGAGTAGATTTGCGGTCCTGGTATATTTTCAGTCATAGCAAATCCTGTGCATAATCCTGGGTCCAATCTCAGCCCCACCAAAAATATAATAATAATGATAATAATAATAATAATAATTCTTATAATAGCTAATGTGTACCAGAGATGATTTTATTAGCCTAAAGAGAGGATGAATCATACATGGCAATCAATAGGTCATCAAAGAGCCATCCCTGAAATTGGTACCAGACTAGGGTAATTTCACATATGAATTCTTAAAAACATGTAATGAACAAGTTCAAACCTAAGTGAACAATTTTTTAAAAATTAGAAAGTATCCAGAGTTCAGAAAAGGGACAAATACACAATAAAGAAAAAAATCAG
This sequence comes from Uromys caudimaculatus, assembly GCA_028551405.1. Taxonomy (NCBI): domain Eukaryota; kingdom Metazoa; phylum Chordata; class Mammalia; order Rodentia; family Muridae; genus Uromys; species Uromys caudimaculatus. The sequence goes on from CM052702.1 coordinate 10,979,612, forward strand.
CCTCTCACCAGCAACTACAAAATTATATTGTCAGATTAAGCTAATTGGGGCTGGAGAGATGGCTCAGAGGTTAAGAGCACTGACTGCTCTTCCAGAGGTCCTGAGTTCAATTCCCAGCAACCACATAGTGGCTTACAACCACCTATAACAGGATCCTATGCCCTCTTCTGGTGTATCTGAAGACAGTGACAGTATACTCATATATAAAAAATAAATAAATCTTAAAAAAAACAAAAACAAAGATCTGGCTGCAGATTAAGCTAATTAAGGAAATTATATTCACTAACAATTATAGTGAATAAAGGTCACAGTACATATCATAATAAGTGAATACAAACTTTATAAAACATCTCAGATTTTTAGTAAGATAAACTAAAATAAATTTACTGGAGAACTAAGAAGAAACTATTCTTAATTGGAAAGATCTTTTGGTAATGATGTAAAATAAATTAATCACTTTGAATCAGAATTGCTATAGAATCCAGACCAAAAAAAAAAAAAAAAATTCTTAAAATTCTCTGGGTAGAGGGAGCCAGAGCCACCCAGACATTTTTTTTTTTTCCTTTTTTTAAAGGGGAAAAAAAAAAGGGAGGAGAGAGAAAAAGAGAATCTGCTCTAGCTGTTTTGTTTGGTTTTTGTTTTTGACGTTTTTATGTGAGTGAGTGTTTTGCCTTTGTGTATACCATGTGTGTGCCTAGTACCTGTGAAGGTCAGAAGAGGGTGGTGAGTCTTCTGGAACTGGCCTTAGGAGGACTGTAGGTATTGGGAACCAAACCTGGGCCCTCCACAGGAGCAGTGAGTGATCTTAACCTCTAAGCCATCTCTCAGCTTTAGCAGCTCTTAAAATTTACTTCCTAGCTTGAGAATGAACTACACTTGACCATGTGAACCAAGCGTTCTCGGGAAGAAATAGAACCACATGTACACATAACGTGAATTCGGTGAGAATAGCATCTAAAGGAAAAGGTTATAACAACCACATTGCATAATAATGGAATTTGAAGCTGGATATAGTGGTACATATTTGAGAGTTCGAGGCCAACTTCATCTACTTAGTGAATTCCAGATTAGCCACTGCTACATAATGAGACCGTGTCTGAAGACAAAAACAAAGAATTGAATTTGAATCTGCGATTCATATCTGTAAAGTGCGATAGGCCACACATACTGTAAACCTGATACAGATACTCTTTAAGCAGTGTCACAAAATAGCCCCGGAACATTAGGGCTGTTCCGGTGTTTCTGCCATCCTCAGTTTATAGCTTCCGTTCCTGGTAGCAAGATCTCGCTGTCTGTCGATGGCAGGAGGAAGAGAAAGGACCCCAGGAGTGCATGAGTACCCCTCTTAGGTGCTTTCAGATGCTGCTTGAAAAAAAAAAAAGCCTTCTATTCACATTTCCCTGGGCTAGACTAGGCACCTGATCTTAGCTGGCTCCTAGAACAGGAGGCGAAGCCACCATCTCAAGAGTCAGCTAACAGGAGGGAGTGCTGCTGCTCGGAAGTGGCCGTTTCCGCTTTGTCCTACTCCAAAGCACTTTGAGAGGATGAAGTTAAACTTGAACATTTTTAAGAGAAAAAAATATATGATTGGCTTATAATTTGCAGTGTGTATAACTTGTAAGATAACAAAGGCAAAATCTTGGGAAAATTTGTATGTGCTCATATTCCTTATTATTAAAGCCATGAAAGGAGGAGTGTGGCGATGGCTCAGCAGGGAAGAGCACCTTCCGGGATAGCAAAAGAACCATAGAAAAGCTCAATATGGCCCCGTGTGTGTATGACCAGTGTTGGGAAGAAACTGGGGTCCCCTTTGGGTGGTCATAGGTTCATCAATAAGGAGATTTAAAAAATACCCTATGAATGTTTCTACATAGCATTAGACAGATTGCCAACTAGGAAAAGTATTTCTGACATGACATGGGTTCTATCTTTAGTGGAAAATAAACCCCAAATATTAAGAATTAATACAGGATGGGTGCAATGGTTATACAGGTGAAGGTGTCTACTGCCACTGACAACCTGAGTTTCTCTCTGTTATAGCAAGCATGCAACTGCTATATGTGCATAAACAAATAAATAAATAAATAAATAAATGTAATAAGTGAGAGTCAGCATACAAAGTCTATTCCAGTAGAAAACAGTTCACTCAGTGGTGTTTATGTTGGCCATCCATCAGTGTGCCTGCGGAGAAGACCCAAACCCTGAAGTGCCCAGCACCGGCTCACTTGTTCTATATTCAGGTCCACACTCTGTTCAGAAACCACGGGCCCAGATGCACATATGGTTTCTTGCAGACACTTTATAGTTTTATAGTATGACTTTTTACACAATATTTCTATGGTCAGATGCATGCATATTTACATAAAGTGCCATAAGTAAGTGCTATAAATAACTTTATTATTTGAGGCCAGGTTTTATGCCAAATAATATTGCTTAAAAAAAAAAAATACGTATGACTGGAGAAATGGCTCAGTGATTAAGAGCACTGACTGCTCTTCCACAGGTCCTGAGTTCAATTCCCAGCAACAACTTGGTGGCTCACAACCATCTGTAATGGGATCTGATACCCTCTCCTGGTGTGTCTGAAGACAGCTACAGTGTACTCATATAAATAAAAAAATAAAATTTATCTTTTTAAAAACATTTTTTATTTTATTTTTCTACAGTCCAGTCATTACTGCCATCCTGGCCCGCCCTCCCACATGCTTTCATAGCAGGAGGTCTTAGCCACTGAACCATCTCCCCATGGCCCTTTATATACATTTGATAAAAACACAATTTATGGTGTGAGAGATGGCTCAGTAATTGAGAGAACTTGTTCTTGCAGAGGACCTGGGTTTAGTTCCCAGCACCTAGCCATCTGGTGGCTTGAACTATCTACAAGTCAAGTTCCAGGGAACCTGAGTTCAAATCCCTAGCACTCATCTAAAAACCTAGCTGTGGCTACACATGCTGTAACCACACTATGAGGGAGCAGAGACAGGCAGAGAGTCAGAACTGCAGACTTCTAGTTTAGGGAGAGGCCCGCTCTGAAGGCAGTAAGGTGGAGAGTGATAGAGGAAGACACTGTCTATCTTCCTCTGGTTTTCATAGGCTTTTATACAGGGGCACACACTCAAGCGAATGTCATACATGTATACCACTTACACACACACCCAAAAATCTGTATAGATATTTTCTCTTTTAATGCACAGCAAAACAGTTAAAGTGTGTTTTCCAGTGTTAGCATCAGCATTTAGTATAGATAGTGTTTTTTGTTTATAATTTTCTATGACTTTGAATTCTTTTAAATATAAGCTCGTCCTACTTTTATTGTGAATAAGTATAAAGTGCTTTCTTGAGCAAACATTGATGACTTATTTTCTTTTTTCTTCCTTAGTGATAAAATGTTTCCAGCTTTTGGCTTTGGAGCTCAGGTGCCTCCTCAGTGGCAGGTAAGAGGGAAACTCCTTTGAAAGCTTTGTTCTGGACTAGCAAACTGGCCTCATTAACCCTTTCTCCTTTTGACAGGTGTCTCATGAATTTCCAATGAACTTTAACCCCTCGAACCCCTATTGTAATGGTAAGTAAAGCCAACCATGAGGAGAGCCTCAGTCCTGTCTTTTTCTTGCACATTAGACCCATAATTCATTTCTAAATATCAGTTTGTGACATGTTGAACTTCTGTTGTAAACAGTGCAGAAGTCACCCCAGGTTGGTGACTGCAGTGCTGAAGATAATTACAGGGGCATCAGCATGAAGATGAAAAGTAAACCTCTCCCTTACGAATCTCAGTAAAACCAAACCATTCACCATCTTAGGAATGAGTTAGCAAAGATCAGCATAAAAATAAAGGCATTTTTGCATGTAACTTGACGATAAGTAAACTCTCCATAAAAGGAGTAGTTCCGTATTAAAGACTCTGGAGAGAGCTTTCCGAGAAGCAGTGACTCCTCTCAGATTAAACATGTCAGCTTTCACAGTCTTGCTGCTTGCATAGTATTCTCTCACACTCACTGGCATGTACCACACGTATATACCACACAAACTTAAATAAATAAAAACTAAAAATGTGATAAAGTAAGAAAATAAGCCTTTTAAAAGTCACTATAGAAAAGTTTCTGTGGTTTCAGAATGAGGTGCAGGCAATTCTTTAAGATTCCTAGCATTTTCCTGCATCCTAAACTGTCACTGAGTACAGAATCAACACATGCGCACCCAGGATCCTGGGTTTAGAGAGTGCTTTTCACCAGGGTACTAGTCAGCTCACCAGGCCATGCTGCTTTCACAGAAATGTCTCCACACCTCAGTGCCTTAAAGTGGCACATTTGTTCCTTGCTCATTTGACTCGTGGTTAGATAACAACTCTTTTCCATATTTCCCTGTCTCTCCTTCCCTCCCTCCCTCCCTCCCTTTCTCCCTCCCTCCCTCCCTCCCTCCCTCCCTCCCTCCCTCCCTCTCTCTAATATGAAATATGCTGTTGCCATAAAGCCCAGGCTATAACCTTGGCATCTTCCTCCCTCAGTCTCCTGAGGACTGGGACTATGGACAGCACTGCACCTAGCTGTCCAAGTTTTCTAGCCTGTCCAACTTGCTATTAATAAGACTGGCAGGCCCAAGGCTAGTACCTCATAAACTGTTTACAGTTCTATGGCAAAATTCAGGAAACTACCTATGTGTGAATATTTAGAATTAATGCTGCCAACTATACCTTGCTTGACCTAATTAATAGATAATTTATACCATTTAATTAATTAGAATTAATCAGCCTTATAACCATATATTTTTGTAGAACTTTGACTACATGTGCAAATGAGTGTTCCTCTCAGCAGTGATTTTTTTCTGCTTATCTGTTGTAAGCTACTGCACCTTTTCCCATCAAAAATATATCAAAATTAAGCATAAATATAGCAGTCCTATCTGAGATGAGAATGAATGCTTTCTGCTTAGAGAGGCTGTGTTTGCAGTTCTTTATAATGAAGCACAGCCAGGAAGAACTCTTGAATATGGAACTTTTCCCTAGTCCAAGTGTTGTTTTGTTTTGTTTGGGTTTTGATTTTGTTGTTTTTGTTTCTTTGTTTTGTTTGGTGTTTGTAATATGGATACACTGTAGTCAAGGTGATTCAGTACTTCCAGCTCAGACTCCCTAGAGCTGGGATAATAGCTATTATTCACCAGACCTGACATGTATATAACTATGTTTCCCAGTACTATAGGTTGACATACTATATTTTAGGATTTTTAATACTGCTTTCTTTGATCTAGGAATCCAAGGCATTATAGAGGCTTATCGGACCTGTCTTCCTCAGATAAGACTTTATGGACCAACTAATTTTTCTCCAATTATAAATCACGTGGCCAGGTTTGCAGCTGCAGCCACACAACAGCAGACAGCTTCTGTAAGTGCTCGAGGCTCAGGGACAGGAGGGACATGGTGGTATTTCTCCCTGGGCGCCATACTGTTGTTAACTGAGTTTGTGAAGAGTAAGAAGTGATGCTATACCCAGCATTGCATTGGGAGCCGTATCCGTTGCTAGGAATGATCACTAAAACAAAATAATGCTTGCTTTTACTAGTCGTTTCTCTGACGTGGAAGGAATTTGCTTAGATTCTACTACTAAAAAAAAGTCTCTTACTTAACTTTTAGAAACATCTTCACATGAAGGCTTTGAGTAGTTTTACCAGTTGCTAGTGCTGTAACACTTCTTGTACTACAGAGGGTTGAGTTAGCTGGCCAGTACTAGGCAGAGGTTTGGTATCAAGTTCCTCAAGCCGTAACGTACTCAGAAGTAGGAATAGGCGTGCTGGGGGCACCCCTTCCCGTGCAGGCGTTGAAAAGGTTAAACAAGATGATTCGTGTAAAGTGCTCAGCGCCCAGGTCAGAGAAAATACTCTCTTACCTCTAAGTTACTGCCAAAAATCATACTCCTGCCCTAGATTTAACTGGCCCCCAAAGAGTGAAATCACAATTTTATGTGACATTTTACTACTCTGGAAAGTTTCATCAAAGAAGACAAGGAAGACATGTGCTTTAGCTGGGCACATGATCCTTCCTCAGAAGCTTTGGCTCTGTTAAAACCTGAGGAGCCGTTTGCTCCCTTGTTTCCAGCGTTGACACGTTTAGTGGTTCCGTTTAATGAACGTTTGTTCCTCTGCTTTCTTAAGAGGTTTGTCTTTAATAGTTAGATGTCTCCTGTGTATTTTTCGATGCATTCTGTAGTGTACTGCACTTCTAGTGAATCTTCAGTTTTTAAGAGTTGATCTTTGTCATCAGAGAATTACAAAACATTGTATGCAGATGATATCCTAACAGGCTTTTAAGGGAAATGAGTGAGGCAGATAACTCATTACCCTAGATCGTTCCTCTTACTCTCTGACTCTGACCTGCTCAGCTGATGTGCTTTCTTTTTCAATAGCAATACTTTGTGCTCCTGATCATCACGGACGGCGTGATCACAGACCTTGATGAGACCAGACAGGCCATTGTCAGTGCGGCCAAGCTGCCCATGTCCATCATCATCGTGGGAGTCGGGGGGGCTGACTTCAGTGCCATGGAGTTTCTAGACGGTGATGGTGGAAGTCTCCGTGCCCCATCAGGCGAGGTAGCCATAAGAGATATTGTTCAGTTTGTGCCTTTCAGACAGTTCCAGAATGTGAGTACCTTTTTTCTGATATAAACAGATTGCTTTTGATTGAGAGTTTTAGTTTGGTTTGGCATTTTGTATCTTTTGTGCTTTTGCTGTAATTGTATGACAAACTATCAAAATGATACTTTTATGAATATGTAAAGATTTTTTGTTACTTTTGTATTAATTACTTTTCTCCTGGTTGTAAAAAGTAATCTGGGAAAGGCATCTTGAGGAAGGAAAAGTTTACTTTGGCTAGTAGTCCATTACACTGGGAAAGGCATGGCAGAAGGAGATTGAGGTATCTGGTCATAGTACATCCACAGTCAAGCACAGAGAATGAATGTGGGTACTGTCTTAGGGATTTAGGGATTTGGGGGTTGTATTTTGTTTTGTTTTATTCTTGCTGTGATAAAACACTATGACCTACATGGGGAAGAAAGAGTTTATGTGTTGTTTAGATGCGGCCTCAGAAAACAAGCAAAATCGATTTTACAGACATGGAAGGTCTCATACTGCATATGAACTATAGGATTGGCTTTTTTTAAATTAAGAATGATTCTTCTGAGTCACTCAGCTTCTCAACTGCATTCCTCTGTAGTTTTATTTGATTTTTAAATTCTTGACACAATTTCCATGCTGACTAGGAATTCCTAGTGTAGATAGACCAGGATGACTGTTTTGAGAGAATTTAATGTATAATGCTGTATGAAACACAGTCTTATATATACATATAGAAAACCAAAGATAAAAACCTATATGTAAATGTTTTAGCAGCTCTATGTATAATAGATAAGAGCTGGAAACAACCCAGATGACCTTCAACAGGTAAATGATTAAAACTGTGGTACATTCATATGATGAGATGCTTATGAAGAGACTTTAAAAGCAGTTTCTGGTACTTCTACAAAGGCTGATAGTCTTACATGAACATTGCTTGGGAAAAGAAGCATTCAGAATCAATTCTGCTTAAACCATTGCCACTGCTGTAATCTCAGACTGAGTTCCATACAGATTTTTGCATGCTACTTTCAGAATGGTAATTGATAACCAGAACTTCTTCTAAAACTATTTTATATTACTAGAGCTTATAGGTTATTAAAATGGGGATTGAGTTTAGTAGTCATGAGAATAACTAATAAAATTTTTGTATGTCTAATATAAAGTCATTAAGCACAAATAGAATAATCTTTTAATACATTGATGTTCAAAAAAGGGAAAAGATGAAAGTGCATTAAAAAAAAAAAAAATAGGAGGCTTTGCATGTTAGCACATACCTAACACGCTCTCATGAGAGTCTCAGATTGCAGCAAACAGAGGCAAGAAAGAGATCAAGGACTTGGGAGGCAGAGGCAGTCAGATCTCTGTACCTTCAAAGGTACAATCCTAGAGATTGGGAATTGCTGCAATTTAATAACTGCTGAGTTATTTCTAATCTCTTACTAAACAGCCAGGGGTCAGTTGTGGTTGCGTGTGTCTGCAATCCCAGCACTTTGTAGGTAGAGGTAGGTGGATAGTTAGTTCAAGTTCATACTTGACTGCCTAGTAAGTTCAAGGCCAGCTTGAACTACACGAGACAAACAACAAACAAATAAACAAGCCAGCCGATGTCCAGTTTGTAATAGTAACTATGATTTTGTTTTTCCTCAAGGCTCCAAAAGAAGCACTTGCTCAGTGTGTCTTGGCAGAGATTCCCCAGCAGGTGGTGGGCTACTTCAACACATACAAACTCCTTCCTCCCAAAAACCCAGCTGTGAAGTAGAAAGGAGCCAAGACAGCTACAGGGTTTCAAAAGCTGTGTGGAGCTATGCCATCGCTTATGCAGAATGATGTATCTGCTCTCTGTGCTTTTTACCCCCCAGGGTATCTTATGTAAACCCAGATTTTTGTATATATATTCTATCTGTTTAAAGCATACATTTTATACTTTTTGAAGAGGGCAGTAGCAAGTCCATTTCTGCTCAATGAATTCAGTGATTGTTAGTGATTTCTAGAAATTATAAGAGTGCTGTTTGGAATTGAATTTAATGTGGGAAAAGTGAGATTTGGTGGTTTGTTTTCTACTTTCTATAATGAAATGCCATTTTAAAATGTTACTAGTGGAGTGAATGAGGAGATACAGGATGAAGTGGTATCCAGGTTGCTATACTATTTATGGTAAATATTTTGCAAGCCAATGTTCGTACTGTGACTGAGAGAGCTCCTTAAGTCAGGTACTGGATTTGTACCTGTGACTCTGTATTCTGTCCCCTTCTGTGCTGCAGTGCTACAGTATACAAAATTGTTTTCATGTGGTTGCTTATGAAAACCAATGGGCTTACTCCGTTTTGAAAATGTACAATCAAACTGGATATCTCCTGTAGACAAGACAATTTTATTTGCCCTTTGAAATCTTTTCACTGTGAACTCTTGCATACTGTATGCCTTTGCTTTACTGAGTAAACAAGACACTCAGACTTCTGTGGGCATCAAATGATAGGTCATCCCAGAGGCCACGCGATTAGATCAGCATACGTTGACTAAGTGAGTAGGATTGCTTCATTCACTAAATCTTTGAGGATCAAACATTTAAGATGAAAATTCAAACACAGTTGCAGGCCAGGCATAGTGGCACATCATCTCAGCACTTGGGAGGCAGGCATGAGGGCCAGCACAAGCCAACCCACCTACATAGTTAATTCCAGGCCAGCCACCCAGTGAGAATGTGTTTCAGAATAATAAGGAGAAATAAGTAATTGAGAAATACATTTCTTCTAACTAATGGCATAATTGCAAAAGATTGTTTGTATTTTTTTCTTGCTAAGGTCCTGTGTATTGATTTGTATAGATTTATTTAGATACTCTTGCCTTTTAAAAATAGTATTATTGTTTTCTTTAAATTTATAAGTCTAGTTATTTATTAATCAAAATTCCATTTTTCATTTCAATAATGTACTATTTCCCAAGTCCAGAATTCTGTTAAGCATAAAACCTGCTATAAGATTAAAAAAAGAAAAGAAAAAATAACATATACAAACTCTGTTCTAGCTGCTACATTTACATAGAGTGGACTTAGTATTCTTGTTTTGAAGAATTGAATTATTTTAACTTTACCCTGCAGAACATACTGTTTAGTGAGCACACCTTTTTGGAATAGGTTCTGTAACATCTGCCTGAGGATCTGGATGTCAAATACTTTGCCCATCTATGCAGTGGCCAATTATCGCTAACAGTTTAACAGTTAGAATTGTGTATTCACCACATAACCTCAAGTGGATGTCCATAGCACCAGTCATCATTCCTGCCAGTGTTACTGAGTCCTGCCACCACTGCCTATGTCTTTGCTTTCTGCAGGCTTCTCAGAAACAGCTTACTGCTGAGGTCTGCCTCAGAGAAGATCCACTTGTCTTGTTTGCCTAGCCCAGTGAGCAGTTGCCTCCTTTCCACATGGATAATTGGCATCTGGATATGTGCTGTTAATATGAAGCAATGCACCTCTATATAGCAGGGTTTCTTAAAATTTATTTTCATTTTGAGTCCTTTCACCCAAGAAACTTTTATGTAACCCCAGTTTTATAGGTATACAAACTTATATTTAAGATAGGTATATAAATCAAACATTGCAAGTAAACCAAATGAAATGTATTTTAGGGGCCTGAAGAGAAGGCTCCAGCTAATAGTGCATGTTACTCTTGCAGAGAACTTGGTGGTTTCCAGCACATACACCAGGCAGCTCCACTTGGCTGTGACTCCAGCTTCTGGGGATCTGATGGTCTCCTTTGCCTTCCACAAGGACCTGCTTGTGTGTATGCTCGCACACACAAAACAAATTTATTTAACAATTTTTGTTAGACTTACAATTTTAATGTTTATTAAAGCCTATTTGCCTACTACTGAGGTGGATATGCTTCTTGGTTTTTACATAAGAACTAGACCTCAGCTGACTATTTGATAATTGCAGTACACAGAGCATCTTTAATGTACTGCAGAGTTGGTTGATATTTTGATTTTATGATTGCCAATACTTAGAACCTTTTTTCACATAAATACATAGTACAAAATGCCATCTGTGTTTAGAGGTGTTTCAAAAGTTGGAAATTCTGTCCTCATCCTAAACCAAAACACATTTAAAGTTTTTTTTTTTAATGAAACATAAGTTGACAATTTTTAAAAATCAAACTTTCTAGCATAATACAATCTAGAGAAATATTGATTTGATATTGACTTGATTCAGAATGACAGGAAATATTGAAGTCTTTGTTTTCTGTAACTAAGCGTTTATGCTAAAGCTGAGTGTGTCTAGTAAACTCACTTTAAATCACAGTGCATGAAGTAACCTTGCATCTGAGCTGAGGTATTCAGGCAGTGTTTATTGTTGTTGCGTGACATGGCAGCTGTGTAGTGCAAAATGCACCTGCTGTCTATGACAACCAAGGCTGCAGTGAAGATGAGCGATACAGCGTGAGCAAGCCCTGCCAGAAACACCTCAGAGTCATGACACATTTGGTTTTGAATTAATTGTTGGCTGTGGTTCATTAGAAAACTTTACTGTTGTCTGGTTTTTTCCAGTCAGTTAGGGCCATGGCCCACAGTTGAAGAACGTGGGCTCTATCGCATGACTCAGTAGTAACAGTTCAGTTATCAGTAGAGATGAAGAAATCTGATTTTTTTTTTTTTCCGTTTTCTTCTCAGTTGAACCCATTATTGTTCCACGGTCTCAGTTTTAGTTCTCTGTGCTTGGGAAGATGTCATGGAGACTTTCAGGACTTTCTTTTGCATATGGAGGGAGCCAGCACAGAATGCCTTACAGATTCTCTGTGATAAGCAGTAGCAGAGGGGCTTGTTGGCTCTGAAGCAAGGCTCACTAGGCTAGCTCAGCCCCAGAGCTTACTCAGAACTGCAGGCCCTTCTACATCTGGTAGCCATCTTGTTTCTGCTGTTCGGTCTTTAACAGTTTTATCTTCTGGTTTGCCAGCATTTTTTCCTCTTTAAATGACTTGTCTTGATCAGGTTTTATAGATTTGCTCCTATTCATAGGAGCTGTGATTTTGCCAAATCAAAGTAATCCATAGCTTTCTGCAGTTTGAAATAAAAGCATTTCCAACTTCTAGATTATCATTTTGTAAAATACTTAGCTTCAGCACTCACCTTCATTCCATACTATTTTATAGTGATTTGTACTCAGATACTTATTTTTTTGTGTCACTATTTGAACAAATGCCATTTATTCTTAAAGAACATCTAAAATAAAAATTACCTAACAGACCTTTATTTCTCTAAACTACATATGTACGTGGCCATCCTCTGCATAGACTCACCATTTCTCACATGCATATATTCAGAAATAGTGTTTGTACTGGCCTAGTCATCTCATTTTCTGTTTAAGATTGATTTGTTTAATACCATTAACATTTTAAAGCTTCTGAGGGATTTACAAGCATTCACTTTATTTAGACAGTGCTCTGTCAGCTTTTCCAGAGTAGACCCAGGGCCTCACTGATCTTGTGCTGCTGCTGCATTTTACATGCCTTTCCTTCCTTTTCATTTCATACTAGAAAGCCATCTTCAAGAATGCTCTCTAGGCTATTTTTCATGAAGGTGATGTAAGGTAAGTTAGCAGCTGGGTGGAATTGTGAGCAGTTGTGTTGTGGCAGATGACACAGTATGTGTATAACTTACTAAATACGTAAGTTTATATTAATTACATTTTCCGTGTGAGTTCCCTTTAAATAAAGTTACTCTTGATGTAACATGGCTGCATTTTGTTTTCATTTTTGTGTCTCTACATCTTACCAAAACAGTAGAAAGTGGAGCTGGGGAAATGGCTCAGTGGGTAAGACCACATGCTATATAAGTTTGAATTCCCAAGTTCAGACCCTTGTACCCAGGTAAGAAGCCAAGCATGGCTACACAGGCTTAACCTCAGCACTGGAAGGAACATATATGGGGTTGCTGGGGCTTGCTGGCAACAGCTGAGGGACATGTGGTCTCTCCTCTGCCCTATGCATCATGCACACACTTGCTCACAAACTCATTACCTCACACACAAAAGAAAAGTTAGAGATAAATAGAAAATTAGTCTTACTTGGGGTGACATTAAAAACCACCACAGTTGAGTAATTTATGAATAACCTGGGCTGGCAAGTTCAAGAGCCTGATGCAAGCATCTCGAGAGGCCTCTGCTGTTTCACAACATGGTGGAAGGGCAGAGACATATGAGAGACAAATCTGGGCTGAAATCATCCTTTGCATCAGGAGCCCACTTACACAGCAGCTGACCTACCCCTGTAATAGAAACGTTACCCATCCAAGAGTTCTAAGAACCAAATGGTAGCTGATAAAGGTTAAGCAGTAAGTAAGAAGAATGTTTTAAGAATGAAAAAAAAAAAACAAACAAACAAAAAAAAGGATTTGTTAAGTATAAGGTATGAGGAAAGGTATAATCAAGGAGTGGAGAGGAGAGTGATTGGTGGGGTTCTATCCTAGGGGTACCCTGGACAACAGAGGGTTTGGGCTTTGAGGAAGGGTAATGTTGAATCGGCTTCAGAGTGGCATATTTGTAATTTTGAAAGACTTAGAGAACCTTACATTTTAGTCATTGACACAGGCCCAAGGCTCAAGGGCTTTAGAGAACCCTATTGCTAAGTTTAATACAGACCATGGTGACACACAGCCCTCAGTTTAGCAATGTCACCTCGTGTGACTCATCTATCAGGTCACACACTTGGTTCTGGGTTTGTTTTCAGATTCTTTGTCTTGCTATAAGCCGTCTGTATCAAATCATCAGCTGGACCTATCTCAGTTCCTTAATGGCTCAGAGGCTGGCACATGCCTGGTAATTACATGATCTCTATTTAGAATATCACTAATCACTTGTCACTAATCATCACTGTTTTGCCAAATTCCACAGAAAAATCACAGGAGTTTATAAATTACCTTGTTGACTGGTTTAGCTATTTCCCCTCCAAAGAAATGATAGGTGAGACACTTCAAGCAGTCTTGCCTTTGTACTGCTTGGGCTAGGAGAGTTGGATCTTTGACTCGTTAGCAGACTCCCAAGGTGCCAGGTGTAGAAAGCATCTGGTCTTCAGAGCCAGACTCAGAATTCTAGGAATTGGGGAGCTCTTGGGCTCTCAGGAGGATAAATGAGTAGGAAATAATCTTTTCTTCAACCATCACATCTGTCCTAGTTACTTTTCTATTGCTATGAATAGACATCATGACCAAAGCAATTTATAAGATAAAATGTTTTGTAGGGCTCAGGGTTCCATGAGTTCATGATAGCAGTACAGGAGCGGTAGCTGAGAGCTTACATCCTGATCCACAGTCGTAATAGGAAAATGTCACAGGCTTTTGAAACCCATGACACATCAGCAAGGCCACACCTCCTAATTATTTCCAAACATTTCCACAAACTAAAGACTGAACATACAACACACACACACACACACACACACACACACACACACACACTCAAACCACAATCCTGTAAAAAGGTTCCTCTTGCATAACTGGCAATCAACAATCTTTTAAAGTAAGTTCTGATTATCCACAAACTTAATACAATAAGAAAATAGCGGCCTGTGAAAAGAAAGCAGGAATAAGTGAGGTCCTCTGGGTAGAAGACTGTTTCTTCACACCTTCAGGCATTTATGGGGACCCACAAATGGCCTCTGAAAGACAGGACACATCTTTTGCACCATCCAGACTGTTGACACATTCCATCACACAGATCTCAGATCATTAACATCTTGATTCCCTCTACCTGCAAATGATAGCTCTTTACGCTTCATATTCTGACTCTAATAGCCCACTGCTCTGTGGTGCACCAAATTCCTGCTCTCTCAGGAACCAGGTCCTTTGCTAGTAAAATCCTAAGATTGACGTTTTTCTGAACTTCCCATCTTTAGTCCTAACTAAAACCTGTCTTTCATAAAGAACAGTATGTTACATCTTCTGCAGTCCTGTCAAGTATGGAATTATCTCCTCTTCCTGAGTCTCTGCTACCGGTGGTGTGACCTCTAGCTGTCCCTTCTGCTCTGAGATGGTTTATCCCTCCTCTTTAAGGTCTCCAACTTTGAATGTTAATTGTAAGTTACAGTCTCTCTCTTCTTCTAGTATACTCTTACCCTATAGTTCAGCCTAAAATATTTAGTAGGACCTCTCTCTATTTTTTAAATTTTATTTTATTTTAAAATTATGCATATATTAAGTCGTTCATATAGTCCAATATTTGGTGAAATCTGTGGTTCTTTTCTGTGGGACAAACTGAAAAAAGTCATAGCACAGCAAGCTTGGTCACTATTGGAACTAAGAAATGTATTTTTATTAACTAGGAAAAATTCTTTTAGAATGAGCTAGTTTTACCAGTCCCTGGTCTTTATGTTTGAAAACAAATGGGTACCTTTGTCCTTGGAGTCTATCATACAAGTTGACAACCTAGAATACTGGATTGCAGGATCTCACTCCATATTTTATTAAATGACAATACGAGTAGGAATCTGAATTTCCTTCCAAGTTTCTGATTCTAGAAGAAGCCACAAGGTGAGTGTATTTAAGGCTGGATGTGAGAAAGCGCATCACCAGTCTGGTTAAAAACCCATAGGGGGCACCATGTGCTTAGTTCTGCATTCCTACAATTTCCAACAAGGAGAGTTTTCACACATTTGTAGCACAGTCATGTAAAATTAGCAGAGATGACTGGAGGTAGGAAGGGACAGAGAGGGACTGAGATCTCTGAGGCGTTTCCCCCTTTCCTCATCTCAGGGACTTTTTGTCTAGAAATGCCATGTTGTATTGCTTAATGATGCTCATTTATTTGACCTTTGTAGCATCCATTCTAGTCACAAAAGTTACAGTATGAAAAATATAGCCAGTCATAAAATTTCATTGGGGAAAACATTAAGTTTTACTACAGTGTTATGGATAAGGTGCTTAAAACATGAATCTCAAGTGTCTTTGGTTTGATTAGATATAATAAATTACAGAGTGGAGTTGTGATTAATAGCTGCTAAAGATTTACAAAGAATTCTCCTAGGAATATAACAGAATTATTGCAGTATAGAACAGGTTCAAATTATAAAAAGTGAAAAGTTCTGTGTAACAGTTTTTTTAATCTAACATAACCAAGATGAATCAATCTGTTGCACATTAGTTTAGGATTATTTAATGTAAGTATTAAGCTAGACGTGGTCTCTAAACTACAGAGCAGAGACCATGTTATTCCTCCCTTTAGACTTCAGAGCTTTGGGCCCCTTTAACCTAACTTACGTGAAGAATGCTAGAAAATAATTTCTAGGACAAAGTTCCTTTGCCCTTAGATGCAGGAAGAGTTTTCTTTTTTTCCAACGTGGTCTGTTTATATATAAGATTGCAAGATTTGGCAAACAAAAGTGTAGGACATAAATTAACTTTGAACCTCATAAATAAGCTTATAAAAGTAGGCATGTCTCTAATGTGGCACAGGCATGTCTGCACCCCAAACTATTCATCAAGTAGGGATTCTGTATTTTATGACAGCTGTACCAGAGGGGCAAAAGTGCTCATAATCCTCTCGGGCCCTCTAGATGTTGTTTTGCAATGGGGCTCTTCAATCCTCCTACTCAGAAGTCATTGCTATTTTTCATCTTCTTGAATTTGAGCTTATTTTTTGATCTACATCCATGACTTTCTACCCTAGACTATGGTAGAGGGATTGATGTACCAACTCTTGACTGTAGGCTTTAGACTGTTCTCATTTCTGCTTTCTTTGTGTCTTTGGTGCTCTGTACACTTGCCAAGCCAAGGCCAACCTTTTGGAGATTAAATGAGAAACTGCTTGGATTAGAAAGAGAAGCCATCTCATCTGAAATGGTCCTAGTTCAGCCCTCCCTAGCCAATTCCCTTAAGCCTAAAATGGGATGGATGAATCATCCAAAGTCATTAAAGGCATGCCAACATAAGGTAGAATGACGATTTTTATGATGTTCTTGGGATTGAACCCAGGGCCTTACTTAGGCTAGGTAGACACACAACTACTGAGTTACATCCCTAGCCTTGAGCTGGGTATTGCCAAGTACTAGAGAACAGTTTATAAGTTATGCTAGGTCGTTAAGGGGTACAGATGAACAGAATTTAAGAGATAACTATTATAATTTTGAGCAAAGAACATGGAAATAATCTCTGTAAATTAAAGAAAATTGCTTGTTGTTATAGACATTTTTATCCAAAGTAAAAGAAAGAAAAAAGTATAGGACAGGAGATATGGCTCAGCAACTAAGAACACTTGCTCTTCTTTCAGAGGTTCTGGTGCTGTCACTCACATCATTCCTGCCTGCTACTCCAGTTCCAAGGCATTTGACACTCTCTTCTGGCCTCCATGGGCATCTGTATGCACATAGCATACATACATACACTCAGAAACACACACATACATACATATAGAATACGTCTAAAACTTAAAAAAAAAATAAAAAAGCATTATTTTGCTTCTGTGGTCTTTTCATGTTTAAAATCTGCTAAAGGCATCGTTGCTTTCTTTTTTCCTCTGAAAATCTAATTACAAGTTTCAGTTAAGTAGCCCGTTCTGTATTATACTGAGGTCTGGTCTGAGTGCAGGTGGGGAAGGCATGGTTCAGTTATCCAGTGAGTTAGCAAATTACTTATTAAGTAGACAAATGATTAATGAACACAGACTACTATTTTCAGAAAATACAAGCATGTGGGTTAGTGGTAAAGGAAGAAAGAAAGAAAATTCTTTGAGGAATTTAGATGTCTGGAATTTGACCCTTGGCCAAATTGAGTGTGGGATTTAAAGTGTGATCTTCCAGGTGCTAAATAGGGTAGCTCCAGAGTTAGTTTCAGAACTGAAGTTTTTGTAGTGAACTAGATGGTTTGTCAGTCTACCTCATTATAGAACTGAGGTCCTTGGGTTCTTAAAGTTCCTTGCACAGATTTTGCTGGCTGAATCCCAAGGCAGAGTGTTTGATCCTTGTATGAGTTGCAGCTTTGAGCAACTCAGGGGTATGAGTTGGACCCTCGATGCCATCCAGGGTTCTTTCTCTTGATACCCTTTTTAAATGCCCTTATCAGATGAAAGTCTCAGATCCAGGATGAGCTACTGCCTATGAGTTTTGATCAGGTAATCCTTGATGCTCCCAAAACTATCCAGGTAGTTGCCATTGTGGCTGTTTTTCCAACAGAACACTATATGCTCTGATCTTAGGACATAGAGAAATCAGGTTGGAACTGAAAGAGAAGCTTCTTCCCTGACAGCTAACTCTCATAGTGTCTGGAATTGCTAAGCAGGCTACTGGATTAGAAACCCCATCACCAGTGTTACTCACTGTGAACTGTGCATATTAAACTAACAACTGGCCAGGAAATGTGTGCCCACTGGTACAAATGTGGCAAGCCTGTTATGGGGGTAACCAACCACTCCCTGATTATTATGCTCAGCTTTGACCAAAACTCTGAGAATCAATGACTGTTGGATGCTTATCCCTAAATGGGGTGTCTATACATCCAAGGCTTAGAGAAGATCACAGAAGCCAGGGTTTCTCTGTGTAACAGCCCTTGCTGTCCTGGAACTAGCTATGTATACCAGGATGGTCTCAAACTTAAAGAGATCCAACAGCCTCTGCCTCCTGAATGTTGGGATTAAAGGTGTGCACAAATGAAGAAGAAGGTATTGGGGTATTTGAATTTTTATTTGAAAAAGTCAGAGTTAAAGTGTATGCAGGTTCACCATTTTTTCTTTTCTTTTTTCTTTTCTTGTTAGCAGACTCTTTCTGATACCACTTTTACATACCCTAACTATTGTCAATGCAAAAACACAAGTCTTGTGTTAAAAGGGTTAGAGATGGGTTTTATCTTGGAGTGAAATATGAGGTCCCAGGCCACAGATACAAGTCACCTCAAATTCTATTTTCTAAGGTTGCAGCAGTTTAGGAAGTTTTTATAGTAAAGAAAGTTGTCAACACACTTTTCACATGTATTTCTGAGTATATAAGGTACATTGATAACAACAGAAGTGGGAAATCTCTGTTGAAGTTCCTAGGTAGTATCAAGTGACACTCTTGGCTTTGGGGTTTGTGGAAGCAAAATAACTTGTTAATACATTCCAAAGGGACTTACCTAATACTCATAAGGACATTAAGTCAGACCCAGAGGTGGGCAATGGGTGTCAAGGCGGGTAAGGGAGCTCAGAAAGTTTGTAATTGGGCTCTGGATGTGCACCGTTCCAACCACTCCACAATTATTGAATTGCTAATCAGTCATTTAGCTTTTATTGGCACAGATTCTTTTCCGAGACCTTTTGTTCATGACATTAACTCTTATTTAAAATTTGTTTATATTCTTTTTAATTCTGAAGAGTACCAACCAACCTTTTCTAGAACTTAAACGGTAACTCTATCAGACAATACCTTGTAAAAAACAATTTCTGATTTTCACAGAGCATTTAAAATGCATTCATGTTGCACAGTTTTGAGTAAATATAATTTGTTAAAATCCTCTTTACAATGTGCTGTTGCAATAGCCTTCTTCTGGGACTTGGAAACAGCCATAGTACACAGAGTTCAACATTACATCCTAATGGCATTCATTAGAAGGACATTTTTTATGTATGATTGCTTTCAATACCAGTCTAGCAGTTTTGGCCTCTTACCAGCATGCAACCTCGGTACTTGTCTCAGTGTTAAGGGAAGCCCCAGGACAACCTTCCTGAAGTGCACTTAACTACCGTGAAGGTTTTGTGACCTGCTGATAATTGTGAGATCTGTCAATCTGACGTACACAATATGCATTCCTAATCTTATCACTCCATCCCAAAGCTTTAAACAACAATAGAAATTCCAATCTGGTATGTTGTGAAAGAAGCAAATGTTTAAGGAAGATTCTGGAAAATGTCACATTAGTCTCTATTAAAATGAAGACAGTCTGACTCCACTCTGCATCTGTTGGGCCAGCAATGTTAGTCTGATGTCCTTTAAGTTAGAATAAGGGAAAACATTAAATTCTATTTGGAAAATGATCCACTTTCCCCAGCATGTTGCTGCAATCTGAATTTGCCACAATATGACGCTGCTAACTGGTTTTGCCATGTGAAATAGCAGTTGCGAGGCTAGTGACATAGGCAAATAAAAATAATCTGTGAAGGGACTATGAAGTCCAAAGGACAATTTCTTAAGATGCAAAAGGATTGTGACTCTATAAGAGAGTAAGACTTTTTAAATAATAGTTAAGGGGGACTTATATTTTACCTCAGGTGCTATCTGTATGAGGTCTTATACCGGATAAATAGGTGAATGCCCCACTATTTTGTTAAATTATAATGTGTTTTGCATCAAGTTTTCTTTCTTGCAATGAGATGACTGAAAAGGATATCGGCAGTCAGCAGAGTGAGGCTCCAAAAGTCCCTGTAAGATGTTGCAAGTCACAGGGCTGAGGCTCTAAGAGACTGGGGCACAGCCGTTAGTGAGGGAAATTTGCTTTTGATTTGGCCTTTTGTCTATGTGCTTGCTAATTTTGCTGACATTGGCCTTGAGAGTTCTCATTCAGAAGGTTCCATGACTCAGCCTGTGTCAACATCAGGTTCTAGATTTACTGACTCAACACCCTTATTTAAATAGAAACCACTTGATCTATGACCTATTTTATTAAGAAAATTCACACTCTTTCACTACATAAGAAGTAAGATGAGTTTACCTTGAACAGATGAGTCTACTTTGGACATTGCTTTGTCAGAATTTACATACCACAAAAATGTAAGCAGAAAGGACAGTAATTAACAGTAGCATTAAAAGCAAGTTTACCAAACAGGAACAAGGAAAGATCATCAGGAAAGAAGAGAAAAATTATCTACTGCAGACATTTAAAAGAAAGAGCAATTGCTCAAATCCGTTGACAGTGGAGAGGAGGATGGTTTTTAACAATCTTATTGATGAATACAAAGTCCTGGAAATGAAGCGAAGGATTTGCCTGCAGTTTCCCAGGGTCCCAGTGAAGGTAGTTTCCCTCATTATTTTAAGCTACAATTTCTGGGAATCTCTTTGGGAATGAGCCAGATTAATTTTAAAGATAATCAAACACGTATTGCTTAGCCTTTTCTTTGACTTTGATAGAATCTCAGTAGTGGGAGCCGTGCTGCCGATGAATGATTGATAGACCGGTTCCTTGGGAAAAACTGCCTTTTTAATTGACTGGGGCATTTCCTCCACCGTAATAGAATTTATTGTGCCTTTGGACCTGTCTAGTGTTTTGTTTTGTTTTTTTTTTCATTCTGGTTCTGTTCCTTTATCTTCATATTCTTTTCCTCTTCTTTTTCCCTTGAAAAAGTTTTCCTTTGAAACTTTCATCTTTATTTCTAAAAGAAGACATGATAAAGAATTAGTGTTGAAATAATAATTGAGATACTGGGCCTATCACCAAACAAACACAATCTGAATGAATGAATGAATGAATGAATACAGGAATTGTGTCTGCTTTGTTGCTCACTGCCATTCTTTACCAAGTTTCCTGTGTTTAAATGTTTGTGTTTTATGTTTATTTTATGGAGTTGATATTTTAAATATTTAATTTTAATAAAAATATATATGATATGCAGTAGAAAGTCTGGTATCCTTTCCAGTCATGGTAGAACCTCAGGAAGAAACTCATATTTCTTTTCTTGCTTAATCTTCTTAGTCTCATAAGTACTTGAGTTATTGTTTCTTAATTAACATTGTGTATATGTGTGTGTGTTTGTGTGTGTGTGTTGTATGTGTGTGTGTGCTTGTGTGTGTATGTGTGTTTGTGTGTGCTTCTGTGTGTGTAGGTTTACATGCCACAGTATCCATGTGGAAAGTGGAGGAGAGTCTGAGGGTGTGGATTTGTTCTTTCACTATGTGGGTACTAGATTAACTCAGGTTGGCAGGCTGGATGGTATGTGCGTTTACCACCAAGCCATCTCTCGAGCCCCATACTATTGGTTTTAAACTAGTTCTGTTTATTAGTATTACCTATAGAAATATCACATACTTAGCACATGTGCTTCTTGGACAAATAGTTATTTTTAAGTTGCTATAAATGGGGCACTTGCTTTTCATTAGACCGTTAATATTCACCATGGCGTTCTGTGCAGAAGACCTAAAGATCTGAGTTTTAGAATCTTAAAACTTGATGGTTTTTGTAATAGTTGTTCTTCTCATTTTCTTTCTCAGAGGGCCATGTCTAACAGTGTTGGAGACAGCATGACAGCTAACTTCAGGAGCCGGAATACCTGCTCTATTTCTCAATTCCTGTCTACACAGATTTACTATGATCATCCAAGAAAACCAGAAACAACAAAAGGAGGAAAAGCAGCATGTTTTCACTGTCTTTACATTCCTAGGAATTACCAGATGACTAGATGTCATTCTGAATGTTGATTAGCAGTTTGCACCATAGTTCACTGGGATCTAATCTAAATTCATCGACTGGGTCTGTTTATGCCACAGATGCCTTGACAAAATCCGTAGGGTTATTTTTGTCTTTAAATGTTTTCCTAAATTTTGGAAGTGTTGTTTCCTGAGATGTTGTTGACATGATTTATATATTTACTTTTCTTTGTGTATGTATTTGTTACCATGTATTGTGGAATGTTCCCTATAGTTTCATGTATTTAGACATGTTTAAACCACTTGGTCCTCAAGTGGCGGCAACAGTTGGGATTCTTGTAGTAACTTTTAAGGAGCTGAGCCTTGTTTGGGAAAAAAGTCTCTAGATGTAGGCCTTGATGTTTTATAGCTTGTCTCCTCCTCCTGTTTACTCTCTGCTTCCTAATTGTGGAATATCCTGTGACCAGCTGGTCTCCTGCTCTAGCGGCTATGACCTCCCCACTGTCTGGGCCCCCTTGACCTGTAAGCCAGTATTACCTCATCCTGCTTGAAGTTGCTTCTTGTGACGTGTTTTGTCACATCAACTTGAAAGTAACCAAAATGCCACGGTTCTTGTTAATTCTTGTGACCACGCTTTTACCGTTGGCGTTTGTGGTATCAAGTTACACTGAAGTACCCAATACAACCGTGGCTTCTAGGGGAACTACCAGGCCAACTCCCTATGAGTCCTAAACCAGTGATTTTTCGTTTTTATCAGGTGATCAATATATAAACGTATCAATTGTATGTTTTTCTTTAGAAATACATTACTTAATGTAGCAAATTGACCCAATGGATTATGCATTCCTACACTGAGCTCATATATAATTTGACTGTAACTAGTAACTTGTGTGAAGATTATATAATACTGTGCTTCCTCTTTTAGTGATACATTAAAATTTTGTACTTAGGAAGCCTGGACAGTACTATAATATTAGACTTAGTACAACAAAGTCATGAAAAAATAAAAATTTAGAACTACAAGCTAAAACAAACAAACAAGCAAACAAACAAACAAGCCCTGGCACAAACAGATGGCATTGGGCCATTTGTTTGCATAAGAGCTGGACTAAGAAGTAAGTGCGAACTTGGTGAACTCAGCAGATAGTGCAACTATCAGATTGCCTCCTTTTATTCTTAATTTCATATTTTGCTTGTTGTGACTGACACAAAAACATGTGTTAATTTGGGGGGCTAACCAATAAATTGTAGTAAGTCTATTGACACATATAAAGCTCATGAAAAATTAAGTTTGAATGTTTTTATGAATATATAAATTAATTTAAATTGGACCGGCGGTGATTGCATGCAATGATAAAAGCAGATAAAGTTTAAATAATAAGTGCCAACCTAAAGCACAGTTGTTAGTGTTAAATTCATCCAAATTACCTCCATGTCTGAACTAGAGCTGGCCTGGATGTATGCTGTGCGACACTCCCCACTCCTGCTGCTAGCCTCCCAGTCACTGCCTCGGGTCAGCTTTGTTACCTGAGTGGTCTGTTTTCTCTTTCCTTTAAGGAGTCTTCCAAGGTCCACCTTTCCTGTGTTTCCCAGAACTTTAAGCATTCGGGGTGTCTCTTCTTTTGGTTGGAAAAGAAAGGCAGGTCTTGTTCTTGGAGAGATTGCCTGTGTAGTCTTTCCCTTCTGGCTTAAAAGGACTCTGGTAACAGGAGAAGAACATTGTTTTGGGTAGTTCTGTGAGAGCTCCCAGAGTCTCCCTGAAAAGTGGTAAATTCTCCTGCCCCTGAATTTTCAGTGGGTACTTACTTTTAGTTTGGGGTGTATCTTTTTTTCTTTTTTCTTTTAAATTAAATTAAAATTTTAAAATTTAATTTATTAATTTTTATCACTTTACATCCTGCTCACTGCAGGTCACCTGCTCCCACAAGCCACTCCCCTCCCTTTCTCCTCTGAGCATGTGTGGGCCTCCCTGGGTAATCCACCCTCACCTTGGCACTTCAAGTCTCTCTGAGGCTAGGCATTGGGGTGTATCTTATGAAGAGAGCTATAACTTACTTCATGTAACACAATTATCCTCATCTTAGATTTTATAGAGCAAACCCAACTTTCTCCACCTTAATCTTTCCATACAGTATTTCACTTGGCAGTTACGTTTGGCCTGGGACTCAGTCCAATCCTCCTGCCTCAGCCTTCTAAGGGCTGGAACACTTAAGTGTGCACCTGTTTTTATTAGGGCTTTAAAGGTCATACTTGGCTTTTTTCATGAGGAGCTTTTTAGAAGTTGGATAATGCAGCAGAATGTCTTGAAGAGTCTTTTTGTCCAGAGTTAAAAGATTGGCAAACCCGTGGGCCACCACATCAGCTGTCCGGCGGTTTCCCCCTTCTTTTGCCAGAAGGCTGTGAGACATGAAAACACATCTTCAGTCACCAGTTTTGCTCACCCTCCATTCATTTCCCTTTTATTTCTCAAATATAACTGCAAATTTCATTATTCAATTATACATGTTAGACTTGGTATCACACGGGACGTTTGTAAGGTGTTGACTTACTGTCAACGTAGTAAGTCCTTCCCAAAGGGAAATACAGTTTCTTTAGCAAATTGTGTGTGTTTTATGGTCACATGGTTCATTTTAAATGTCATTGTGACACAATCTAGAATCACTTGGAAAAGGGAGTCTTAATGAGGCATTGTCTAGTGATGGATTATCTTGACTATGTTAATAGAGATCAGAAGACTTCCCATTGTGGGTAGCATCACTCTCTGAGCATCAGATCCTATATTTTAATAAGAGTGGAGAAGAGATCTGAACACGCGCATGCAGGCATGTGTTTATTGCTCTCTAGTCTTGACCTCAGTTTTGATATAACTAGTTGTTTTAAGCGTCTTCTGCCTTGACTCCCCTGCAATGATAGGCTATTAAGTAGAATTGTGAACCAAACATACCCTTTCTTCCTTAAGTGCTATTGACAAGATATATATCACGACAACAGGAAGAAAAACTAAGAAAACATCTCATTTTAAGCACTCTGTGCACTAAAGACACCATTCACCTTAAAGATAGAATGATCCATTGCAAATATTTGAAAAACTCTCTTCCCCGGGGAATTTTGGAAAATGGCTGTATCGCATACTTTTCCTATTGAGAACTATACTTTAAAAATGTTTTTAAATAGTGCGGCCCTTACAACCTTTTTCTTTTATCTCAGGGATGGAAAGCAAAACAAGTTTTGTCAGGTCATAGCTCACACATACTTCAAAAGATGGAAACTCACTCCTATGACTTTCCACGATTTCCTCTCCTCTGTTCTTTATCTCAATAGGACTCCTATGTAGTAGTGTGAATTGCAATGGAAACAGATAACTTCTCTGAGGAAGAACACTTAAGGAAGTGTGGTCATTAAGGGAGAAGGAGAGAGCACAAGAGGAGTGTGAAGCCTTTGTCGTCTGCAGTTCTGACAAACATACATACCGCAGCTCCCTGTCAGAGCAGCGGGAAACCTGATGCTAAGTGTCCGTCGCTTCACATTAGCTCATTTTTAGCTTCCAGCACACGATTGAAGCAGTTACAAATTACATACCAAAGTGCATGCGAGAAACAGGTGAGATGACACAGGTGTTAGAATTCACAGACAGAAAAATTTAAAAACTGTGATTGATATTTGATATAATGAAAAGGGGAATCGTGCAAGAACAAGAATAAACATGAAAATTCGAAGAATCTAAACAAATGCAAGAAATAAAAAATGCTGTTACAGAGAGTAAGAATGCTTCGGACGGACCCCACACCACGTTGTCCTGGAAAAGAATCCGTGAACTTGAATATAAGTTAATAGAAACTTTCCAGACTGACATGCAAAAAGAACAAGCAGAACTGAACTAAGGACACAAAGAACGAGGGATCACTTTGAAACATGAGACATATACCTAACTGGGAAAACCAGAAAGAGAGAAAAGAAAGGAGAAAAAGCATTCCAAGCATAGCATTCAAGAGCTTTACAAAACCATCACCAAACACCTGGACCACAGAAGTTGAGTGATTGGATAGCATCAAAAGGGATAACATCAGTAGTGCATCTCTCAGCCCTCAACAGAGATGCTATCTTCCGTAGTGGATGGCTACTGATACAGAGGTTCACCGCTGGTCAATGTGCAGAGACTGAGAGACTATGGCGCACACAGCTATAATTATATACTCCTAAATTTAGAGATTAAGAAGGGGCAAATGTAGTGAACAGTAAATCAGTGTTTGGAGGACATGACAGGACCAGTGCACACACAAACTCACAGTGGCTATGACTGGATGCATAAACTAGCAAAAATCCTACCTTGGATGAGGAGGAGCTCATGAACACCCACTCCTAGATGAGGATCTATATAGGCAACTGATGCCTAGTGGTGGAGGGAGAGTCAGTTGTTTTAGGTACGTGGTCCCTGAGAGGTTACTCAGTCTCCAGTAGATGGCCCCATACTCTTGCACATACAGGCCGACTGAGCAGGTTTAAAACAGAGCTCTTGAATTTGGGAGTGGAAAATGGAAGGCTGTAGGGGAGGGGACCGGTTGGAGGTTAATTTTGTCACGGCGAGTTATGTGCATACATGAAATTTTAAAAAATAAAAAAGGGAAAAATAAGCGATAAATACAACAAAAGAATTAACAAATATCCCTCAACTACTCTGAGCATGTTCTAGTCAAACTACAGGAAACGAAAGACAAAGAATAAATCTTGAAAGAATGTAAAATGGGAAATACTTGAGCTACATGTAGACCAGGACCACAGTAGATTTCTTACCCAAAAGCAATCTCATCTCTAGACAGTGGAGTGAAATATTCAAGGTTGAAAGAAAAGTCTATGACCTGCAATTCTATATTTAGTGAAAGTATTCTTCAGAAGTAAAGGAGAAACAAAGATTTCCTCAAATGAACAAAAACTGAGTGGATCCATTCCTAAGAGACCTGCCCTGCAGGAAATGTTCAAAGAATTCCCAAGAAGAAAAAAAAAATCAAAAGCAAAAACAAAGCACAGATCAGAAACTCAGGTCTCCGTAGACAAGGAGAGAACACTGGGAGAGGAATAAATGGAGGGGAAAAAGCTATATTTCTCTTCTTATCTAGGAGATGATTATTTAAGTGAAAAAGTGGCAGTGTGTGTGTGTGTGTGTGTGTGTGTGTGTGTGTGTGTGTGTGTGTGTGTGTGTGTGTGTGTTTAATAACAGAATATGGACAAGTGAATGGTAGTGTCCCAGGGTGGGCAGAGAGGAAGTGTGATAAGGGGCACTCTATACATGAAGTATTAACTGAAAGCAAGCCTAGATCTAGCTTAAAATGTGCATGAACACTTTAGGAAAAGAGTTGCTGTTTTGTTTTGTTTTGTTTTGTTTTGTTTTGTTTTGTTTTGTTTTAAAGATTGTTTATTCTTTCATGTTTGAGGTTGGGCATCACTGGCTACCTGCAGCTGGCTTTGAAACTGTGACTCCCCTGAACCACAATGGGTAGCTAGGGTAAGAATAATTATTATGTTAAGAAAGGAGAGAAAAAAGAATCATGAAGCGATCAGCTGAAGCTGAACTGGATTAGGTACTGTGGCACCATTTATAATCTAAGCATTTGGGAGCTGGAGGCAGAATCATGAGCTCCAGTTCAACCTGGACCGCATAACAGTACATTGTCTAAAAACAAACAAACAAACAAACCCTGAAAGTAAAGCAAGAAACAAGCATCAGAGCAAAAGAGAAAGGACCTAATGCTAAGTCAGAGGACATAATGCTAAGTTGGACACTTACCTCCACCTAACAGCAAAGATGGGGGTTGGGAAAGGAAGGCCAGGGCTTTCCAAACCCCTGAAGAATTAAATTACTCCTTCAGGACAAAATACATGTATTTAGAATCCTTCATTGTGACTGTGTTAGTGCATGATTGCTTTAGTCAGTGATTGTTTTTGCCAGAGAAGGCAAAAGAAACACATTTTACCCTATCTCTCTACATATCTATGCAGCTTTCCACGCATACATGTGTGTATGTAAGATATATCTACCTAGCTAGCTATTCAATTATTATTATTGTTGTTGTTGTTGTTGTTGTTATTTTCACTAACTCATCTACCCAAGTCTCTATCTGTCTTCCTGCTTGTCTATTAAGTGGAAGTACATGGGTTCGATAAGGTAGTTTTCATTCACACTCCTGTGGTTTTTAATACAGAGTAATCAAGGAGTGAGGCAGGGCAGGATGTCATTGGGGAGCTTAATCTACACCCAGAGAACCTCTGTGAGCATGCCAAACTAAGCAAGAGCGGAAATAACATATTTAAATGTCAGGCTATTTTGAGATTTCTCAAGCTTTAATTAAACTTGCCTACAGGTTGCACGTTTGGAGTGCCTGATGAGTTTCTGAACGGAAGAAATAGTCTGTCTGCCAGATGGATTGTGCCCAGACTCTCTCAGCAATGTTTTAAATAGCATCTTTTTTCCCCTCTTCTTATCCACAAAATGCTTCCCTAGCATTCCATGGGTGGAAAGTTTTACTCATTAAATTGCTTAGTAAGAAGGCCCCTCCCTTAATATCCACAGTTTCATGTACAGTTTCCCAAAGACTCCATGCCAAAGGACAAATAGCTGATACTACAGTCAAATGTCTCTGGGCTAAAAAGAAGCTTATACTGAGTAATAGTCGAGGAAACAAAGGAATTTCTTCTAATCCTGGACCCGTTCATTGCTCTTACCTCTGATAGCTCATGGACTTTTTTTTGATTTTCGGTTCATTCATGGAACTATTAAGCTCCAGAATGTATCCAAACAAGGAGAAGGAATGGAAGAGACACCACCAAAGCATGATATCATTATGTAAAAAGGCTGCAGGATTAGGAACTAAATCACACATTTCATATACCCATTTATAAAATATCACTAATCAATTTTCCTGAAAGCAGAAAACCCTTTTTATCTGCTGCAGGAAACTGACGATCCTTAAGGGACTGGCTTTGTGTGATTTTGTGACACTCAGATATGAAGAAGGTTCAATAGGAAGATCTTAATTATTTCTTAAAATGAATTAACTTATTTTATGTCCTGATCACAGCTTCCCCCTCCCACCTGTCCTCCCAGCCCCTCCCTCTCACCTCCTTAATGAATTCTTAACCCTTGTTTGTTGTATGTGATTACACACTCAGAGCTGGGTTCAGGAACTGAAGCAGTTCTGTGAGCATATCAGAGATACAATGTGTTCAGAGAAGAGTCAGCTACCAACTTGGACACAGACACACACACACACACCTGTTGCCCATTTTCTGACATTCATGTATTAGAAAACCATTTCTAAATTGATATATTAATAGTATTTGGAAGTGGAGCCTTGGGGAGCTAATGAGGTCATCAGGGCAGGGTATCCATTAAAATAAGGTGTGTCCAGCAGAATGTGGTGCCATACACTTAAATAGCACTAGGGAGATAGAGCACTGTGAGTTCCAACTAGCCTGCTCTACACAGTGAGTTCAAGGTTAGCCATCATCACTACATAGTGAGAATTTGTCTCAAAAAAGAAAAAAAAGTTGCTTTCTAAGAAACACCAACA
The DNA here is from genome assembly GCA_028551405.1 of Uromys caudimaculatus. Classification (NCBI taxonomy): domain Eukaryota; kingdom Metazoa; phylum Chordata; class Mammalia; order Rodentia; family Muridae; genus Uromys; species Uromys caudimaculatus. The sequence continues at coordinate 11,009,096 of CM052702.1, forward strand.
TGCTTGCTCTCTCATCATGTGGTACCTTGGCCACCTTATGATTCAAGAAGGTCTCAGAAGATGCTACTACTTAAGACGTCACTGCTTGAGAAGAACTTTAGAGACCTGAGAGGCAAAATGAATTTCTGTTCCTTGCAAGTTATCCAGGTTTTGGGTATTTTGTTACAATTAAAAAACAACAGACTAAGATTCATCATTACATCATATTTAGATATGTTTACATTTACATATACATTTGGTATATATTCTAGCCTATGACCCCATATTTGGTCACATGACTGAATTGAGTGGTTATGAAAATTTGACAACAGGAAAAAGTTTTCTGACCACACAACATAGATTAATTGAAAATTAAACACAAAATGTATCAATCACATGACTTCACTGGTCAGACCAAGCAACACTGACAAGTGCTTGCCAGAAACATCTCTGTCAGATTCAAAGCAAAACTGTATGTTATGAATTGGCATGTTTTAATTGTTCAATCAAAGTTTTATGCACCTATCTGTGGGGCAGTGGTCTGTGACAGGCAATATGACACCTGGTTGAGCATAGGCTGGAAGCTCTGGGAGACCTGGTGGAAAATCCACGAACAGTGGAGCCTCCATGAGGGACCAGAATTCATGCTTCTGGCCAATGCTCCCGAAAGACTCCTGCAAATCCAGCCACAGCCTTTACAACCCCTGTCTAGAGAGAGGCCTGGCGTGTGAGATTTGTCATGTAGAAAGCAGCCCTGAGTCCCGGGCAAGCAAATGAGGCACCACAAAGTCCCCAAACCAGGCCAATAGAAAGTATCGGTTACCAAATCTCTGACCCCTTCCAGACAGTATTTTAGAGCATCCTGACCCAAGTAGCTCTCTCTCGCCCCCTCCTCCACCTGCCTGCCCTGTCTGCTCTCACGAGCGCCTGCCATCCAGAAGGAATAAAGGTGCAAACTGCTCCGGTGTCCGAGAGCCTTTTGTTCCATGAGCTGTAAACACTTTGACCCAAAAGAGACCTGCTCTCTGGGCCGGGAGGTGGGGTGTGCCAACAGTGGTGGCAGGTACCGCTGAAGAGCTACAGGGAGCACAACATCGGGCCCAGAGCAGGAAAGAGCCAAAGGCGGCCTGCACTTTCATCTCTACCTGCGCTCCTCCCCCGCACTGAGGCCCAACGACCTGGTGTGCGGGCCCAGCGGCCGCCACAAGAACCAGTGCCAGGGGACTCTGCCTGGGCTTGTGCTAAGGATTTAAAACCAGAAAAGAAAGACCTAACCATCATTACTGCCATTGTTTCTCAGTATCTAAGAATCAAATTAGTGCTATCTTTGAATTACATTGAAATATTTGATTAAAAAATTCCTGTTTGAGTTGTATAAAAATCGTTCAATGAATTTTAGGATGGGATTAGGACAGAATTGTCAAGAATTCTTGGGGACATTCATAAACACAGTCCTGTCATTTTGTGTTATATATTGCTGCAAATCTACACTCTCGAGTACTGATGAATATGAAACTACAATAGTCATCAACTCTGAAAACAGCAAGGATGCTCTGTGTTATGGCATCAAATATTCAGCCAGGATTTAATGTTACGTTGGAATAAACAAGAACAAGAATATTTGCCTTACAAATATGAAATGTGCCTCTATCTTCATAAATGGTAAACATTGTATGTATAACAAAGAATTGTTTGCTTTAGTGCATGGAATATTTTATTGTATTAAAACATTAGGTAACCAAGTTTTGGGGAGACTCAATACATAGACCAAAGTTATATCCATACAAATAGGCCACATTATTTGAATGTAGTTTACCTTATTTTGGCTTTCTCAAGGCAATCTTACAGAAAAGTACAATTGTAGATAACCAAAAAGATTGATGAATTAGTATACTAATTATAAAGTCATTCAGAAGCATCCAAACAATGCTTTTGTTTGTTTGTTTTTCAAGTCATAGCTGTGAATAGTAGCGCATGCCTGTAATCTTAACATTTAGAAGGCAGAGGCAAATAGGTCTCTGTGAGTTTGAGGCCAGTTCTCAACAAAGAGAATTCATTGTTAGCCAGGACTGCAAAGTGAGACTCTATCTCAAGAAATAAATAAGTACATGCATACATACATACATATTTTATGATTACCAGTAAATATTTGATTTGTATACTTATTTTGTATACCTACATATATTTGGTGATGTAAAAATGTTACAGGCTAAAGGATAAAAAAAGTATAAGAAGTCTTGGCTTATATGTTGTGCATATGTATGTGTGTACAAGTATTTTTTTTTCAGTAAGTGCTATAATATGCAGATAGTCCCTAGTCATTTACTTATTTCAAGCTTTGCATCAGGAATGCCACACATGAAATTACAAATTGTGTGTTAAACAAAGTACAGTGAGTTTGGAGACCCCTGAATGTGTCCAGTGCACAACCTACAAATCTCTCTCTAGCAGAATCGCTATATTTAGCAGTACTCATAGAGGATAACAGATTATAAAAGAACAGGCAGTAAATGTAAAACCATAAGGAAAACAATGGGAACATAAGTGAAATTTACTTAAAAGTTAACTTTGCTACAGGTTTTTAAAATTTTCACATTAAATCATTTATACTATAATAACATGTTTTGAAGATAGGTAGAGCTATATCCTAAAGGGTTTAATAAAAAGACCACCCTGTGAAGTGATGGAAGGAGCAATATTCTCTGAGTCGGGACAAGGACAAGTGACAAATAGGATATCAGTGCTAGCTATATATATTGTTTTCAAACACAATTCAGTAAGAGTACCGTGCTAGGCACAGTCACTCAGTACAATGCATTCTAGAACCCCAACTCCTTCCATGTTGCTCTGCAATTATCCATGAGACCACTTACAATATTTTCAGGACTAATAATTGTCAAACATTGCCTTCCTTTGATAGGATTATCTTTTTATCATGCAATTCTGGAGATGGAAGCCAGGACCTTGAATATGCAAGGTAAGAAATCTACCTCTGAACTACAGATCCAAGTCACTACTGAGCTTTGATAAGTAGTTGTAGTGGATGAAATCATATATAAACAATTATTCCATTGTGTGTCATCCTTCAGGAAAGGATACAGAACTCACTATAAAATTGAAAAGGAAAAAAAAAAACCAGATATAAATGAAGAATGTGTAAAAAAAACCACAAAAAACAAAAAGAATATGTAGACATGACATACAAAAAGAATATGTAGACATGACATACACTATAATGAGCTGGTTGCAAAGGTACAAAGATGATTAACAGCAGCCTCAAGCTATTCGTAGCTAGAAGAAGAGCAAGTACATATGAAGACAATTGGACTAGCAAATATTAATACTATTGATGACAGTGGCCTTCCTAGTTAACATTATCCAGCGCTTACTATGAGCCAGAGAGTTTCGTGAGTTGTTTTTGTGAATTAATCCAATCAATGCTTTTGAGTCCTGTAGAATAATTATGCAGCACTGGCCACATTTGGTGGAGGAAAAAAAACAGTTTCAGACAAGTACTTTCAGACAAGACTTACCCACAAGTCTTGGCATGAGGTGTAAATTTAGTCCATTCTCTTACACAACTCAGAACTATTAATGCTTTGATAACTACAGGAAATAGAAATGTTTCTAAAATAAAGTCTTTTCTAGGCTTAAATGTATTTTCTCATGTATTTCCTACACTAGAAATAAAACTAATTCTAAATGTCATCTGTGAGAAAACATCATCTCCACTGTCGAGAGACTAAAACTTTCAAATATTTGTTCTCATTAAGCAAATTTCCAGCTGAGCAATATTTGGGAACAGGAGCTCAGATCACCTCTGGACTTTTCTGGGGACTTTGCTAATCTTGTCAGGAAACACTTTGTTCCCTGACAACTTTCCAGCTTGACTAAGAATACATTCGCACAAAACTTTTGCTGGTGAGCAAACATCAGAGGATGCTCCGGGGTCACCTCTGCCTGGGTGTCTTGCTCTTTGCAGATGCTTTGATATTCATCAAGTACATGCTAAGTGGCAAGCACATAGTAGCCTAGATTTTAAAAAAAAAAAATATTTGAAGAACTTCTGTACACTTGAATTTTTAACAAAGTCAGAGAGTTTAGATTTCAGAGCTGTCAATTATATGGTTCTATTTTTTTCTGTCAGGTCTTGGTTTCAGAGTGGAATTGACCATAGACAAGTGGGTGAGCAATGAAGAATCTGAGGAAAGGTCTAAGGAAGAGCAGAGAGAAACAGCAAGATGCACATATCACTTTATGACTTGAATATTAATCTCCTTTCAAGTGTCACAGGAATATGTTGCAAGCCTACTTTGGTAAGAAAATACTTATCAAATGAGAATATATTAGTCTGTTTCTTTTTAGAATCACAGAGATCAACAATTTCATTTATTCATATGAAGCTTTTAATTTTAAAAGTGCTTTTCTTTTCAAAACTAAGCCACTGTTTGCTTGCTTAATGATATCATTAATTTGGCTCAGTAGTTTCTTGACATGGTTAGGAGTCATAAAGTGAATTAGGCTAGGAAGGTGTCTTGTCCTGAAGATACAAGGACCTGAGTTCAAGAACAGACAACGCTGGGAGTGACTGTAACCCTGCACTGAGGTACAGCTAGGCAGATCCCGAGGGCTCACTGGCCAACTAGCCTAGCTGAATATGTAAGCTTCTGGTTCAGTGAAAGACCCTGTCTCAAGGCAGTCAGGGGGAAAGTGACTAAGGAAGATACTTAATGCCCTGTTTTAGGCTTTGTTTGACAACACATGGGTGCACTCACACACGTGTGTCTGTGTCATCACCACACACACACACACACACACACACACACACACACACACACACACACGGATTTTATAACAGTCAAAATTCAAAACGAAAGCTAAATTTGAGTCAAGGGGTCTGTCCTTGTATGAAAATTACAGTAATGTTAATTATACCATTGTTATTGTTATTAATCACACATATATGTCAGTAGGCATTGGCATATGTTTTATTAACATATGTCAAGGTCTGACTTGGAGCTAAGGAGACACCTCAGTGGTCAAGAGCACTTTCTGCCTTTTCTGAACATCTGACTTTGATCTGCAGCATCCATGTCTGGTGGCTCAGGACTACCTGTAACTCCAGCTCTAGGGAATTTTCTAGTTTCCATGGCACTTGCATACATGTGGCATACATGTGTACACGCACACACATACATACACACACACACACACACACAAATAAAAAAATAACTAAGCTCTCTGTATAGTATTTCAAATGGTAGTAAAGAGCCTGCATTAGTATTACATTGAGTTATTTCCGAAGGGATCTTGAGAGCATTTGAACACATATGTAAAAATGATATTGATTGTATAATTATTCATAGGTATATGGTAAGTTAGAAGGATTCTGTACAGACAGAGACTACACTACAGAGGATATGGTGAGAGTAGTAAGTAAAATTTTAAAGTCAGGGTTTGTTCCCATTTGAGATAGGAAAAGATTGGAAATGTAGGGCTTTATTCCCTAGTATCAAGTATTCTTATTTTTGTTAATTCACAGACCCACTCTTTCTGCCTTTATAAGAGGAAGACAAAATTACAAAAAAGAATAACAGATATTCTGATTATGCATAAGAATACAAATGCAAATTGTCTGAAGAACTAGTTGTTTCTCTGGTATGCCTCTTTAAAAACTGTTCAGAGTGGAGAGAAAAACTCAAAATTAATTTTCAAAATGTTTGACCTTTCCACAGTGATATGAAGTTAATATAAATAAAAAGAATTCATCAGAATATAGTTTGGCCAGAAAAGTCAGTTCTTAAATATTTTGACTGAAAACCAAGTGATCTAGACCATGCAGTTCTACTGAATAACTCATATTATATGCTGTCAAGATGAGTGTAGAGTGAGCAAACTCTAGAAGGTAGATCATCACATTTATGGACAGGAAATGGCTCCTAGGAAAGGAATTCACTTAGCAAGTATTTATTGACTACCTGTTCTATTAGTACAGGTATTAGTACAGTATTAGTATAATAGTACCCTGTACTATTTAGAGGAATGCAAATTGGAACAATCTATTAAAACAATTTGGAAAAAATAAAGCAAGGTCAACAGTGCTGAGGGAAAAGAGTTATCCATTGTTAATTGGAGTGTACACATGCTCATTGTTTTTGAAAATTATCTGCTCATATACTTGAGGAATTACACAAATGCTTCTACTTTTTTGACCTACTTAATTTGCTTTGGGGAATAAACCTGAAAGAAATGAGTTCAAAGAACGATGAAGTAATTTTACAAAGATAACTCCAGCAGTGCTATTTTTAGTAATGAGAGAGGCCACAAGGCGGACTATGAATAGTCATGACCAAAATGAATGAGTATTTGTACTGTCACTGGTCCACAAAGATTATGCACTTACATATTTATTCAACAGCTATCTCTTTTGTTCTATTTATTTATTTATTTATTTATTTATTTATTTATCCAAATACTGTTCCTCTTCCTAGTCAATCCCTCACCGAGTCCCTTCCCCATCCCCCATTCTCTTCTCCTCTGAGAGGAAGACAACTTTGGCCCTCCCAGATTAGGAGCATCCTCTCCCACTGAGGCCAGACAGGACAACCATGAAGACTGAGCTGCCTGTCTGCTTGCTACTTGAGCCTAGGGAACCTCATTCCTGCAGGTGTATGTTCTTTGGTTGGTGGCTAAGATTTCTGAGAGCTCCCAGGGGTCCAGGTTTGTTGACTGTAACAACTATTTCTTGATACACTCATGAGCCAAACATTGTCTTAAGGGCTGAGGAAGAAATGTAGGACAAACTACATGTGGTGTCTGATAGGACCTTGGGAGCCTGTACGGTGTCTGCACAAACTACAGAAATGCGGTGTTTGGGAAAGGCAATACTGTGGGTAGAAATCTTAGGCAGAAGAGTACCCTTTTTGCAAGGTGAAAGCATAGACATGACTGAGCATGGAAGCCAGAGCTCAAGGCCCAGGAGGCTCCAGGAATATGTGCTGGATTCTAATTCTTCTGGCTCCTTTAGAACTTGTGAGATTGGGGACACATTTGGAGCAGTCAGAAGCGGTTGTCCTTGTACTTCTGGTTGGAGGAGGTGATGAAGAAATAAATTTGCCAATGAATATCCAGCTACAAAGACAAGTGGTCCAAAAAAGTGAATATAGTTCGACAAGAAAATATAGCAAGAAAACTTGAGAGGTGCAGGAAGACTCCAAACATGGATATGTGTAGAGAAGAAGAGTGGTGGTGAAGGTGGGTGGGGAGAAGTAGGCAAAAGTAACGACAGGTGAAAACAATTCCCTGTAAGTAGACAGAGTGTGGCACAGTCAAGGAACTGGAAGATATTTGCTGGACATATGGATTAAAAAGTAGACAGACATGTCAAATGCTGCAGAATTTTGTATAAGACCTCTGCACTTATTCTTAAGGATAGCAGGGACATATTTGGGCAGGAAGACACAGATATGATCAGATTGGTGCTTTCCATAATCATTAAACTGCAGATTAGAGGCTGGACTGTGGAGAATGTGGTAGTGGTTTTGACTACCAAAATGGCAACAGGGTTGAAGGTAAGATGAAAGTGATTTAAGGCACACTTAGGAGGAAAGCTAGATAGGTCTTAGATGTGGAACAGACATGGCAGGTAAAGCACAAGGTCAGGTACATCTTTTCTCTGTTTCCACTAAACCTTTAAATATTAAATTACTATGTTAAATTCCTATAGTTACTGTGTTCAATTACCACCAAACAGCACCCTACAGCTACAAAAATTTACTTTACAAAGTAAGATCAAACTTATGGTCACAGTTATTTCAGCTAGTCTGTGCTCTCTCCAATGACTCTACTGGAATCATATTTCTTGTATATGCAACACAGATGCATTTCTTGCCTATGACTGTATGACTGCAGTTCTTGCCACAGTCTTAAGACTGTATCTCTTTCTGTCTTTCATAAAGGCATTTGTTTCTGGAGTTGAGACTGTCTTAGATATGGGTTCTATCTATATGATGAAAAACTATGACCAAAGCAACTTGAGGAGGAAAGGGTTTATTTGGCTTATACTTCCATATCATAGTCAATTACTGAAGGAAGTCAGGACAGGAGCTCAAGCAGGGGAAGAACATAGAGGCAGGAGCTGATGCAGAGGCCTAGGAAGAGTGCTGCTTATTGGCTTGCTCCTCATGGCTTGCTCAGCTTGCTTTCTTAAAAAAACCTAGGACCACCAACCCAGGGATGACACCCCTTTTAATGGTCTAGGCCCTCCCACATCAATTACTAATTAAGAAAATTTCATATAGGCTTGCCTATAGCCTGATTTTATTGAGGCATTTACTCAACTGCAGCTCCTTCCTCTCCAGTGATGAGAGCTTCTGTTAAGTTGACATAACATTAGTCAGGACAGAGACCCCCTTCAGTTAAAGTCCTCTCCCCACCCTCTTCTCTCTCCTTTCTTTATATTTGCAAACAGAGTCTTTGTATTAAATAGCTCTAGCTATCCTGGAACTCACTATCTAGACAAAAACTCATAAAGATCTGCCTCCCTTTGTTTCTCAAATACCGAGATTAATATAATTCACCACTGTGCCCAGCAAGCTCCTCATCTCTAGGATATCTTCAAATATCTCTTTTCCAAGTAAGGACATACTCAAAGATTTTGAGGATTAGTACATGGACATACTTTCTGGAGTCTGCCCTTTTCCACACTATAACTGCCGGGTAACTACCCTTTTTCTACCAAAAAGTAGGAACTGCAGGATTGACCAATTGTACACATAATTATTTTCATATTCTACTGAAGAATAGTGAAACTTCTGTCTTCAGCCCTTGGTAGTTTGGATTCTAAGTGTTCCCCAGAAATCCACACAAGAAAGGCTTGACTTCCAGAGGACCACTATGGGGGGCTGTAGAAAATTCAAGAGGCAGTAGGACAGATGTCTTCAGATTAATAAGGATGTATTTTTGAAGAGGATTTCAGGCTGTAGCCCCTTCCTTCTCTTTTTCTTTTTCTTTTGACCTTGGCCACAATGTAAATACTGTTGCTTTGTCACGTGATCCTGATATGCTATGTTGTCTCAACATGGGCTAATAGCAACAGGGCTAATAGATATTAGAACAGAACTCCCAAACCATGAACCTAAGCAAACCTTTTCTTGTTATAAGTTAATTACCTTTGTCGTTGTGAAAGTGAAGTATTTAATAACACAAAGTCTAGCCTCAAACACTTGCCAGATCTGAAAGACATAATCTTATAGTTGAACTTGAGTATTTAATCACTCAGTTGGAGTTGTCATTATTTTTAATACAGGCAGGATATAAATAAAACTATTATTACTGTATAATTTACCTGTAGTTGTTGGTAATGTAGATATGAATAACTGCTAATTTTTACATGTTAATCATATACAGTCTCTTGAAAAACTGGTATAAACAGATTAATTATAAATTAATAGTAATTGTTGTAATACAATGCATGAAATACCATGGAAGCAAAGAACAAGGAGCTACTATCTATTTGGGGTGATGAAAAGATGGTTTTAAAGAGATAACCCTTGAATCAATTCTTGAAGTATGAGTGGTAAGAAGTATGAGTTTCTACACTTGTGAGGAGAAGAATAGAGTCAGAACAGGCCTTGGTCTTTCCCTCCTCCTCCTCCTCCTCCTCCTCCTCCTCCTCCTCCTCCTCCTCCTCCTCCTCCTCCTCCTCCTCCTCCTCCTCCTCCTCCTCTTCCTCCTTCTCCTCCTTCTCTTCTTTAGAATAAAGTGTTAGTACTTTCTGAATGTTAATTGGGAATGTGATCTGGTTTTCTCCATGGCAGGCTGTACATCTATATTTTAGCTGTGCATTAATATACAATGCCCTTGAAATCTCTTACCATTTTCTTTCTTATGTTTTTTTCTAAAAAAAAAAAAAAAAAAATAAGTCTGTAAACAGCTACGTGACAGTGCTAGATTTAGCTCATTTTAACAAAGGTCACAGCATTTATGAGTAGTAAACACTATTACAAGCTCTTTCCAGTGTCTGAATGTTTGGCAGACATGCCTCCATTTGGAAGAAATGACTGGAACCTAGGGCTGGAAGACAGATGTGGATCTGTGAAGTACATGAGCATCTGGGAAAGGCAAACACATCCTTTTTTTTTTTTTTTTTTTTTTTTTTTTTTCTTTTTTCAGCTATAGCCAAGAAGTGAATTAAGGCAAAGACCTCTTCTTTGCTTGAATTGAAACTGTTGCAGGCTTAGAGAATGAGGGCCTTACTGTTTCAACCCAAATAGAAAAGAGGGGATTTACTTAAGGTACTAAAATCAGGGGTACAGGGTTCCTTTCAGTGCTAACTCAACAACACCTGCATTCTATTCTTAGGCTGTTTCCTCCTGTGATGATAATATCAGCAATTAATGTACTTGTATTTATAGGTCTTACTTTTCAGGGAATAAAGCTCTTGGGAAGGTCAGGTAATTAATTTCTGTAATGTTTCAGATTAGATTTGTTGTATATTTTATAACCTTGATAATAACAAAGATGATTAAGTCACAGAAATATTAAATTATTTTTGAAAGCACTTCCTGTAAGGAGATAACAGGAAACGGACTAAGAATACAGGCCTTGGACATTCTAAGAAGGTTTTTTTCTACCACTACTGCAGTACAGGTTAATGGTTTGCCCATCTAGTTGTTAAGAAGGAGGAAGATATTTAAAAACAGAGCATGTGTACCAACAGAAAAGTAATATGTTTCAGCATTCTAAGGAAACTCTTATATTAATATGAAGTCAGTTTGTATCTCTGAAGCTCATGTAACTTCTAAGCTGCTGTGAAGTCGGATTAGTCAGATGCCTTCTGCGGTCTGATGAGATCTCTGAACACTTAAGCACAAGGACTTGGGTTGGAGGGGTTTTTGTTGCTATTGTTGTTTTTGTTTGTTTGCTTTTGTTTTTGTCATTAATAGCTGTTCTTATTCTGGTCAAGATACTTGGTAATTGGAGCTGGAGAAATGACTCAGTGGTTAGGAGCATTGACTGTTCTTCCAGAGGACCTGGGTTCAATTCCTAGCATGCACAGGGCAGCTCATAACTATCTGTAACTACAGTTCCACAGGATCCAACATAATCACACAGACATACATGCAGGTAAAACAATGCCCATAAAATATTTTAAAAATTTAAAGAAAGTAAAAAAGAAAAACCTTGATAATCTGAAATAATAATTTTCGCGATGTAAGAAAAAATTAATAGCTCTTCTCAGTGTGTTATTCTCTGTCCTTAGGCATTAGTTTGTAGTTCAAGACACTGTCATCTTCTCCTGGAATCACTACAGCACATGTGCACTTGGTTTTCTCTGTTGCACCCTCTCCCCCTCTTCTCTACATTAGAGTGGTCTTTTAAAATCATACACATTGTGCAGTTTTTTTGCTTAAACCCTTCACTGATATCCATTCATATTGAGACCAACACACTTACAGCCATACTGCTCTGAATCTGCCTGATCTTGTTTAGTATTGGAAACTGAGCATGGTCAGATTAGTTAATACTCAGATAGGAGAATAAAAATACATTTCTTACTATGGTTTAAAAGCCTTGACTAAACTGGCCCGTGATCAGTCACTGGCAAATTTGAACACGATATGCACTAACATTCTCATGCATTGTTGCATTTAAGCATATTGCAACATGTCCTTCCTCATTGGCTGTTTACCAGCTGTGATGACTTACCTATCCCTAGACCATATGAGTTTGTTCTATATTTAGACTTTTGTCTATGTCTAAATGGCTCCATATTTCTTTATCACTTTAAAGCTCAGTGCAAATATTTTATTATGGCTACTCATTCTCAACTACTGGATCTATAGTAGCAGCCCTTATCAGTTTGTTAATTGTGCAACTATTCTGTTTCTTGCTACTTGACCATAGGCTTAATGAAGGCCAACAATTTGTCTATTATTCTTAGAGTGCATTCTTCAGAGTTTTGAGGGATACTTCACAATCTGTCTTGTGCTAGGCACTTAGAAAATACTTTTGGATGAATAATGAATGAATTTAAATGCAATAATTAATGGAAGTGTTAGTGTATATCATGTATATCATTTGCTGTTTATATGTTTGCTCTGGGGACTACTGTACTCTTATTCTATTCTATTCTATTCTATTCTATTCTATTCTATTCTATTCTATTCTATTCTATTCTATTCTATTCTATTCTATTCTATTCTATTCTATTCTATTCCATTCCATTCCATTCCATTCCATTCCATTCCATTCCATTCCATTCCATTCCATTCCATTCCATTCCATTCCATTCCATTCCATTCCATTCCATCTGTTCTGTTCTTATATTCTCCTGACCAATAAAGATAACAATAGTTGATACTTCTTGAGCAAACATTAAGTGAGACTCACAAAATATTTTAAGGAAATTAAGCTAATTTACCAACGTCTTTGATATGCACTATTGTAACTCTAATTATTAAGATGTTGAAACTGAAGAAGAATAGGGTCAGGTAAAGAACAAAGGCAACAAGTGGATAAACTGGGGTTTAGACTGAGGCAGCTTGGCTCCCATGATCACATTACTAACCCATTCAAAACTACTTTATTAGCCTAACAAAAGTTTTCGAACAATTAGATAACACTCCTACTCTTTCTTCTTTCTATTCATTTAGGAATGTGCATATTAATTCGCCATATGTTGAGCACCAGTTACAAGCTAGGAATTGACTTAGGATCTAGTAATAAGGAACATAACAACTTATTCTTTTTTTCTGTTCTTTTGAGGGAAAGGATTTAAAAAGTGAAAGAAATGTGAACATCCTTAATTTTCCAATGCTCTCAGCAGAATATCAGGCATTTGATAAACTTTAGTAGAAATGCACATATTTTATAACCTATGGTTGTCATTTTATGACAAATAATGGGCTTAGCCGGGCAGTGGTGGCGCACGCCTTTAATCCCAGCCCTTGGGAGGCAGAGGCAGGCGGATTTCTGAGTTCGAGGCCAGCCTGGTCTTCAGAGCGAGTTCCAGGACAGCCAGGGCTATACAGAGAAACCCTGTCTCGAAAAACCAAACCAAACCAAACCAAAACAAAACAAAAAAACCCAAAAAACAAAAACAAAAACAAAACAAACAAACAAAAAAGAAAAAACCCCAAAAACAAAAACGATAAATAATGGGCGTTGACATTTACAAGGTGTTGCTTGGATACCTTATTTCTCCAAACACTGCCCCAGCTGTCAGGGTAGCCAGACCTTGAACCCCATCAGGGCCTCCAAGAACTTGGACTTCTCCGCACTTGATGATGTACATTTCTTTTCCAATTTCCCCCTAAATGCCATACAGAAGAAAGGGACTTACAGTCATGTTCTAAAAAATGATTATAACCCACATGAAGAAATCTAAGGTCTTCTAGAGGGGCAAATACAAACAAAGAAGGGGATATCATTGCAAAAGTAATTATTTTAAGACCTGAGGTAGTTTTGAAATGTTGTTTAGACATATCCCATAAAGCGAAATGACTAGAAAGACAGTACTTTCCACCATGTGAGTCCTGTAAGCCATCACAAGCCTTGAGAAGATGCACCAGTCACTGTATTATTACAGGAGTGGGAACGGGCAGAGAAAGTAACTGATCACATGGATGGCTGAGTCTTCTGACTCTGGTTTCAACTGTTCTTGTCTAAAAAAAGATGCTTTGTGTAACAAAAGAGCCTGAGTATCAGCCATTTAAAGTCAAATCTATCTTCTGCCACTGTCACTGAGTTATGATCCAGGAAATGGGAGACTTTGAAGTGCTTATACCATATTGAAACACCGTGCCAGTGCAGTTCTCATTAAGTTCTTGTTTGTATTTGATGAGTCTCAGTGTCAGAACAACAAATAGCAATTTACCTCTTGGAATGTTCCCATAGTTACCTATCAATGATGCTATTTTGTACACCCAGGCAGTATGGATACTCAAATGTGAATAGAATAAAATAAAGTGGGGATTTCACAAGAACATAGGTAGCTAATTTAAATATTTAATGTAAATACAATGATTCTTTTGATACATACCTACTGCTTAAATAGAATCTGAGCTACAGCTGATCATGTAGTTATATGCCCAATCCCATTTAAGGATTCTGTAAACAGGCTGGGAAGCTGACTCAAGTGAATAAAACGCTCTTTGTGAAAGCATAAAGACTGAAATTCAGATCTCCACCCTTCACATAAAAGCTAGAGAAGCATAATGGCTTGGTTATAATCAACCAGTTCATCAAGTAGAGACAGGAGCTTTCCTGGGCACTCTAGCTAACTAGAGAAGCTGAGTTGGTTAGCTCCAAATTCATTAAGAGACTTTGTTTCAGTAAATGAATGGATAATAATGTAGGAAAAGCCTTGATGTCAACCTTTGGTGTCCACACATGTATATATACATGCAGGTTCACCTGCAAACATGAAACCACACTGAGTAGCATGCATACACACATGCATGTATGCCATATACATATCTCCCTGTACAAAGCTCAAGTCTAAGAGGATCAAAGACCTCAACATAAAACCAGATACACTGCCTGTATGGAAGTGCTCTCCCACCCACCCACACTCTCCTATCCCACCACTCCAGCATCCCCCTACTCTGGGGCATCAAACCTCCCCAGGACCAAGGGCCTCCCCTCCTATTGCTGTCTGGCAAGGCCATCCTCTGCTACATATGTATCTGGAGCTAAAAATCCCTTTTAGGTATACTCCTTGGTCTAGTCTTGGGAGAACTGGGTAGTCAGGCCAGACTGTGTTGTTCTTCAAATGGGATTGCAATCCCCCTCCGCTCTTCAGTCCTTCTGCCAGCTCCCCCACCAGGTAACCCGAGTTCAGCCCAATGGTTGGCTCCAAGCATCCACCTCTGCATTGGTCACAAACCCTGTGACACTACCATTTATTTGCCCATATTCTGTTGTTAAACATCAACCTATCTACCTACACACACACACACACACACACACACACACACACACACACACACACACACACACTGCCACTTTGTCACTTAGATAATCATCTCTTAGATAAGAAGAGAAATATGGCTTTTTTCCCTTCATTTATTCCTGTCTTAGTGTTCTCTCCTTGTCTATGGAGACCTGAGTTTCTGATCTACACTTTGTTTTTGTTTTCGATTTTTTTTTCTCCTTGGGAATGCTTTCAACATTTCCTGCAGGGCAGGTCTCTTAGGAATGAATCCACGCAGTTTTTGTTCATTTGAGGAAATCTTTGTTTCTCCTTTACTTCTGAAGAATACTTTCACTAAATATAGAATTACGGGTCATAGACTTTCTTTCAACATTGAATATTTCACTCTAATGTCTAGAGATGAGATTGCTTTTGGGTAAGAAATCTACTGTGACTCAGCACATTGGGGATATGAAGCCTGGAAAGGCTGCCTCCTCTGACCAGGCAGAAACTCCCTTGGAGCAATAGGGACACCAACCCATCCACAAAAATTTTGACCCAAAATTTACCCTCTCTACAAGAAATGCAGGGATTAGGGATGGAGCAGAGAGTGAGGGAATGGCCAACCAATAACTGACCTAACTTGAGACCCATCTCATGATCAAGCAGCAATCCCTGATACTATTAATGATACTTTGTTATGCTTGCAGACTGGAGTCTAGCTTGGCTGTTTTCTGAGAGGCTGACCAACTGACTTAGATATACAGACACCCACAGTCAAGGAGTGGATTGAACTTGGGGACTCTTATGGAAGAAGAGGAGGAAGGATTGCAGCCTCTAAGGGGATAGGAACTCCACAGGAAGACCAACAGAGTCAACTAACCTGGACCCCAAGGGTCCTGAATCACCAAACAAAAGCATACACAGTTTGGTCCTAGGCCACCTGCACATATGTAGTAGATGTGCAGCTTTACCTTTATGTGGGTTCCGAACAACTGGAGTAGGGGCTATCCCTAAATTTGTTGCCTGTCCGTGGAATCCATTGACCTTACTAAGATGTCTTATCTGGCCTCAGTGGGAGAGGAGGGCCTAACTCTGCAGAGACTTGATGTGCCAGAGTGATGGCATACTCAGGGGAAGCCTCCACTATCTCAGAGGAGAAGGGGGGGAGGCATGGCAGGAGTAACTGGGAAAGGGGGAACAGCAATCAAGATGTGAAATGAATTTAAAAAGAAAAAAGAACATATTCACAGGTTAGTGGTATTTGTAGATGGAACCTATAGAAGGTTTCAGGTCCTTTGTCTTCAGGAATGGGTTGGTTTATCACCAGAGAGGTTATTTCATAAAAATCAGGTTTCTGATAAGTTTGATTTACTTTTTCATGTGGCGCTGCACTATGCCACACTGTGAGTCATTGAGAAAACCCTTACCAAATATTGATTACATTGGACATTTTGGGCCATAAAACTATGAAATAAATAACATTTATCTTCTACAAATTACCTAGTCTGTTGATATACATAACAAAATGAGCTAACCTGTAAAAATATAACAATACATAAAATTGACTCTTGATTTATGAGTGGACAGTTATCTTACTTGTACTGTCTTTCTTTTTATTCATCAGTCAGATTTATATAGCAATGAATTCTCAATTCACAAGATACCCACACAGTAATTTCAGAGTCAATTGATATTGATATAAGCTGCCCACCTAAATAGACAAGTTATCCCAATTATTTTATCCTTTTATATTCATAGCTACCTGTGGCTATTTAAAGCCACGTGGAATCTGGATTGTTTTCCTCCTCCTCCATCTTTCTTCCTTCCTCTCCCTCTCTCTCCTATCCCTGTCCCTGAAACTCTTCGCTCTGTCTCCTTTTTCCACTGCCCAATCACAGGCTTCTTGTTGTATTAATATTTAAATTAATCATGGGAAGATTCTGCTACATTTATTTATCTTGTTGATTTTCTCAAAGAACCAGCTCCTGGTTTTGTTGATTCTTTGTATAGTTCTTTTTGTTGCTACTTGGTTAATTTCAGCCCTGAGTTTGATTATTTCCTGCTTTCTACTCCTCTTTGGTGTATTTGCTTCTTTTTGTTCTGGAGCTTTCAGGTGTGTTGTTAAGGTGCAAGTGTATGCTCTCTCCAGTTTCTTTTTGGAGGCCCTCAAAGCTATGAGTTTTCCTCTTAACACTGCTTTCATTGTGTCCCATAAGTTTGGGTATACTGTGCCTTCGCTTTCATTAAATTCTAAAAAGTCTTTAATTTCTTTCTTTATTTCTTCCTTGACCAAGTTATCATTGAGTAGAGCACTGTTCAGATTTCATGTGTAAGTCGACTTTCTGTGTTTTTGTTGCTATTGAAGACCAGCCTTAGTCCTCGGTGATCTGATAGGATGCATGGGATTATTTAAATCTTCTGATATCTGTCGAGGCCAGTTTTGTGACTGATTACCTGGTCAGTTTTGGAGAAGATACCATGAGGTGCTGAGAAGAAGGTATGAAATATTTTATAGATATCTGTTAAATCCATTTGGTTCACAACTTCTGTTAGTTTCACTGTGTCTTTGTTTAGTTTCTGTTTCTATGATCTGTCCATTGATGAGAGTGGGGTGTTGAAGTCTCCCACTATTATTGTGTGAAGTGCAATGTGTGCTTTGAACTTTAGTAAAGTTTCTTTTATGAATGTGGGTACCCTTGCATTTGGAGCATAGATATTCGGAATTGAGAGTTCTTCTTGGTAGATTTTTCCTTTGATGAGTATGAAGTGTCCTTCCTTATCCTTTTTAATAACTTTTGGTTGAAAGTTGATTTTATTCAATATTAGAATGGCTACTCCAGCTTGATTCTTGGGACTATTTGCTTGGAAAATTGGTTTCCAGCCCTTTACTCTCAACCAGTCTCTTATTCTATGTCTTTTTATTGGGGAATTGAGATATTATGGAATAATGATTGTTGCTTCCTGTGATTTTTGATGTTATTCTTATGTTTGTATAGCTATCTTCTTTTGGGTTTGTTGAAAGAAGATTACTTTCTTGCTTTTTCTAGGGTGTAGTTTCTCTCCTTGTATTGGCGGTTTCCATTTATTATCCTTTGTAGGGCTGGGTTTGTGGAAAGTTAATGTGTAAACTTGGTTTTTCCATGGAATATCTTTGTTTCTACATCTATGGTAATTGAGAGTTTTGCTGGGTATAGTAGCCTGGGCTGGCATTTGTGTTCTCTTAGGGTCTGTATGAGATCTGCCCAGGATCTTCTAGCTTTCATAGTCTCTAGTGAGAAGTCTGGTGTAATTCTGATAGGTCTGCCTTTATATGTTACTTGACCTTTTTCCCTTACTGCCTTTAATATTCTTTCTTTGTTTTGTGCATTTGGTGTTTTGACTATTATGTGACAGGAAGAATTTCTTTTCTGATCCATTCTATTTGGAGTTCTGTAGGCTTCTTGTATGTTTATGGGCATTTCTTTCTTTAGATTAGGGAAGTTTTCTTCTATAATTTTGTTGAAGATATTTACTGGCTCTTTATGTTGGGAATCTTCACTCTCTTCTATACCTATTATCCTTAGGTTTGGTCTTCTCATTGTGTCCTGGATTTCCTGGATGTTTTGGGTTAGGAGCTTTTTGTATTTTGCATTTTTTTTTATTGTTGTGTCAATGTTTTTTATGGTATCTTTTGCACCTGAGATTCTCTCTTCTATCTCCTGTATTCTGTTGGTGATGCTTTCATCTATGACTCCGGATCTCTTTCCTAGTTTTTCTATCTCCAGGATTGTCTCCCTTTGTGAAGTGGTGGTCTTAGCTGTGCTCACATGCTTGTCCACACTCCTGGGAGACCAGCTCTCTCCCAGTGGTATTTGGTTATGGGACCCTGTGGCACATTATCAGCTCTGGACACAGATGGAAACCGGAAGGATCTTGTTCCAGGCTGTCTACTTGTACTTTCAATGGGTTAGAATACACTAAAGTCAATTCAAAATGTAACTGCATTTGATCATAGTTTATTTTCTCTCATGATTGAGACAATGTCTACTTTGTTTCAGTTCTGAGTACAAAGCATGATGTATAAAAGGCATTCATTTATGAATAATGGAAATTTAATTTAACTGTCTCAGGGACATTCTAAAGTCGTTTGATACCTAGGGTTATTTTCCTGAACTTCAAATTTTTTACAATTATCTATCAGGTTGGAGTATACAATTATAAACTTTTACTCCATAATTCATATGTGAAAAACTAAAAAATTTATACTAAACATATATTTAAATAAAATGTAGGTTGAAGCAGAAATTGTAATATATATGGATCTTTATTATAGTTACTTATATAACATCAATACCAATAATATTTTGCCTTTGTATAGTACTTTGAAAATTCATCAAAATAGGGAGCTAAAGAAATGGGTCAGAAGTTAATTCTTAGCTCCCACACCAGGTTGCTCACAACTGCTTGTAACTTGTAAGTTTTAGGGAATCTAATGCCCTCTTTTGATCTCTTGGAGCATCTGCATACATATAGCAGATATTTACACAGAAACACACACATATAAACAAAAATAAATCTTAAGAAAATCTTCAAGGCAGCAGATATTTGCATAGCTCCTTTTAAATCACATATGTGTTCCATCAGAGTATTACTTTTTATCTGGACAGTATTTGTATACAGTATTTCCTTTAATTCTTACAAATATCCCAGCACGAGGTGTTTTTTTTTTTTTCCCACTTTAAAAAATTTGAAATAAAGACTAAGCACGCTAGGTGTCTCAATTCAAAATACAAGGCTGGCAAGTGACAGCATTAAAATCCCAGCACGTATGTCACCTGAAATACGTACAGATACTCTACATCTAACAATATCACCTGACATAATACAGATATACTACATCTAAAAATGAATATGCCATCAAGACTGATATCTTCATAATGAATTAGTATGAACAAATCAAAAATAATGTAACTCACTTGAAAATTAGTGTGTTTTTTTATTCTATGAAGTGATCATTGGTTAGGATCATGTTCTTATTATTATTACTTTTTAAGCATGAAGTAACTTAAAGGAACTGGAAAGATGTTTCAAAGGTAGTTATTACAACTGACTGGAAGTAGAAGTGCATGATGGGTACTTAAATATAGTTCTGCACTTCTAATTATTTCTTAACGATCATTTTGATAATTTCCCAAGGAGATCAGGCATAATCAACGAACCCAAACTTCCACTACATCTTGCATATTTCTGTGTTAATTTAAGCCTTTTCTGCAAGCTTAATTAGCTTTCAGATGAAGTAGACATCACTCTAAGAGAATAATGGCTGACAGCATGTGCAAAACAAGACTGAACCTAACTTAGGACTGTTCTATGTGCTAATTTGGAGAAAGTGTTGAAAGGCAAGCACTTCAGGTAGAACAATGTGGGACTGTGTAAAGCAGCCTGATTTCTGGTTGAGCTAGGGTTTTAAACCCTAATGGACGCAATAGGAAATAACCTGATAAGGGACGGAATGCATTTGGCCATGCTCCTGGAAAGCCAGGCTCCTGAAACGTGGCCCGCAGCTCTCCATAGGTCTGTGATATTTAGTCACATAAAGGGAGCATCTCAAACCCCTCCACAGGTAGAGGCGTGGTCACATAGCCTCAAGACATCCCCATGTTAATGAGGCACCTAGAAGCTTAGCCACACCCCTTCCCAGTCACTATTTCAATCTCAGCCCTCCTTGAGGTCGTGGGTATGGATTCACTCATGCCACACTCCACCATGACAATAAATGCCCTGAAACCCTGGACTGTCTCTCTTCATCGAGATCTGCCATGGAGAACAATGGAACAGGCCTTTGTCTAAAGAGCACATCTAGTCTCCCGCAGAAGGCCTTTCAGTGCTCCCAGCCACGGTTGGCACCAAACCAAACCAACTGAGCTAGCCAGTGCCAAGCTGCCAACCAGGTCCCTAGGGGCCGGCTGAGCTCCTTCCTGCTTTCCCCTCTCGGACCCAGGCCACCTCCAGCCTGCGGCCCCCACTTCATTATCAGATCTTCCAAGGCATTCAGCAGTGCCTGGGATGCCCAAGTGCATGGGAACCAACGGAGCCGGCTTCTGGTCCCCGGGACCCCAGGCTGTGCTATCCCTCCCCTGGGCAGTGTTTCCTCAGGAGCTTCTCACAGCCCGACACCCACCCAGTGGTTCGCAGGGTGCATGGGGTACAATCCAACAGAACAAGGTAACTCTGAGTGAATATATATGTCAAAAGTATTAGGATTCTTATGTCAGCTATGGCCAAGGTTAATGAGAGGCATCACAGCATTCAAGGTACCTCATCAGTGAAGAGAGATGATACAGGGTGGTTCCTGGACCATTAGCATCATGAAGAGCTCTCTGGGAGGTGAAACTCCCAAACTCTACTGCAGAAATATTGCATAGAAAATCTTTAGAAATTAAGTCCTCCAAATCCAAGCCTTGAAAGGCTCTGTGGGTGTTTTCTGTATGGTGGCACCACATCACAAGAAAACTCCCAAGCCATCTGGAAAACTCACAAGCTTGCTCCAAGAAGTTTAGAATATCAGACCTCTGCCATTGCTTCAGCTATTTTGGCAACGTCTAATTGAACATGGCATGTTTGTCTTCTTCCTTCTCTGCAAGTCTTTGTGGAAACAGTAAATGCATATCAAATTGAATTCAACTACCTAAAGTTTGGTCAGGCAACAGCTTTTCTTCTCTGTCAATATGTAGCATCATGAAATTCTTTACTTAGAAATAGAAAGAAACCTAAAAGCTAAAGCAGAACCAAACACCAGTGACTTGTTCCGCCTATTCTCCCATCTGATTGGATTGATTTGATACGATGATAAAGTCAGAGTTATCTCAATAACCAGCCCCTTCAGTGACTGGAACAACTTGAGTCTATCTTAGTGCATGAAGTCCACGTCATCCCGGCACATAACTGCCCCAAAGAATCTCTTGAATTGCACTGCTTCTTTGGTCCCAGTTTAATGAACATGGCTTGATTTCACTTATGAACAGTCCGTATTTTGCCAGAATGAGTTTATGTGAGATGTGTATGCTTGGTTTCCAGAATGCCAGAATCCTATTTTGTCTTTGACAGCTCCTTCTCAGGTATCTCTTTTCATAATAACCTTCATTGATCTCCTCCATACCATTGGTGTCTTCCATCTCATACCACACCTTGAACTCTTTTTTTCTTTTTTGGTTTTTTGAGACAGGGTTTCTCTGTGTAGCCCTAGCTGTCCTGGAACTCACTCTGTAGACCAGGCTGGCCTTGAACTCAGAAATCCGCCTGCCTCTGCCTCCCGAGTGCTGGAAGTAAAGGCGTCTGCCACCACTGCCTGGCTATGCCTTGAACTCTTAAAGCCAGCTTTCATTATACTCCAGTTACAAACCCTTCACTTTTCCTTTCCCCTCTTTCATCTGATTGGTTCCACCTATAAGCTGCTGTCTCCATCTGATGTGTCTGAAGTGTCTCACACCTCATGAGATTTTCTTCTCCCTCTCTTTGCTCATTCCTTTGCTCCATTATTTGAATATGACAGGCTCTGCTTTGCCTCTCGGATCATTGCTGAACTTCTTATAAAAAAGTATTAGGCTATCGACTTCCCTTTTCTTTTTTTCTTTACTAAAGGACTATTTATCTTTAGATTTTACAAAGGTCATACCTGGCAAACTGACAACTTCTCTCCCAACTTCCAGTATGAATAAGTGCCTTCCTCTGACAACTTCTGCCTCTACTTATATAACTGTACATTTAACAGCTAAATATTTGTTTAAATTTTGTTTCCTTTCTCTTCTATCAGGTCTACCCTTCTCATGACTGCATTTTAGAATCTGATGGGTTTTCTTTAAACGCTAATATGTGGGCTTCCTCAGGACTAGGCGTGGAGCCCAGACTCCTATGTTCATACGATACTGACATAGTGTGAGTTGTCACATTAGCACTAGGCTATAAAACCCCAGAAGGACAGGGCATTTGTCTTGCCTAGTACCTGTCCTAGAGTATTCAAAATCACGTTTTTTCTTATGAAATAAATAAGTTAACAGTGTTTTAATATGTCTTATTGTAGTTCTTGATATTCTTGCTGAAGACACAATTCCTTTCTATCTGCCCTGGCTCAAGCTAGTTCTTTTCTATACTCAGGTAACATTGAGTTCACTTCAGTTTATTTCCCAAGACTTACTACAGTCTTCTTCTTCAGGAAGTCTTCCAGCTGCTGCCCTTGCTTTATGTCCTATAACATGGTGTTTATTCCACACTGTTTTGGGATGAAGCATGTGTTTTACTCATTTGTGAAATCCTCAAGGCTTCAGGCCATCTTCATTTTTTTTGTATTGTACATTTTCCTTTATTTAAAAATTTTATTTGCTTTTTAGAAATCCATACAAATATATATTATTTATTGAACAGATCCCACCACACCCTTCTACCTTTCCTTTTTTAACCTCATTTGTTAGTCTCCTTTGTTCTCCTAGACATTTTTACTTCTATTTTAATGTCACATAAACACATAATTTTATGTTCTATTTTTAAAATTTTGGTTATTGGCTTTATCATTGAGTTAGTTTCTCTAGATATAAAATTCAGGATCTCATTTTCTCTCTCTTTGTTTGGACAAAAACTTTCTGAGTAAATTAGGAGGGCTACAATTCCTTATGTAGTTCCTGCTGACCTTGACCTTGTGGTCCTGCTGAGAGCTGTGATTATAGACATATTCTTAACTATGTTTAAGATAATGATCAGAGTGGGTGTAGTGTCAAACACCTCTAATCCCAACACTTGAGAGGCTCAGATAGGCAGATCTCTATGAGTTGCAGGGCAATCTGGTTCCAGGGCAGTCAGGACTATATAATGAGACCCATTAATCTGTATAAAAAGACAGGCACAATATTTGGGAATAGTTACTATTTTTTTTCATTGTGAATTTCATGTTTGCCATTTATATGTTTTCTATTTAAGACATAATGAACATGTAATACTTTTGTAGTCATCAAATTCACAATAAAGATGTAAAAAATTATCATTGATTATTTACTGTGAGCAAAGTAGAAGTAACAGCTTGCCGATGGCACAGAAAAGGCAAAAACATGTGTCACATCTACATTTTATCTTTCATTTAAAATATTTAAATTTGATGATGTATTGTGATTGGTAATTTACATTTATACAAAGAGCTTTTGGACTATCTACCTGTCTATTCTATGATCTTTGCAATATTAACTTGTTCCATTTGAACTCCAAGTATTCACTCTCGTTTTTTAGAATTAAGTATATGTCCTAGTGTTTTATAATATGGAAGTCACTCTGGACAGCTTTTATTTAAAATACATTATTGACCTATGAACAAATTCTTCCAGTGCATTATTAACTGTGCATTATAGTATGCACTCACCTTTTTGCAGACGAAGTCACCAGGTAAATAAATAGTGGATTTCAATCTTAGCAGCAGGTCATAAATCATCTGCGTGTCACAGCCCTTGATAAGGAGAACAATAATTTTACAGACACAGTAAAGCAATAAAGATAGTTAATAGACACCTGTCTTCATCTCCAAATGCTAACTTCAACAGTTATGGACTTGCCTTGACCTAAACTGAATAGAAAAAATGATAGCCATATTAAGAGCTTGGAACTTGAAAGAAATATTTGGAGTGAGTCCTGTCTTTAATACCTATCATTATTTACTTGTTCTCCCATTCTTCTAAACCATAAAATTGTTATGAAAAAGTACTCACAAATGAAACTTTATGTGGTGCTTAATGACAGCTATTAATGATAATGTTTAGGCATGGTTGGTTAACATAATTCACAGTATTTGATAAACACCTTTCTTTTGTAAAACATCATTAATAAAAATTTTGATATGACTTAACTCTTTAAACTTATGTGTGTTGTTCTTCTCCAACATAATTACTATCTTTGTAAAGGTAGAAAAGTCCACATTAAAGCAGTATCTGTAGTATTTAAAATATTGGGTGGGACAGTCTCCTTCAAATAGTCACCTTTTAGTGACCATTTGCCTGTTGGGTGACTATAAATATAACCTATTTGCCTCACACAAGCTTATACCCTCTATGAACTGTGACCTTTTTTCTTTCACTGAAGATAGATTCAAAGATTCTTTTCTCATACATACAAGATTATACTTTCCCCTACCTCTTTCTTCCACTTCTTCCCCACATCCCCTCCACTCTGGATCCCCTTTCTATCTCTCATTAGAGAATACCAGACTTATAAGAGATAACATCCAAACATGACAAAATAAAATACAATATGGGAAAGGAAAAATCATCATATTGAAGTTGGGCACAGCAATCCAACAGGAGAAGAGTCCCAACAGCAGCCACAGGAGTCAGAGACCCCGTTGTTCTCAAAGTCGGGAATCCAATAAAAATACTAAGCTACTTGTGTGTGTGTGTGTGTGTGTGTGTGTGTTTGTGAGCTCATATGTGCCCTGCTTAGTTGATTCAGAGAGCCCTGTTCTCCTGGTGTCCTCTATCTCTCCTAGCTCTTACACATTTTCCACCAATTTCACAGGATTCTCTGAGCTCACATGGAGGGATTTGATCCAGATCTCTACTTTAGACTCTGTATACTCTCTGGCTATGGCTTTCTGCATCTGATCCCCTCTGCTTCTAGAGAAGGCCTCTCTGTGGATGACCATAAGGCACTGATCTATGAGTATAGCAGAATATCATTAGGAACTATTTTATTGATTTTTTTCTTTATTTGACTAGTCCTGTTTGGTTTACCAAGGTCTCCGGGGTATTCCATCTTTAGTTCTTGGTTACCCAAGCACCGTTGGGTATGGGTTCCTTCGTGCAGAGTGGGACTTAAGTCAAATCAGACATTAGTTGGCTATTCCCACAAGTTCTGAGCCATCATTGCCCTAGCACATTTTGCAGGCAGGACAAATTGTAGGTCAAAGGTTTTGTGGCTAGGTTTGTGTCTCGGTTTCTCTTTCAGCAGCCTGCACAGTATTTTACTGCACCAAAGGGACTAGAAGTTAGGAGTGAAGGCTCCATGTAGGCACCAGCTTTATGTCTCCATGTTCAATGACTTGTGTGTTGGTTGTCGTTGGTAATGGGGTCTCATTGTCAGTTTTTGGAGAGTAACCCTTTCTTTTAGCACCATTTTGGGTTGTTTGGGGCTCTCTATGGTACCCCCTTGGCCAACAACTCAATTGAATGACACCCAGTACCTCCACTGGAAGCCTTGCCTTACTAAAAGAGGTGGCCAGTTGAGACACTGTATTCTCTATTACTAGGAGTCTTCATTAGGATCACCTTCATAAATTCCAGGAAGTTTCTACTGCACGGAGTTTCCAGACCACCCCCAAATGCTTCCCAATTCCAGTCAAATCTCTCTTCACTCTGTCTCTCCATCCAGTCTCCCTTCCTCTTCACATTGATCTCTTCTAATTCCATCTCTAGCCGTCTGCAGTCCACCTGTAAGATCTACTCAATTTCCTCTTCCCAGAAATATCTGTAAGTCCTCCTCTCCTCTTTGCCTAACCTCTCTGCGTTTACAGATTGTAGCTTGATTATCCTTTAATTAGTGGCTAATAGCCACTTATAAGTTAACATATACCATATCTGTCTTTCAGTGTCTGGGTTACCTCACTCAGGATGTTTTTTTTTTTTTCTCATTCTATGCATTTGCTTGCAAATTTCATAAAGCTATTTTCTAAATAGCTGAATAATACTACATTGTGTAAATGTACATTTTCTTGATCATTAATCCGTTGAGGGACATCTAGGTTAATTAACATGTGAGCAAGTGTCTCTGTGGTAGGGTGGAGCATCCTTTGGGTGTACATTCAAGAGTGCTAAACCTGGTTCTTAAGGGAAATTGATTCCCAATATTCTGAGGAAATTTTATGTTGATTTCCATACTGGCTATATAAGTTTGCCCTCCCACCAACAATGAAGGAGTCTTCCACTTGCTCCACATCATCATCAGCATGAGCTGTCTCTTGTGTTATTACTCTTTACCATTCTGACAGCTGTAATTGGAATCTCAAAGTAGTTTTGATTTGCATTTTCCTGATGGATGTTGAGTATTTTAAAAATATGTTTCTAAGCCATTTGAGATTTCTGTGTTGAGAAATCTCTGTTTTGATCTCTAAACCCCATTTTAAATCAGATTATTTGGTGTTTTCTGATATCTAGTTTCTTGAGTTCTTTATATATTTTGGATATGAGCCCTCTGTCATATGGAGATTTGGTGAAAATATTTTCTCATTCTGTAGTCTACTACTTTTTCTGATTGATGGTATCCTTTGCCTTACAGAAGCTTTTAAGTTTCATGATGCCCCTTCTTTATCTTAGTGCCAGAGCTACCAGTTTTCTGTTCAAAAAAATCATCTCCCGTGCCAATGTGTTCATGTCTATTCCCCACTTCTCTTCTGTCAGGTTCAGTGACTCTGGTTTTCTGTTGAGGTCTTTGATCTACTTGGACTTA
The DNA here is from genome assembly GCA_028551405.1 of Uromys caudimaculatus. NCBI lineage: Eukaryota > Metazoa > Chordata > Mammalia > Rodentia > Muridae > Uromys > Uromys caudimaculatus. The sequence continues at coordinate 11,036,448 of CM052702.1, forward strand.
CGTTTTGTGCAGGGTGATAAACATGGTTCTATTTGCGTTATTCTATGTGCTGATCATTAGCTGATTAAACGACTGTTAAATCCATTAGGTGAGCACCATTTGCTGACGATGGTTTTTTCCCAGTGCATATTTCTGCTTTTTTTTTTTTTTTTTATTAAAAAACTAGGTATCCATGTGGGTCTAGATTATATCAGGGACTGTATCTTATTCCATTAATCAGTTGTGTGTTTTTATGCCAATACATGGGATTTTCATAACTTTACCTCTGTAGTACAACTTAAAATAAAGGATGTTGATACTTCCAGCAGTTTTTTTTTAAATTAATGTTCAGAATTGTTTCAGTTACTCTGTTTTTTTCTTTTAATATGAAACTGAGAATTGTCCTTTCAATGCCTGTAAAAAATTGTGTTATGATTTTAATGGGGAATTTTACTGAATCTATAGATTGCTTTTGATAGAATGGCCATTTTTACAATTTTAATCTTACTGATCCATGAGCATCGAAGATCTTTACATCTTCTGATGTCTTCTTCAATTGCTTTCTTCAGTGACTTGGAGGTATTGCATACAGGACTTTCACTTGCCTAGTTAGTTTTATCCCCAGATATTTTAGTTTATTTGAAGCTATTGTGAAAGGTGGGTATTGTTTTCCTGGTTTCTTTCCTCAGCCTGTTTGTCTTTTGTACTTAGAAGGGCTACTGAGTTTTTTTGTTGTTGTTAATCTTGTATCCAGTCACATTGCTAAAAGTCTTTATCAGCTGTAGGAATTCCCTGGTGAAATTTTTTGGAGGGGGGTCATTATCATAGCATCTGCAAATAATGACACTCTGACTTCCTCCTTTTTCCTTGGTCTCCTTCAGCTGATTTATTGCTCATGCTATAATTTCAAGTACTATATCGAATAGATATAGACAGAGTGGATAACCTTGTCTTGTTCCTAATTATAGTGGAATTGCTTTGCTTTTCTCTCTATTTAATTTGATGTTGACAATAGGCTGGCTATAGTTTGTCCTTATTATATTTAGGTATGTTTTTTGCATCCCTAATCTCGCCAGGACTTTTATCATGAAGGGGGTTGAATTTTGTCAAAGGCCTTGACCATGTGATTTTTTTTCTTTCAGTTTGTTGACATGGTAGATTACACTTACTGATTTTTTTTTAATTGAACCATCCTTGCATCTCTGAGATGAAGCCTACTTGATTATGGTGATGATCTTTTTGATGTGTTTGTGGATTCTGCTTGGAAGGATTTTATTGAATATTTTGCATCTATGTTCATAAGGGAAATTTGGCAGTATTTCTTCTGTTTCTATTTCTGTGGAATAATTTGAGGAGTACTGCCATTAGTTCCTCTTTGAAATTCTGGTATAATTCTGCACTAAAATCATTTGGCCTTGATTTTTTTTTGTTTGCGTGGTTTTATTTTTGTTTTTGTTTTTGTTTTTTTTTGTTTTTGGATTGGGAGACTTTTTACTAAAGCTTCTGGTTCACTGAGGATTATAGGTCTATTTAAATTGTTTGTGTAGTTTTTATTTAAGTTCAGTAAGTGGTCCAATCAAGAAAGTTATCTATATCCTTTTAGCCTTTTCAAGCATAACAGGGTTTAAAAACGTGTCTCTATGATTCTCCTGATTTCCTCAGTGACTCTGGTTATGTTTCCCTTTTCCCTTCTGCTTCTGCTAACTTGGACATTTTAGTTAGTTTGGATAAGAGTTTGTTTATTTTGTTGATTTTTCTCAACAAAGAATGAAAGAATTAACTCTTTGTTCCATTGATTCTTTGTATTGTTCTCTTTGTTTCTATTCCATTGATTTCAGCCCTTAGTTTGATTATTTCATGCTGACTATTCCTCTTGGGTGTTCTTATTTCTTTTTGTTCTAGAGCTTTCAGGCGTGCTGTTAGGCTGTTAGTACGAGATTCCTCCTTTTCTTTCTTTCTTTCTTTCTTTTTTTTTTTTTTGGTGAGCACTTTTTCCTTTCCTCTTAGCAGCACTTTCATTGTGTTGTACAAGTATGAGAATGCTGTGCATTTATTTTCATTCGATTCTAGAAAGTCTTTTTTTTTTCTTTATTTCTGTCTTGACCCATTTTTCATTCAATAGAGAGCTGTTCAGTTTCCATGAGTTTGTAAGGTTTTTGTTGTTTCTGTTGATAGTAAACAGATTTCCTCTGTGGCAGTGAGAGGATGGAGAAAGTTATTTCAATTTTCTTGTATTTGTGGATATTTGATTTGTATCTGAGTATGTGGACAACCTTCGAGAAAGTTCCATGAGATTCTGGGAAGAAGTTGTATTATTTTGCGTCTGGGAGAAATATTCTGTAAATACCTGTTATGTCCATTTGGTTTATAACATTTGTAGGTCCAGTATTTCCCTGTTTAGATTTGTTTGTTTGTTTGTTTGTTTGGATGACCTGCCCATTGGTGACAGTGAGATACTGAAGTCTCATACTATCAGTGTGTGAAGATCAATAAATAATTTAAACTGTAGTAGTGTTTCTTTTACAGACTTAAGTTTTCTTTCTTATCTCTTTTGAATAGTTTTAGTTTGAAGTCTATTTTGTTAGAAAATTTTTCTTCTATGATTTTGTTGAAAACATTTTCTGGGTCTTTGATATATGATTCTTGTCCTTCTTTTATACCTATTATTCTTAGGTTTGATCTTGTCCTAGTGTCCCAGATTTTCTGGATTATATTGTGTCAGGAGTTTTTTAGGTTTATCATTTTCTTTGACTGATAGGTCCATTTATTCTATTATATCGTGAATGCCTGAGATTCTCTCTTGCATGCCGTATATTCTGTTGGTGAAGCTTGCCTTTGCAATTCTTGTTTGAGTTCCTCAATTTTTGATTTCCAGAATTTTTTCTTCTATTTCCAATTTCAGGTCTGAATGATTTTATTTCCTTACACTTTTTGTTAGTGTTTTTCTTTATTTCCTTAAAGGATTTATTAATTTCCTCTTTGAGGACCTCTACCATATTCATATAGGCTGCTTTAATGTGTTTATTTTAATGATTTAGCAGTGTTGGAATATTCAGGGCCTGCTGTGGTAGGATAATTTGGCTCTAGTGGAGAATTTCCATGACTGTTGCCTTTAGGTTGGCGATGGCATAAGGTTTTGGGATGAAGATAGATCTAGGTGCTGATTTCTGGATTTAACTTTGGCAGGGTGGGTGTTTTTTCCCCTTGGTTTCTGTTTCCCTCAGTTTCTAGATTTTCAGAGAGTGTGATATTTGTATGTTGTCTATTTTCCTGACCCATTCAGCTCATGTGTTCATAGGAAATGGTTGTGTTGTTGGAGAATGAGTAATTGGAATAAGTTGGGAGAAGAAAGTTTGGAAGAGACCTTTATGATCTATTGAGCATGAAGTTGGAGAGCATAAGGAGACCATAGCAGAGCTAGCGATGATCTTTAGGCGTTCAAAGGCTTTGTGGCGGGAGTGCAGAGGAGAGAGGGGAGGCTGAAGCTGGCATTCTGTTGTAGGACTAGGGAGGAAACTCAGGGATTGGGTTTGGCATAACAGAGAGACAAGAGAAGGTCTCAGATTATGACTTTCATTTAAAATGTGACTGCAAGGAGCTCATAGCTGCTTGTTACAAAACAACCAGTTAGAACTTCTTGTGAGAAACCTTTCTGGTAACATTCTGGATCGCATTACACCCACTTTGGCTTATGAACCTTCCTTCTTCATAATTCTTTCTGTACTAACTGATCAGAACTGGAGGACCAGGGCAGGTCCCATTGGTCCTGTGAGCTGTTCTCTCTTCACTTTGGGATTTATAAGTAATGCAGTTGCTTCCATTGTTTTAAGTTCTTTTTATGCAGTCTTCTCTATGTTTTATAAGGTGAATAGACTTCAAGCTAACTTCTTTCCAGGTAAGTGTGTGTGTATCCTCTCTCTCTCTCTCTCTCTCTCCTTCTCTCTCTCTCTCTCTCTTTGTATATGTATATGTGCATGCATGCACTTGTGGCTTTTTTGTAGACATAAAATAAGCACAGGAGAGATGGAGCTGCAAGGGTATCTATACAGAAAGATTCCTCATGAGAAGTGAATCTGGTTTCATCTCAGCTATAATTGGATACCCAAGCATTAGGCTTTCCTTCAGAACAAAGGTATAGTCTACGAAATATGCATGATGGACATCCCCTGGTATCCAATGAGGGTTTGTGCTTGCTCTTTAGGAACACATACTACAACATTAGAACCGAAGAAACCACACCAATGTGGCACTACAGTAGGTTAGCCTTACACACTAGTTTTCTACATACGTAGTTGGTTGTGGTCTATCATGATGTATTGTGAAAATACCAAATGTAGAAATGAACATTGGTTTTAAGCTGCACATCATTCTGAGTAGTGAGAGGAAATCTTGAGCTAGTTATATTTTGCTCAGAACACAAATCTTTCTTTTCCCCAGCCTAGTCGGTATATATGTGCTTCCTTCCCATTAGTCGCCGAATACCCATCTCAGCTATCTGACAGTGGTGACATGAGATGCTTATGCTCAGGTGGTTCTTATTTTACTTAATAGTGGTTCTAAAATGCAAGACTAGTGGCATTGGAAACTTGTCCATGCAAACAAAAAGCCATGGAATGCTCTCTTTAAATAAGAAAGTTCTTCACTCAAGAAAAGAAATAACAAAACAAAACACTGAGTTTTCTAAGAGTTTTCTAATTATAATAATAATAATAATACTTTTTTTTAACCTGAAAAACTGTGAAAAGGTAAAAACAAACTCATGGTAATTATTTTGTTGTGTAAAACTTACAGTACTTGTACAACATGGAAAAGGCATTAGTTACAGAATTTTAAGCATCTGCTTAAGGTCACAGACTATTTCCCCTGTTGATAAATGGGGACTGTTGCTTTCATTATTGAATAGAATGGCAGCACCATAATGTGGCTAAAGTAATGCAAAAAAAACAAGAAACAAAACAAAACAAAAAAAACCATGTGCTTTTAGGCTTGAATATAAAAACGGGTTGAAGTAAACTACATATATGTTTATATATAATTATTTAAATTAGGTGGTTCTCACAAAAGCAAGATGGAAATATATTAAATATACTATTAAATTATGAAAAATAAATATATAAAATAATATTTCTTATGATTCATTTGTAACAAATAAAATTATTAGAAAATGATCTCTGTAAAGATATTTTAAAAATATTTATTTTAGTGGTACCGTTTGGGAAAGGAGGAAGGAGTCTAGCTGTGAGAACACATGGGACTTTGATAATTGTTATTTAAAATGTTAATAAAAGTGAGAATTTCTCTCTCTGTGGAGACCCGCATTTCACTATTCCTCTTCTAGCCATCAGGTGAGCTCACTGACAGAAAGCACTAATAAAGGAGAACAAATCAATGGGGAGCTGTGAGACCATCCTAGCAAATAAGCCCTAAAATAGGTAAGCAGACAATTAGCTCTCTCCTCAGCAGGAAGGCACACAGCACTTACACCAATAGTTTACAAGATCTTGCTTAGGTTTTCCCAGAGAGGAGCATTTGGACTATTTGAAATATGGTTTTCTATTAACACATTTGGACACAGCCTGCATCATATCATGTGCACTCAACATAAAATCTAAAGAGAGCAAACATTTAGATTTGCTTTACCAACCAAGCAATGCTGTCTCTGAGAGATTGTTTATGGTCATGTATCCTGGGTCTGGCTGCTGTGTATTAAAGTTCAACCTTTCCCATCTAGATTTCAGCTTAGGGAAATGATACCTGCATGGTGAATTCATTCTATTTTATGATGTGTTTGAGAACTACCACACTTTATTTTTCTCCACAAAATTATTTTTTCCACAAATTTATTTATTTAATTATGTGTGTGTGTGTGTGTGTGTGTGTGTTCACAGCTGTGTGGAGGTCAGAGGACAACTTGCCGGGCTCAGTGTTCTGTCACATGTGTTCTGGGAATGGAACTTCAGTCCTATAGCTTTGTGGCAAGCAAATTTACCCATTCCACTATTTTATGACTAGAAGGAGTAGTATCTTGGCTTAACTTTTTTTCCCTTTTATGTGTAACTTTCTTTGATGAAAGTCATTAGATGTTTATAGAAATTTAAAGAGAAGCTACTCTTCTATGAATTGACCTTTTTCATTCTTTCTTTTGTATGTGTGTGTGTGTGCTCAAATTAAGTTGTATTTAGGTTATTTGGCAATTTGGGCAGTGGTACAAAATCTTTGTGTATGACCATGGGTCATATTAGACATGCATTTGTAGCTTGTAGGAGGTTGGTTTATACATCCATAAAGCAGATGCCTTTCATTACCAGTGACAAACTGCCCAAATTCCTCTATTTTCAATAGCATAGGGATTTGTAAAGTAGGGTTGAAAAAATACTATCCACAGATTTAAAAAAAAAAAAATCTCTTGATATAATAAGAACATACATAACTTATCAAGGACATTCACAATTACTCCTCCAGGTGTCCAAACAGGCATTTGCCAGTATGTGCAATTCTTTTTTTTCATTTATTGATAATTTCAAGTTAGAACCAAAGAGTTTCCAAAGGTTTTAAGAAACACACTGACATATCAGGATAGCTTTCATGGACTTAGACAACAGAGGAACCAGGAGGATGCTTCATGTGGCCTTTAAAAATCACAAAGCTTTTAAAAAAATTTAGTGGAACTTCTCTTCTGTGTAGCTCAGGGTACTGCTCACTTATGTAATGCCTTACAATTTCCATCTGCCTTTCATGGACTTAGTATGGGCTTATTTCAGTGTATTATTGAATAGTAAATGGGATAAGGCTTCTCAGTCTATTCAAACATTTAGGGGACCTGACAGACAATATAATTTGGAAGTGGAATCGTAGCTCTACTCCTGTGCAATGTCACAGGGTCCAGTAGAAAAGCAAAGCATTGCTTTCAAATGCTATAATAAAGACAACGAGCAGAAGTAAGTTAGGAAGGAAAGGGTTTATTTGGCTTACTTGTTATAATCACAGTCCATCACTAGGGAAAAGTCAGTAGCTCAAGCAGGACAGGAATCAGGGCAGGAACTGAAGCAGAGATTATGGAGGAACACTACTTATTGGTTCACCATGGTTCTTATATCACCCAGGGCCACCTGCCCAGGTATGAAGAGACACCATGACCGCGCAACTGGCGGGTGGGTGGGAGGAGGAATTCCCTCACAGAGGCGGGGAGGGGGAGGGGACACGGGGTTTCCAAAGAAAAGGGGAATCATCGGAAATGTAAATAAAATAAATAAATAAAAAAAAAAAAAAAAGAAATGATCTAATTGGGAGGCTTGCTTATAGTTTGAGACATTTAGTTCATTAACATCATGGTGTGGAAGCATGGTGACAAAAAGACATGAATGGTGCAGGAAAAGTAGCTGAGAGATACAAACTAATCCCATGGGGAAAGAGAGAGAGAGAGAGAGAGAGAGAGAGAGAGAGAGAGAGAGAGAGGAGAGAAAGAGTGGGCCTGAGCCTGGCATGGACTTTTGAGACCTCAAATTCCACTTCTAGTCACACACCTCCTCCAATAAGGCCATACCCCCTAATCCTTTTCAAACAGTGCCACGCCCTTATGACTAAGCACTCAAATACCCTAGTCTATGGGAACTATTCTTATTTAAACTATCACACCAGGGGCACTACTGCCCCCAGTGGACTGGACCCTCTCAAATCAATCATTAATTAGGAAAATTATGATCTGTGGCTGGAGACCTCTGCCTGACTCAATAGCCAAATAGTGCCAGGAGAAAGCTAGCCTCCCAGGAGTGTGGACAAGCCAGTGAGTGGAGGTAAGGCAAGCATCACTGCTTAGCCAGACCCACCCAGAATCTTCAGGACACAGGGACTGAGGAACAGCCAGGGATAGGAGTCTTTCGGTTTCCATCTGTGGCTGGGGACCTCTGTTTGGGCAACTAGAGCTCCATAGCCAAATAGCGCTGGGAGAAAGCTAGACCCCAAGGAGTGTGGACAAGCCTGTCTGCTCAGAGGGACCCACCTGGAATCCCCAGGACACAGAGACTGGAGTAGTCTTCTGGTTTCTTTCGGTGGCTGGGGAGCTGATCCTGTGACGCAGGGCTCCATACTGAAATAGTGCCAGGCCAGGCAGTGGTGGCGCATGCCTTTAATCCCAGCACTTGGGAGGCAGAGACAGGCGGATTTCTGAGTTCGACGCCAGCCTGGTCTATAGAGTGAGTTCTAGGACAGCCAGGGCTATACAGAGAAACCCTGTCTCGAAAAACCAAAA
>CM052702.1:11045174-11082567 GCA_028551405.1 Uromys caudimaculatus
CCAGATGTCCCTCATCAGAGGAATGGATACAGAAAATGTGGTACATTTACACAATGGAGTACTACTCAGCTATTAAAAACAATGATTTAATGAAATTTGCAGACAAATGGATGGAACTTGAAAATATCATCCTGAGTGAGGTAACTCAGTCACAAAAGAATGAACATGGTATGTACTCACTGATAAGTGGATATTAGCCCAAAAGTTCAGATTGCCCAAGTTTCACTTTACAGTAACTGCTATACTGAGAGTGAGGTCCCAGATGGAGGAGTTGGAGAAAGGCCTGAAGGAGCTGAGGGAGTTTGCAGCCCCATGGAGGGAGCAACAGTGTCAGTGGGCCTGACCCCCCCTCCTGGTCGTCCTTGAGTTTGGACCACCAACCAAAGAATACACATCGAGGGACCCATGGTTCGGACCACATATGTGGCAGAGGATGGCCTCGTTGGCCATCAGGGAGAGGAGAGGCCCTTGGGCCTGAGGGTGTTAGAGGCCCCATAAAAGGGGAATGTCAAGGTGGGAATATGGGAATGGGTGGGCAGGTGGGTGGGAGTTGGAATTCCCTCATAGAGGCGGGGAGGGGGAGGGGATAGGGGCTTTCCAAAGAGGAGACCTATAAAAGGGGAAACATTGGAAATGTAAATAAAGTATCAATAAATAAATAAATAAATAAATAAATAAATAAATAAATAAATAAAAAAGAAATGGAAAAGAAAAGTACAATTCATCATTAAGCTATACTAAAACCAATAGCTCCATGCAAAGTAGCAAACCTTACTGGCTAACTCGGATGGAATGAGGCAAAGATTTAGAAACACTCCTGAGTTTAATTTTTTCTACCCACTTTAAGAGGGAAAAAGTACATAGCATTTTGGTATCTGTCTATTTATTTATTTAATTTATTTTTGAGACAGAATCTTGTGTATTAGAATAGTATAGAACTCACTATGTAGCTGAGGCTGGTCTTAGCTCCTGACTCGTCTGCTTTTGCTCCCCATATGCTGGGATTACAGGTGTGCACTAACCTATTAGAAAAGTATGCATGGCTTTGTTTCTGACTAGTACACTCCATCTAAGCAAGAGAATGCTGAGGAAGGATCATTTAATGCTTGTCCTCTCCGGAAACATTTCCTAGATCCTTACTGCTGCTGTTTGGCTGGGAAATACATTTAAAAGCTCACATATTATAAACTGGTCCCCAGATGATAGTATGCCAGAGAGATCCGAGTTGCTGGGCCCTATAGTAATTAGGGTGTAATGGAAGGAAATTAGATTATTTAGGATGTGTCCTTGAAGGGACTATTGTGACCCAAGCTCTGACTCTTATACTCTCTGTTTTTTAGTTATCATGAGGTAATCACCCTCTCTCTGAAGTCTTCCCGCCCATCATCGTGTATTGTACTGACTGACAGAAATGCAGAGCAAAAGTGCCAAACAGCCACACTACTGGAACAGTATGCCTTTTAAGTTTATCTCAGTGACAGAAGGCAGACTGATGCATTTATTGTCCTATCAATTACTAGGGTATGGTTGGTCAGAAACCAAAATGTATCATCCCACAGTGGTTAAGTTCAGTCTGTGATATAAAAAACCTGTGCTTAAACTCTGCCTCATTGCTTAGAGTTCTGAGCCATACCCCAGTTGGGTACATTGCTTACTTCCCCCATAAAATAGAGATGGTGCCTACAAAGATTTCTTTCAAAGTGTATTAGTTAGCAACAGGCCATACCTGCCAGAAAACCAGGTAGGTGACTCACAGTCCTCTTTGGTATCTGTTCACCTAGACCTAATCCCTCAGCCTTAAACCTAATGCTGCAAGAGGAGATCACTAGCTGCAGCCTTCTATATCCCTTGCCCATATTTCCTGCGGACCCCACGGAGCAACACCACCTAACACTCCTTCCTGACTTGAAGCTGAATCCCAGCCTTCATCAGCAGCAGGCATTCCCTGTGAGTACACCAGCTGAGCAGTCCAGGAAATAAGCAACATGACCCATGAAATTCACCCTCTATGAAAATCCAGAGAAAAAACAGAAACCAAGGCACAAAACACTCACCCAACAAAGTCAAATCCAGAAATCAGCACCTAGACCTATAATCATCCCAAACCCAGATGTTTAGATGCCCGCATAAGAATACCATCAATGATAGTCAGAACAATGTGTACCCACTAGGGTTCAGCTATTTTACCAGAGCAGGCCCTGAATATTCCAACATAGCTCAAGCACAAGAATAAGACCTTAAAGCCAATTAAATGAAGAAAATAGAAGTCCTGAAAGAGGAAATGAATAAATACCTTAAAGAACCCCAGGAAAGCACAAACTATTGGAGAAAAAGAACGAGTACCTTACATAAAGACAAGAAAATACAAATAAGAAGTTGAGGAAGTGAATAAAACTGTTCAAGACCTGAGAACGGAAATAGAAGCAATAAAGAAATCACAAACTGGGGAATTCTGGAAATGAAAACTTCAGGAGCCAAAACAAGAACTATAGAGGTAAGCTTCACCCACAGAATATAAAGATGCAAGGCAAACTCTCAGGCACCAAAGTTACACTAGAAGAAATGGATACATCAGTCAAAGAAAACGGTAAGTCTACAATATTCCTGACACAAAGCATGTATGAAATTTGGGACAGTATCAAAAGCCCAAACCTAAAATAATAGATATAGAGGAAGGAGAAGAATCCCAGATCAAGGACCCAGAAAATGTTTTCAACAAAATCAGAAAAAAATTTTCCTAACCTAAAGAAAAAGACAACGATAAAGTCAAAAGCAGGATACAGAACACCAAATAGATTGGGCCAAAAAAGAAAATCACCTCACCACCTAATAATAAAAACACAAAACATGTGGAAAAAATAAAGAATGTTAAAAACTGTAAAAGAAAAGGATCAAGTAACGTATACAGGCAGACCTGTTAAAATTACATGCAACTTCTCAGTGGAGACTCTCAATGCCACAAGGTCTTGGGCAGATGTGCTACAGACTCTAAGAGAACCCAGATGCCAGCATAGACTACTATACCCAGCAAAACTTTTGATCACCAAAGGTGGAGAAAATTTTTATCATATTCCATGATAAAAATAAAATTTAAACAATAGTTATAGACAAATCCAGTCCTACAAATCCAGCCCCACAGAAGAAACTAGAAGGAAAACCCCAACCTCAAGATGGTTCCTCTACCCTTGGAAACATAGGAAATGAATAATCTCACAAGCAAAACCAAAAGAAGGGAAATACACACGTACACACACACACACACACACACACACACACACACACACACACACACACACACACACACCAATATCATCACCACCACCACCACCACCAATGACAAAAATAACAAGAATCAACAACTGTTGGTTACTGACATTTCTCAGTATCAATGGTCTCAATTCTCCAATAAAATATCACAGACTAACAATGGATTATAAAACAGGATCCCTCCTTCTGCTATATCTAAGAAAGACACTTTAACATCAAAGATACACATTAGCTCAGATTAAAGGTTAGAAAAAGATCTGCCAAGCAGATGGACCTAAGAAGCAAGCTGGTATAGCTATTTTAATAGCTAACAAAACACACTTCAAACTAAGACTATTCAAAAGAGATAGGGAAGGACACTACATACTCATCGAAAGAAAAATCTACCAAGATAACATTTCAATTCTTAACATCGATGCTTCAAATATAAGGGCAAACAAGTCTTTAAAAGAAACACTACTACAGTTTAAATCACATATAGACCCTGAAACACTGATAACTGGGAGACTTCAGTATCTCACTTTCACCAATCGATAGGTCATCTAGATAAAAACTACTGTGGCTATCATCACCCCTGATTTCAAGTTGTACCCAGAAATATAGTAATAAAAATTACATGGTATTGGCATAAAAACAGACCAGACACATTGATTAATGAAATCAATTTGAAGACCCAGGACATAAATCTATGTACCTATGGACACCTAATTTCTGATAAAGAAGCCAGAAACATACACTGGAAAAAAAAAGACAGCATCTTTAACAATGGTTCTGGTCAAGCTGGATGCTTGCATGTAGAACAATGCAAATAGAAACATATTTATCACCCTGCATAAAACTCAAGTCCACATGGATCAAAAACCTAAATATAAATCCAGATACACTGAACCTGATAGAAGAGAAAGTGGGGGACTAACCTTTAACCCATTGGCGCAAGAGATGACTTTTTGAAGAGGACATTGATAGCATAGGCCCTAAAATCAATAATTAATAAATGAGGCATCACAAAACTGAGATGCTTCTGTAAGGCAAAGGACACTGTCAGCTGGACAAAGTAGCAGAATGGGCAAAGATTGTTACCAACTCCACATCTGATAGACATCTAATATACAAAATATATAAAGAACTCAAGTGCTAGATAGCAAAAAGCTAAATAATTTAATAAAAAAAATGGGATGTAGATCAAAATAAAAAAATGAAATGTTCAACAAACTTAGCTACCAGGGAAATGCAAATGAAAACTACTTTGAGATTCCATTTACTCCTGTCAGAAAGGCAAGGATCAATAACACAAGTAACACCTCATGCTGGCAAGGATATGGAGCAAGAAGAACACCTCTCCATTACTGGTGGGAGTGCAAACTTGTATGACCACTATGGAAATCAATATCGCATTCCTCTGAAGATTGGGAATTGATTTACCTCAAAACCCAGCATACCACTCTTGGGCGTATATCCAAAGGACGATCCATTCTACCACAAGGACAATTCCTCAACCATGTTCATTGCAGCTTAATTCATAATAGCTAGAAACGAAATAACGTAGATGACCCTTAACAGGAAAATGGATAACCAAACTGTGGTAGAGTTACTCAATTACACAATGAAGTATTTCTTTGCTGTTTTAAGAATAACTTCATGAAATTTGTAACAAATGTATGGAACTAGAAAACATTCTGAGTGAGATAACCCAGACCCAGAAAGACACACAGGGTCTGTTCTCATTTAGAAGTAGATATTAGTCATTAAGTAAATGATAGCCAAGCTATAACGTGTAGATGCAGAGAGGTTAGATAAAAAGGAGGGGTCTAGGGAGGACCCCTGAGCTCAAGTCCAAAATTGAGCTGTCCTACTTAGCGGAGCCCTTAGTTGAGTTGTTGCATAGGAACAAGTATATCAGCTCTAAGTAGCTTCTTCCCTATAGCAGTTGTTAACTGCTTAAATTCTGTGAGGAGGGAGAGAGAGCTCACAGCTCTTCTGTGGCCGAAGCTGTGCTGTGAACTCTCTCCTACAGACGCATTCTTTTTGGACATCTCCATTCCTAACTAGAAGCAATTGTTCACCAGATTTCTGCCTTGTCAGTTGGCCTATTACTCAATCCTGGTTCTCACAGTTAGCTGAAAAAAAAAATGTAAATTTAGTGTCACTCTTAAAACTTATTACTCATGACATGATATGTTAGACTTCATGTAGCTTAAGTAATCAGCAAAACCTATATTAGATAAAAATTTAGAGAAGTCTCATCTATGACTGTGATTTGCAGAGTTTGAAGTCAGTAAAGATTCTAGTCTAAAAAGAACTCTTAAGCAACTAGCATATTCTAAACATTGAAATATTTTACTTTCCTATTTGTTGCTGTTAATTTGGCTTTATTCACTGTCTAAGAATGTTTAATTTAAACATTTAGAATTTACAACCAGCATAATTAAGATTATTTTTTCTGTTTTATGTCATTTGGCAACACTAATATTCCTTTTATACTTTTATCAAAATCCTGGTGGAAATCTAGATCAGAACATAATCAAGAGTTCTTAGATATCAACTTGCTTCTAGTAGCATAAAGAGTCAGCCAGTAGTTGGCCCAGGAGTTGGAGGAACTTTGCCTAATAATCATGGCACAGCTTCTGTTTTTTCGTCTACAGGTTTAGTGGTGGGAATTATGTATTTCAAGCCATGTGGTTCTTCACAGATTGCGTTTTCTTTTTGTGCTTTGCTGGAATTCGGTGTTCACATGAATGCCATGGCTTAAAATATATCAATATATGGAGAGGTCTAAATTATTATTCTAACATGAACCTCTCCCAGGAACAGAAGATTTGGAAATCAAATTGTGTCCATACAGTTGTTTTATCACTCCAAACTAACACATCTTATTGTGTTTGTGTGTCCATATTCAGGAGATGTGTAGTTGTTTCCTCTGAATTCTGACAGTCTCTCCTTGAGAGAGGAGGCCACTCATAAGAAGGTAATGAAATTGTGAGACTCACAGAACTTTTAAGGCCCAGAAAGACCAGAAAGTTTCCAGCTTCACAAGGCCGGTCTGTAAGGTTACATATGTTCTAAGTAGTTGCTGGGTCAGGGGAGCTGCTTTAAAGTTGAGCAGGGAGCTTCAGAGATGCAGCTTTTGTGTTATCAGGGGTGCTGCGGTGGACTTTCCTGCCATGCCTCTGAATTACCCATGCTTCTGTAGGTAATGACAGACCTATGCTTTTGTAGGCAAATCCTACACACTCACTGCTTTACTTGAGCAGAATTATTTTGTCATCATTGCTCTGTCTGGAGTGAATAAACCATCCATGCCTCCCTAGAAAAAGATATACAGCAAGAAGATAGAAATTTTTTATGACTCAGTCACTAGCTCTAAGTTTTTTTAATACAAGAATTGAGTTTCAGCATGAATTTTGGCGATGACATCATCATTTGAACCATACTAAGTTGGTTTATTTTTATTATTGCAGATTCTAGGCAGACCAATTGAAAGACTGTTCCTTAAAGAAAGCTACATCTAAAGCATTAGTAATAGTTACATGAGTAGGTCAATGCAGAGCTGATCTGGGAACTTGATTTATCATATGTTGCTAAAGCATGTTCATAATGGAAGGTGTTGCTCTTGTTAACAGAGACAGAAAGTGGAGTTTAATTAAATTTAAATTTATGCAAGAAGAGTCTGAAGAACTTGTCTGAATAACTCCTCTTCTTTGACATTAATTAGAGAAGAGAGGCTTCTAAAGAGCAAATTGTTTGTTGAGCAGGGACCTATAATCTTTTTGATTCTTGTAAATTGTCCAGGTTATTTTGACTTTGTTAAAAGATAAGGCAGGGCCAGTGAGATGACTCAGCAGGTAAAGGCACCTGCTCCCAAGTCTGTTGACCTCAGCTCCACCCACTGACTCTTATAGTGATAACCACATGCATACCAGAGCACACGTGTAATCTTCTAAATCTTCCACATTTACACACAAAACAAATAAATTAATAAAATACAATAAAAATGGAAAGATAAAAAACCTCATGAATTTCATATAAACCTAGAATTTTTTTTGGAGAAATTGATATTACACCTTTCTATTAATTATAAAAGTACTTGCCTTGAATAACTCCACTTTGTCGATGATACTGAAGTTTATGTCAAGGGCAATAGACAACTGCATTGCTGTCGGGAGGTTCTCAAGCAAGTTGGACTCATCTTTGTAAAAATAGATATATCAATCTCCAAAGTAGAATAATTAGTAGAAACAATTCACCAAAGAGTAAGTAGAAAAATAATTGAAAATGAACAACATGCAAATGTTTTATAAACAAATATATCTTAAAAATCAGCATCTTTATTATAAATATTAGATCTATATACCTACTATCAAGGCATGTGTGTGTATGTGTTTGTACATGCTCATGCACATGTGTGTGTTTAATTCATGTGTGTACATGTGCCATGTGTGCTTGTGTAGAGGCTAGAGGAAGACACCTAGGCTCTTCTTTGATTACTCTCCACTCTGTTTTTTGAGATAGAGGTTCTCACTGATCTAGGAACTCTCTGTCTAGGCTGGCTTGCAAATAGGTTCTACTGATCCTTCTTTACCTTCATTGCACTGGAATTTCAGATGTGTCCCTCTCTGGTTTTAAGAGACAAGGTCTTGCAGTGTAGCCCAGGTTGGCCTTACGGCAATCTTTTTTTCTGCTGGAGCCTCCCAAGTGCTAGAATTACAGGCAAGGACATACTCAGCCCTTCACATATCACAAAGGTGTTCTTTTACTCACAGGAGCAAAGAAGTATTTTACCTATAAACACCTAAATGAATATTCCAGAGCATTGATTTTAGAAATTTTTAGACATTAAATTTAATGCCTGTAAGACAAAGCTTAGTGAATAACGCTAAGATGGAAAAGTGATCTAGGTCTTGTTTCTGTCAGCCCCGACAGCTTAAGGATGGCAACTAATGAGTGGTGCGGTGTTTGAGGGCATATGGAGGTCTGTCATATCCATTATCTTATTTGACCTTTATAATAACCCGAGGGCCAGGAATTTGTTTCTACTTTGCAGATAGAAGAAGAGTAAAAGAATTTAAACACAGAAGACTGTAAGTGACTTGCTGGGTTAAGCATAATTAGTAGACATCTCAACTGGGAATATAATCTAATGAAGAAATGTGCTAAGTGAGTACATCTAGATTATTATTTAGTTGCTTATTAACACGGTAATGAACCTGAATACATTATGGATTTGTTTTTTTACACGTGAATTAAATGATGGACCAGCAGTCTGACAAAATATTTCACAAACAAAATTGCCCATTCTTAATATCAAGTGTGCTTGGGGTTCATGAAGTTGCATTATCTAGATTGTTCTCTCTCTCTCTCTCTCTCTCTCTCTCTCTCTCTCTCTCTCTCTTTCTCTCTCTCTCTCTCTTTACTTGAAACCCTTGAGACAGAGTCTCACTATATAGCCCTGTCTGGTTTGGAACTTGCAATGTAGACCAGCTAGCCTTCAACTCACAGACTCCCTTGCTTCTGTCTTACATCTACTTAAATAAATAAGAAAAATTATTGTGCTATATTGTTAATTTGATTCCAACATAGATCATAAATATAGCAATCTTTCATATAAAACATAATTTGGGGACTAGATTGGTGATTTAGTAGTAAGGAGCACTTGCTGCTCTTGCAGAGGACCTAAGCTCAGTTTCCATTTACATATGTTGGCCCACAACTATCTGTAACTCCAGTTGCAGGGGATTTGAAGCCAGTTTTTGGCCAATGCAGGCACCAGGCATACACGCACTGTACATAAATGCATAAATACATGCAGGTCCTCCCACAAAAAATAAAGTAAAATAAAATAGTTTCTTATTTCTGAGGACTACTTGTCCCAGTAATGCCAGAGTTGAATCTGTGTCTGTAGCTGCTAGTAGTTTCTACTACTGCTAGTAGTAGAAACACTTCTTGTAGTTTCTTTGCCCTTAGAATTGCTCTCATGAGTAGTTGTAGATGTAAAAAGGAGATCCGTGGTGCTCTGAGAGTTCTGAGGGTTGTAGTTATTTACCAGTGGCAGACTGCTGAAGGGAAGTCCTATAACCAGAACAAGTAGATACTTTTTTATCTTAAGAAAATTTGTGACTTGAAAATCTTGGTTTTTTTCACTAAAGGAAGTAGCTTTTTGTTGACTTCTCAGTAGTATTAATTCTTATTTTTTAACAGGAAAAAAACTAAAAATTGAATTCGTTGTCAACTAGGTCATAACAGTTTATATGCTTTAGTAAGATTTGTTTTCTGAGCTCAAGTACTGGTGTTGCAGAGCAGACAATGTTGATAAATAATGGTCTCTTAGAACTAACAGCAAACCATGCTGTGTAGTGAAAATGGCCTGAAAACTCGAGCTTTCTCTGCACACTGTGATCCAGAGGAGAGGAGCTGTCACAGGCAGAACAAGAGTTGGAACAACAAAATCAGACAGAGCTCAGTTCCAGTTATGAGTCTTAGATCAAATTTTGCAGTAGGATCCTCAGCTGTTTCTTTGTTTCTGAAGACGGGTCAATGACACTTAATTCATCCATTTTTGTGTGTGTGTGTGATGTGTATGACATGCAGGTATGTGTGTTGTGCGTGTGTAGCATGCATGTGTTCAGGTGTGTGTATGTGTGTAGAATGTGTTTACTTGTATGTGTATAAGTATATATGTGTGTTGCCTGTGTGTACCCATGCATGCATGTGTGTATATGTGTGTGTGCACATGTGTGTATGGGTGTGTGTGCGTGTGCATGTGTGTGTGTATGTGTGTGTATATGTGAGTGTCTGGGTGTGAGGCAAACTGGGTAATTTCTAGCATCTGGTAGGCACTGAGTAGACTTTCATCATTTTCTTTCAAGACTTGCCTTGGAATATGGCGCTACAATTAAGAAAAATTTATTCATGTTCAATTAATGCTGGAGAGATCATTTGTTTTTCAACCTCATATTCAATTCCAAAGATCTCCTCTTTTTACCTTGCATAATTTTTATTGTGTGATAAAGTTTACAGGAATATAAGCAATCATTGGTCATGCTCACCCAGGATTCTTTGAGAGTTCCACGTATATTCCAGCCAAGTCCGAACTCGATACTGCACACTCTGAGGAATAGAGTATTTGTTCATGTAGGCAATGATATGGTCCATGCAGACGTGGAAGTTATTCTGATTGGCTGTTGCTGCCCCAATTATATCACGCATCTAAAACCATAAATATGGTTATTCACACCCAGGAGAGTAATTCCATCAGAATTGCTTGTCCTTACACAATATCCCTGTCTATTGCCCCGATTGCTTGATTTTAACACACTGACATCAGGTCCTAATAAAAGGTTGGAAATGAGATTATTTCACTGACAATAATAAGGCCCATTAGACCAATAATGTGAGATTTTTGTGAGGCTTTAGTCTCATAACGCAGGTGACTGCACACAATCTTAATATGCTTATAAATTACTGTGAAAATGATAGCTGACATTTTAAAGCAACTATAATCCCTGCACAGATGCAAAGGAAGTGTAATGCGAAATGAGCAATTATCCTGCCGAACAGTTAGTCGGTTTTGAGAGTCTCTTTGCTAAAGTACCTTTCACAGATCAGCCAGGCTGGTTGCCTCTATAGGCTCAACTCTTCATGCAGTTTCAGCCTCTGTTCTTCCCTTTGTGTTGTTTAGACAGATAAAATCAAATTATACCATGCTCAAGGCACAGTATTCAGCAGAAGTTGAAATGTGCTGAAATTACTGAAGCGTTGTCTGCTGCTGTGACAGTCCTTAAGGAACTGTCAGGTTTAGTTCTCGGATGTTTATAACTCAGCCATAAAAACCCACTCTAGGTTAAAAGCTGATCTTTAAGGTCTCAGCACAAAAACGATATATTGCTCGGCTCTTCCTCTCACATAGAGAGAAGCAAGTGGTTATAAATTTGCTTTGACTGTGAGTTTATTATAGAAGGAAAGCCGGGTCTCACCAATACTTTGCTCATTCATTCTAGTAGCTGGAGTCTTTTCTTCTTATGGAAAAAAAACCTCTTGATTTTTCAAAAAGTATGGCTCAAATACCTTACATTGTGATGGCTTCCTCAATTTACAGTTTTAGGGGTAATAGAATTTACTATTTCTTCAAAGTATTTGCAAAGAGCTATACAGACAGTCCTTAATCTCCATCTTTCAGAGCTCTTATTCTTCAATGACTCTCCAAATATTTTTCTATGGTCTTGATACCTAGATCTTCTCTTCCCATGTTCACGTGCCACAAACAGCATTATTAAGTTTTTTAAGGCTGTCAGGCATGGCTTATCACAGCTTGAGTTGAAAGATTTAACAAGGGCGTTAGCTGGTGTACAAGGACAAAGTTAAACATTATTAAGTGATTTGTAGTGTATTCATCTAAGCATCTTCTGTACTATCCTTCACCAGGGTTGGGTTTCACTGATGTAGGAATTGAGGGTAATATGTGTATTCCACAATGAATTCTAGTCTAGGAAAGCATATGATAGCTAGAGAGTTAGAAAATGTCAGGACTTGCATTATATCAGAAAATAGGATTCAGGAATAAATAATGATGGTTAATTTGAGGCACAGTGACTTGTTTGACAAATATATAGAGATTTTGAATACATGGTGATTTTGTCTCAGGCTCTCTTACTTTTGTTTCTGTTTTCCTTCCTAGCATCTTTTAATCATTCTGAGAACTTAAGGCACAAGTCTTTATCTGCAGCTTTAATCTTTCTCTTGCATATCCGTACCACAGTTTCAGGTGTTGCTTGCCCAGGTTACATCTTCAAATGTAATTTGAAAGGCAGGTACATTATACTTATTAAATTTTCACACACATAGGAATCACCAGAAGGAGGGCTACTGATTTCTTTGAGTTAATTTTCCTGAAGTTGTTTGTCCACCATAATTGTTCTCTGGTAGAATTGTGGGGGTCGCTTTTGCATTCTCTCATATCATCCACAAATTGTGATACCTTCACTTCTTCCTTTCCAGTTTACATCTTCTAAGTCTTTTTTTTTTTTTTGTCTTATTACTCTAGCTAGAACTTCAAGTACTATACTGAATAGATAGGAGGGGAGTGGGCAACTTTATTTTACCACTGACTTTAGTGGGATTGCTTCAAATTTCTCTGCATAAAATTTGCTATTGGCTATTGGCTTGCTGCATATTACTCTTATTATATTTATGTATGTCCCTTGAATCCCTGATCTCTCCAAGACTTTTAACACAAGGAGGACTCTTACAACTGATAAACAACTTCAGCAAAGTGGCCGAATATAAACTTGAAGTTCTAGCTAGAGCAATAAGACAACTAAAGGAGATCAAGGGGCTATACATTGGAAAGGAATAAGTCAAAGTATAGCTCTTTGGAGATGATACAATAAAATACATAAGTGACCCAAAAAATTGTACCAGAGAACTCCTACAGCTTATAAACATTTTCAGTGTAGTGATTGAATACAAAGTTAACTAAAAAAATATCATTATTCATCCTTTATACAAATGATAAAAATGCTGAGAAAGGAATTAGGGAAACAGTGCCTTTCACAATAACCACAAATAATATAAAATGTCTTGGTGTAACTTTAACCTAGCAAGTGAAATATCTATATTACAAAACTTCAAGTACCTGAAAAAAGAAATTGAAGGAGACCCCAGAAGATGGAAATATCTCCTATGGTCATGGGTTAGTAGAGTTAACATAGTACACATGGCCATCTTACTGAAAGCAATCTGCAGATTCAATTCAATTCCCATCAAAATTCCAACACAACTTTTTTTAGACCTTAAAAGAACAATTCTTCACTTTGTATGGAATAACACAAAACACAGGATAGCTAATAGAATCCTGTCGATAAAAGAACTTCTGGAAGAATCACCATTCCTTACTTCAGGTTGTACTACAGAGCAATAGTAATACAAATTGCATAGTATTGGTGCAGAAACAGACAATTGATCAATGGACTAGATTCAAAGACCCAGAAATAAAGCCACATACCTATGGATACTTGATTTTTGACAAGGAAGTCAAACTATACAATGGAAAAAAGAAAGCATCTTCAACAAATGATGCTGGTCTAACTGGCAGTCTGCATGTAGAAGAATGCAAATAGATTCATATTTATCACCTTCATAAAACTCAAGTCCAAGTGGATCAAGGACCTCAACATAAAACTGAATACACTGAATCTAATAGAAGAGAAAACAGGAAACAGCCTTTAATGCATTGGCACAGGAGAAAGTTTCCTGAACAGAACACCAATGGCTCAGGCTCTAACATTAACAATTGATAAATGGAACCTTATAAAACTGTAAAGCTTCTGTAAGGCAAAAGACGCTGTCAATAGGATAAAATGTCAATCTACAGCTTGGGAAAATATCTTCATTAACGCTATATCTGAAAGAGGGCTAATAGCCAAAATATATAAAGAATTGAAAAAATTGGACATCAACAAACCAAATAACCCATTTAAAAATAGGATATAGATCCAAACGGAATTATCAACAGAGGGATCTCTAATGGCTGGTAAACACTTAAAGAAATATTCAATACTCTTATTCATCAGGGAAGTACAAATCAAAACGACCCTGAAATTCCACCATACTAAATCAGAATGTCTAGATCAAAAACTCAATTGACAGCACATGTTGGAGAGGGTGTGGAACAATAATAACAATTCTTCATTGCTGGTGGGACTGCAAACTTGTACAACCACTCTGAAAATCAATCTAATGGTTTATGAAGAAAGTGGAAATAGTTCTACCTGAAGACCCAGCTATACTGCACCTGGGCATATACCCAAAATATACTCCACCATACCACAAAGACACATGCTCCACTATGCTGATGGCAGCTTTATTTGTAATAGCCACAAGTGGAAGCAACCCAGATGTTCCTCAACCAAAAAATGTAGACAAAAAATATGGTTCATTTACAAAATGTAATACTATTCAGCTATTAAAAACAAGGTCTTTACGAATTTTGCAGGCAAATGGTTGGAACTAGAAAATATCATCCTGAGTAAGGTAACCTAGACCCAAAAGGATATGCATGGTATGTACTCACTGATAAATGGATATTAGCCAAAAGTACAGAATACCCAAGATACACACTACAGGCCTAAAACAGCTAAACAAGAAAGAAGGCCTAAGTGAGGATGCTTGAATCCCACTTAGAAGGGGGAACAAAATAGTCACAGGAAGCAGAGGGAGGGAGGGACCTGGGTGGGAGAAGGGAGTGCAAGGGGAATAGGTGGACAGAATCAGGTACAGGGAGAGACAGGAGGGAGGAACTGAGGGCCAGAGAATGAATGGACATATGCAGCTCCTGGAGCTCCTGATAGGAGCTCAGCGGAACATCTAGAAAGCCCTGAGACCTGGGATGGGGGAGATTCCAAGGAGTTAAAGCCCAACAGTGTATAGAACCTAAGGAAAACATCTCCAGTAGCCAGACAGGACTCCCAGTGGAGGGATGGGTACACCAACCCACTCACAAAAGTTTTGACCCAAAATTGGTTTGTATAAAAGAAGTGAATGAACAAAGTTGGAGTAGAGTCTGAAGGAGGAATGGCTGGCCAGTGACCAGCCCAACCTGAGTCCCATCCGACGGGCAGGCACCAATTCCTGACACTATTAGTGACGCTATGTTGTGCATGAAGACTAGAGTTTACTATCATAGCTGTCCCCTGAGAGGCTATACCCAGAAGTTGACTGAGACAGATTCAGATACCCACAGACAAACATTGGAAGAGTTAGGGGAAGTATTGAAGACTCTGAAGGAGACAGCAACAGGAAGACAAGAAGTGTCAACTACCTTGGACTCCTGGGAGCTCGCAGAGACTGAGCCACCAACCAAAGGACATACACAGACTGGTCCAAGGCCCCCAGCATATGTGTAACACGGACTGCCTTCTCTAGCTTTAGTGGAAAAGGATGAGCCTACTCTTGCAGAGACTTGATGCACCATGGTGGAGGGAAACCGGGGGGGTGGGGGGCTACCAGATCAGAGGAGAAGGGGAAGGGGAATGAAGGAGAGCAGTATTTGGGATGCAAACAAATAAATAAATTAATTTATATTTAAAAAGAAGAGCCACCAAACGATTTTTAAAGATGAATGGTTTGAGTAGGGTCTGAAGTAGAGTTCCAGTTTAGACTTTCTCAGGTGATGTAACTGCGGCTGTCCAGGGAAAGCATTGCACTCTGGCTGGGCAGACATCATTTTCAGTTTTCTCTTTTTATTGATTTTGAGACATATTCTAGCAATGCAGTCCAGGCTGAGCTCGAATTTGCTACGTAAACTAAGCTGGCTTTGATTTTCCCCTTCCTCTTGCTTCTGCTTCCCAAGTGCTCAGTTCATGGCACACAGATATCATTTTCTAATCTTTTGAAAATTGCTTTGCACACACCAAGTGCTCAATATGTATTGGATTTTACTTTAACTGTCAATATAATCACATATTGTTCTATTTTAAGACAGTATGAATCTAAGGTATGAATTGCAATGGCTCTTCATCTTGTCTCTTTTTGAGACAGAGTTTCACTATGTAGCTCTGAATGTCCTGGAACTTACTATATAGACCAGGGTAGCCTCAAACTCATAGAGACCTTCTTGCCTCTGCCTTCCATATTCTGGGATTAAAGATGTGTGCCACCACATCCTGCTTGACCCCTTAATCTCTTTAAACTTGAATCTCTTCATTTGTAACAATGGGAAACCAGTGAATGTACCCCACGTGGATTTATGATACATTATGACATAATGCATTTTTCTTTTGCTGTTTCACTGCATTGAAATTTAAATTGAAAATTTTCCTACTAGTTTTATATTTTAACAGTTAGTAAATTTCCCCATCCATTGATATGATAGTTTACACTTATAATGCTTAACTTCTTGAAACTCACTTTCCAATGCCTAAATGTTTTCTCCATGGAGTTGTCTCTCCAACTTTCCTTTGTAGTTCAGTAACACATCTAAGCTGAAGCTGACATGCCCCTGTGCATTGACAATAGCTGCCAATCTGTTGTCTGTATTTTAATGTGTTTGTATTCTGAGGCTTGCTTGCTCCTCCTAGCTGTAGCCAGTTTCTGAGCAATAGTCATACAGTCTCAGAGACTCTCTCCTTAGAGTGTTTTTTATATATAATTCAAGTTAACTAATCCATAATTCCTACTCTTTATATAGTCTCCTTATCTACCTGTACTATAGGATAGTACTAGGCACTGGAACAGTAGACCTACCTCTCAAAGCTTAATGAAATTACCCGAATTAGCTAACTTTGATGCTTACCCAGCTGTAGTGCCTCCCTGTCTAGTAATTCATTATTTTATTCAACATCCTCATCTTTATGGTATGGAATGCTCCCTTCTTTTAATACCCATGACCACTTTTCAATAGCAATTGTCCTTAATCTGCTAGTTACTACACATAAGCAATAATAAAACACAAATTTAGGACTGGAGAGACGGCTCAACGGTTAAAAGCACTGACTGCTCTTCCAGAGGTCCTGAGTTCAATTCCTAGCAACCACATGGTAGCTCACAACCATCTGTAATGGGATCTGATGCCCTCTTCTGGAGTGTCTAAAGACACCTAGAATGTACTCATATACATAAAATAATAAATAAATCTTAAAAATACGTATTTAAAAATCTGACCTTATTTGGTTTATGTTACAATTAACATTGAATCTCCTTATTCAATGCCCTTCCTAGGCTAGCTTCCCATTGTGTTCGAAGCAAAACTCAAATTTAATATTTGAATTCTTAAAATATTTTGTTCTTGACTTTGTTTCTTACTTCCAAAAGCTCTTTGGCTTACCACAGCTGTTTGAATCTTAAACACATTTCATACTTTACCACTGACATATTTTCATAACTGATTATGATCAACGGAACTACCTGTTGCTGATAACTGGCTACTGCCTAACTCTTGAAAATCCCTCATATGCATCTGTTCCAGAAAACCTGAGAGGCTTCCCTTTTCTGAACAGCGGACAGCTTCTGAACTCTTCTGCCATATGCCATATTTAGCAGACACTTAACATCAATAGATGCACTATTTGAGTTCTGACAATTTTTGAGCAGTATCAAATATCATAAGTTGTTCTTATTGGAACAGAATGGATTTTTATCCATACTTCAGTGAATGTGTTAGGAATCAATAGCTTTTCTAGTGGCATTATTGATTTTGTGATACCGTTTGGGTCTTAAATCATGCATTATAGCCTTATATGGACTTGCATAACTGAATGTGGGAGCTGCAAAATTGAGAAAATAAACATTTTCTGAATGCTTAATGACCAAAAATTAATTGAGTAAAATATCTAATGAGTCCGAAGTATCTCTCGTAGAGTTTGCCAGGCTGTCCTGTATAACTTCACTGTATCTAGCCTTACTTCTGATACAGCACAGGCCCACTTTGCATTGTGCACTTTGTAACACATTATGCAAGAATACATGCTCCTTGAAACACCTGGCTCAAATTCTAGATTCCATTATGTATTATGAATTATAATGTTTTTACTGTAAATTCAGAGTTTATATCCTAACAAAATTGGCTGGCAGGTCTTCTGGAAGATTTAATGCCTAAAAAGGAAAACCATCTGGGTAAGGCAGCACTTATATGTAATTCCAGCACTAAAAATTTGAATGCATTTTTCAATGAGAGGAAAGAGGAGCATAAGTTTGAGAGTAGCATAGACTAAGCAACAAGACTGTTACATCACCAAAAGTCAATGTTGTAATGTTGATCCAGGTACATTCTATTCCACACCATTAAATAGGTGAAAGGTAGCAAAACAAGAAAGAGAAAGGAGCAAAAGAAGCACAGATTTCAATATTTCCTCTATAAGATTTATAAATATTTGTTAACCTTTCAAAAATAAACATACTTTGTACTTAGAGATTCACCGTCAGCTTACCTGACCAATTAAGCTGGAGAACACAAAAATTCCAGAAAAGAAATTCAAGAGTTGAAAAAGAATTTCAAATGAAGTCTGTGGTTCTGGAAGGCCCCCGATAGTAATTAAAGTTCGAACTGCCCAATAAAAACATCGCAGATACCTGAAAAAAAGATGCATAGGTTCTCTTGAACATATCATTGTAACACCATTTGCTCATACACACAGATCATGTATGCAGGAACTGGCAAAGATGTGTGCTACTGTAAACTTCTTAATAAACATAGGAAACACTCATGATTAAACACTGAAACACAAGGAGGGTATTTACTAGCTATTTCCAAAAATTGGTGGACTGTTTTATCAGGCTTCTATTTCTTGGGTGAGAGATTTGTACAAAACTTAGCAAAGATGCACTTTCTATGTTCCACAATAAATGAGCAACTTGGAGTAACTTGGATGTTTGGAGACATCTAGGAAAATGAGTTTGAGGTCATCTGCATTGTCCCTTGAATCTTACTGTTAGCTTGATATGCATGTTTTTCTCCATATAATGTCTTCTTGGAATACCCAAGGTATGCTAGTACCTTACACGTCTGAGCCTAGTCTGGTTGGTAGTAGATAACAGTAGAAAGATAGCTTATCCTCTTAATGAGACTAGATTGTGCTTCCCCATACTCTGCCTGTCTCCTCAACATGGACATTTTTTTCAGTTGCAAAATAAGTTTTTTCCCTATATACTTTCCTTTTGTCTCTTTAGAGATCTTCCCTACATCTTCACCCACCCAACTAAATACCTTTTCCCCCTGTCTTTTTTAGAAACTAACAGACCAACCAACAAACAAACCAGAAGAAAACAAAGGAAAGAGACAGAAAAAACAAATAACACAACATAAAACAAAACAAAAACAAAGAAAAAGATTCAGAAATACAAATGCATGAAGAGCCCCCCACACACCATAAGAACGTAGAAATAAATAAATAAAAATAAAATCACAATATATAAGTTAATGGACTTCTTAACAGCAATTACTTCCTTTAGATTGATCATAGCCCAATATGTAGTTTAAGAGGATCTTATCATCCTGAAAGCCCATAATATTGTAATCTCTTGCCTTGTTCTATTTGTCAAGCAAATCCCTAGGGCTAGCTTGAATTAATTAGAAGATGCATTAGACTCTATCTTTCAATGAGAAGTATAGCAAACAATTTGAGGCTATCTTTAAATTGCCTGGGCTGATGAGATGACTCAGCAGGTAAAGATACTTGCCTGATAACCTGAATTCAATAACTGGGAATCCACATCGGAAAAGGAGAACCCCACATGCACATTGTGCTATCCCTAATCCCTCTAAAACAAATAAATGTAATAAAATTTCAGTTACCAAACTAGCAACATGTGGAGAATGTTAATAACTCTTTATAATTTAGATTTAATTGTTTCCAGAGATGAAAAATAGAGCACATAAATATGTTCACTATCTTTTCTAAATATTTTTTCATTTATTTATATATTCACTTTATATCCCAGTACCAGTCCCCATCCTCCCATTTCTCTCCTCATGCAACTCCTCCCCCAATTACCCCTTCTACTTTTCTTCTGAGAAGGGGGGAACACCCACCCCCGGGTATCACCCCAATACTACTCAGCTATTAAAAAGAAGAACATAATGAATTTTCCAGGCAAATGGATGGGAGTAGAAAATATCATCCTGAGTGAGGTAACCAGACCCAAAAGGACATGCATGGTATGTACTCACTTATAAGTGGATAATAGCTATAAAGTACAGGATACTCACGCTACAATACGCAGATCCAAAGAAACAAAATAACAAGAAGGTTCCGAGGGAGGATGCTTGAATCTTTCTCAGAAGGGAAAATGAAATAGATGTTGGAGGTAGATGAAGAGAAGGAAATGGATGGGATAGGGGATGGAAATGGGAACAGGGCGTGGGGATCAGGTGTAGGGAGAACAGGGGAGAGAGAACATTCAGTGGACCCCCATCTCTATATATTGATTATACTACTGAATATGCAAATGTGAAAAGAAATAAGGGTACTACTACTTTCTAAGTAGGGAAAGAAATCATTTTTGGATAGAATAGGTTGTTTATCTAGAACTTCAGAACACCAAATAAAACTACTTGGCTCTGATAACACAGCCTGGTTCAGACATTCCTACTGTATCCTTAAAAAACTTCCTACATGTGGAAGGGGGACAGAGGATTGTAAGACTCAGGGATTCGGGGACTAGAGTGAAACAGTGACTTTTGGACATGACCGGATGGCTGAACTCTTGTGCTCTCAGCACCTGTGGGTGCCTCACAGTACCTGCACAAGCCGGTGAGCTCTCTTTGGCAGAGAGTGAGAGGGTATTGGCGAGACCCACTCCTGACTCAAGAGCTGTAGACAGTGGATGGCTTCTGGGGCAAAGACAGTCACTTTTGCTTAAGGGTGTGCATCTTGTTAGGCAAACTATGTTTCAATGGATGGTTTCACACCTAGGAATATATAGGTAACACAAATTGGAGTCACAATTTCTCTTTAAGACGTTAAGTTTGGTGTGGTAGGGAGGTCAGGCAGATTTGTGAGGAGTTAGAGAGAGGAGTGGCAGATAAATAATGACCACAGTAAATTATATAAAATTCTCAAGGAATTGATATAAGCAAATTAAAAAAAAACAAATATTTTATAGATAGATAATGGATTCAGTGGCTCTCAATTAGTTTTTTTTTTTCCTGGTGTTCATGGTAGATTAGAACTTTTTGCAGAATTCTGCCTTAGTTACATTTTTATTTATAAAATAGAAGTACTAAATGACTCAGTTGTACTACTCCTGGGTATATTTCTAAAAGATTTTGTATCCTACTACAGAGGCTGTCATACACATCCATGCTCACTGTTGCACTATACGCAGCAGACAGGAAGTTAAATAAGCTTGGATTTCTAACAGTTGATGAATGGGTAAGGAAAATATGTAACATGCAATTAAATTTTATTTAGTTATAAAATTAGTTATAAAAGTTTTAAAAAATGAGTTGAACTGGAAAACATTAATTAAAGAGGCAACTCAATATCAGAAAGACAAATACTTTATGTTCTCTCTCATATTCAGACCTAGGTGGCATAAATGATGGTAAATACCAGGATACTAGGAAGGCATCAATGAAATGGAAAAGAGACTTTAAGGGAGCATTGGGAAGAGAATAGAACATATGAGATAATAAAGTGGAAATACTGGGGACAGTATTTCAGTGAGGTTCAGTGAGGAGGAGGGACAGAAAGATGAGGAAGAGGAGGGTGAATATAAAACCAACCAAAATGACGTATGTTCAAAAGTCCCATAAGGAAAACTGCTCCTTTGTAGGTCAATTAAAATATTGAAGCATTCTGGGGGGTGGGGTTCAAGAGACTGATCACTGGGAAAAGTCCTTGTTTCACAGATCTGACAACCTGAGTTCAAGCCTTGGATTTCATGTAAAGGTAGAAGGAGAAAAGTAACTCCAGAAAGTTGTACTCTGACGTCCGTATGTATGGAAGCATGTCTCCTAATAACAGTTAATAAGTTAAAAAGCAGGTTTTATTTCTTGTTCTGTGTTACAAGAGAAGGAACACTTTAGAACTCTATGACTGTATTAGTCTTTAAACAAGGGTAATCGTTTTCAAATACCAAAAAAATGGAGTTTTAGAAAGAATGAAACATGCTGGTGTCGAATTTATTACTCAATAAAACAAAATCTATAAGTAAATAATTTTCAAATTCAATTTTTAAAGGATGTGGAATTTTTTATTCTTCTCTCTTATATTATATCCCAACAGCAGTTTCCCCTTTCTCCACTTTTCCAGCCCTTTCCCCACATCCATTCTCCACCATATCTCCTCTTCCATTTCCCTTCAAAAAGAACAGGGATATCCATTGAAGATGGCATGTCAGGTTACAATAAGCCCAAGGACATAACCTCATAGCAAGGCTAGATGAGGTAACTCATGAAGGAGACTGAGGTCTCAAAGCAGGCAGAAGAGTTAGAGGCAACTCCTCCTCTGTTAAGAGTTCCCCAAGAACACCAAGCTACCCAACTGTAACATATCTATAGATGAACTAGCTCGGATCCATACAGGCTCCCTAATTGTCACTCAAGTCTCTGTGAGTCCACAGAATCAAGGGCTCATAGGATGCGGGATATTTTTTGTTTGTTTGTTTGTTTGGTTGGTTTTTTCTGGGACAGGGTTTCTCTGTGTAGCCCTGGCTGTCCTGGAACTCACTCTGTAGACCAGGCTGGCCTCGAACTCAGAAATCCGCCTGCCTCTGCCTCCCGAGTGCTGGGATTAAAGGCGAGCGCCACCACTGCCCGGCGGATGTGGGATATTTTTAACTTGGTACTTATAGGACTCACCACCACAACAAAACTAGTAACAAAGAGCCCGCTAACTTTTTTTGGAGTGTTTAAAATCATGTGCCAAGACAGTAAAACTATCACTGAGTAAGTGTCCAGATGGCTTTAGCTTATAATGGCAGACTTGATTTCAAAGAAACAAAGCACAAAAGTAAATTTATAGGTACACTTCAACTTTTCAAGTCCTAATTTTAAGCATACCACCATTTAATTTATTTTGGTTACAAGTTCTGTAGATTCTGTTTCTTTAAAATAAGGAAACTTATAAAATTTAATACCTCGAAAGAGTGAGAAGAGGCTAGGTGTTTTTCCTATGTGGTCAGTTCTATTATACATCACTTTTGAACAAACACAGTATTATCTACTTTCACCTTCTTATTTATAAATGTTAAAAATGACAGCTAAATCTGAATTGTTGGCATTGATTTCCCAAGTCTCAAGGGTTAGCTTTGAACTTAAAATATTAAATAGTATGCCACGTTAATTGGAAAATGTTCTGCCCTGATGCTTTGTGGCTTATTTTTGGATTCTTTTCTCAGACATGTCTTACACACTAAGACATGCCCAGCCAAAGGTAAGATTTGTAATTTAATTAGATGGCATCATATTGATTTTCTAGGATTAGCTTAACTAGTCAAGGGTATCTATCTCTAATGTCTAACTCCAGGCAGATAAATCTTTTCAAGGAGATCCCATCTGGCTGATTTAATACATAGACTCTCTATAAACTTAATGCATGACAAGACACAGCTCCCAGTTAAAACAATACAAAAAAATTTAATATTGAACATGAAGGAAATGTAAAACTGGAAATTCTGCTTCTGTAAACATATCAGAAACTCAAGAAACAATATAAATAAATATTGAATAAATAATCTAAACAAAAAGTATAAAAACCCTCAGTATGATCAATCATGAGGAAAGTGCAAATCAAACCTATATTGAGGTTACCACCTTACTCATTAGAATATCCATAATTAAAAAGACATTTTAAAAATGTGAGATGCCAATGTTCTGTTTTCTATACTGGTTTCCAAGTCCTGACCATATAGAGACACTCATTTCACGCCATACTTGTACTGGCTAGTTTTGTGTGTCAACTTAACACAAGCTGAAGTTATCACAGAGAAAGGAGTTTCAGTTGAGGAAATGCCTCCATGAGATCCAGTGGTAAGGCATTTTTCTCAATTAGTGACCAAGGGGGGAGGGCCCCTTGTGGGTGGTACCACCCCTTTCGGCTGGTAGTGTTGGGCTCTATAAGAAAGCCAGCTGAGCAAGCCAGGAGAAACAAGCAAGCGAGTAAGGAACATCCCTCCATGGCTTCTGCATCAGCTCCTGATCCCTGACCTGCTTGAGTTCTAGTCCTGACTTCCTTTAGTGATGAACAGCAGCATGGAAGTGTAAGTTCAATAAACCCTTTCCTCCCCAACTTGCTTCTTGGTCATGATGTTTGTACAGGAATAGAAACCCTGACTAAGACAATCCTTTTCTGTGTTTCCCACAACACCTGTTTTTTTTGTTTTTGTTTTTGTTTTTTGTTTTTTGTTTTGTTTTGTTTTGTTTTTGATTATTGCAGTTCTAGCTGTGGCAATATGATACCATGTTATAGTTTTGATATGCATTTCCTGATGATTAATGATGTTGACCACCCTTTATGTTCTTATCCGGCATTTCTCTATATTCAAGAAGTGTCCTTTAAAGATTTGCTCATTAAAAGCTTTTGATATTAAATTGCAGGAATTTCTTATATTTAGGACATTAACCTGCTATCATGTAATATGGTTTGTAAATATCCTCTCCAGTTGTGATTTATTGATTATTTTGCTTCTTGTATAAGACATTTTTAGTTTGACAGAAACCTATGTTTGTTTCTGGTGTAGAATGTTTTTAGTGTGATGGAAACCCGTGCATTTGCCTTTGCTTTGTGTTTGAGGAGCCATGTTAAACATATCATTGTCCAAGAAAGGTCAGGAAGATATCCTGCTTTGCTTTCTTCTGATAGTTTCATAGCTTGGAGTCTCACATTTGAGTGTTCAATCCAATTACTTGACTTTTGTGGGTGGTGTAAGATAGGCAAAGAGTCCATTGGGATTTTGACAGTTTGCCCTGAGTTGGTCACTTGAACAATAATCATTCATTCAGTCTATAAGCCCAGATGTCATTCTATTGAATAACTTCAGTTTCACATGCTTTCATTCGCATGATGTAGTTTTCAGTGTACCTCTGTTGGACTTCTTATTTTTTTATTCCACTTGATGGTGTTTTAAAAAGAACCATTTACTCCATAAGTTCATAAAATGTCATCACAAAGTATGCATGCTTTGTGTAGTCTATTGAGAGTTATCTGTGTTCATGTAATTTATTTATTCAGATTGCTAAGTACTATCTGTTGTATGTATATAGTACAACTTTCAAAACCATCTCTACATTCCTTGGTTATATAAAATTTCTCATTATTGTGAATCTGGTCTCTTCGAGAATTCTTATGTATTTCCCCCACTTGGATATATATATATATATATATATATATATATATATATATATATATATATATATATATATTTTTTTTTTTTTTTTAATTTCTCTTCAATAAAAAAGTGTGCAAAATTTCGGTTGCAATGTAAATGCATGATTAATGGATAAAAATCACCAAACCTTCATGATCTTTTCTTAAAATTGTTATATTCTTTGGGTATGGTGGCATGTACTTTTAATTCCAGCACTGGGGAGGCAAGGACAGACAAATCTCTCAGAATTCAAGGACAGCCTGGTCTGCATAATAAGTTCCAGGCCAGCCAGAACTACATAGAGAGATCCCGTCTCAAAAAATCATTAAATCATTTTACTTCCATGCCAATAATGCACAAAAAGTGAATAGTTCCAATTTACTCTAACAGTTGATACTCTAACTTATGATGGATAATTGTAATTGTCTACATTACAGGACTGTGAAGTATTTAGAAGAGTAATCAAAGCACACCCCTTGGGGTGGCATTTCCAGAGAGAATTAAAGAAGCTGGGGATATTTCCTGAATGTTCCCGGCACCATCTCATGAACTGGAACCTGGGCAGAATAGAGAGAGATAAAGGAGAAAGAACAATAGCTCCAGAGGCTTGCTCTCTTTCTGCTTCCTGGCTACCAACTACAATATGCTATCTGCTGCCCTAAACACTTCCTGGTGTTCCTGATGTTGCTGTTTCTGGTGTTCTGTCTCATCTCAGGTCCACTGTAATGGAGCCTGCTTACACTGAAGTGAAACCTTTGAAGCTATAAACCAAAACAACCTCTTTCCCAATTAAATCGTCTCATTCAGATATTTTCCAGAGAGATGAAACCTGACTAATGTATACTGCTCATCTTACATAACACTTGCATCACCAGTCTTTACTGTTAGCTACTTTGGTATTAATGTACTTAACATAGTTGGCGTCTTAATTTTCCATAAAATTATCCATATTAAAGTAACTATCTAAATCAACTCACATTCTAAGTTCATTTTATTTATACATTTACAAGATTGATTTTAAAATTTCTAAGACCATGCTTACTCTGTGTGTATGTGTGTTTCACAATCAGTGGCCTTTGACTATAAGATTTAAAAAAAAAAATCAGGTCTAAAATGGATGAATGGGAAAAGAGGCCATGATTTGGAAGAGAGAAAGGAGCAGTGTAAGGGATTGTTTGGATGAGGGAAATGGGAGGGGCAATGATGTAGTTATATTGTTCCATCAAAAATATTTAGAAAATCAGTGCTGGTTAAAAATCCGACAATTATAACTCTTTACACACAACTGACTTGCTTTGGGTAGTATATAATGTTTGACATTTCACTCTCTTTGCTCTCCATCCCAAGGTGGCTATGTATTGTCATTTTTTTAAGACTTCCTTTTTTCTAGAGAATACATTTTCTTCTAATGCTAATGTCATCTCACTGGAAGAGGTTAGTCTTGTCTATGTTATAGAAGGTCTTTGTATCTACTGAAAGGAAATTTTGCTATTAAGCAACTCAGTTGTTATGATTGAACCCTGATATTTTTGTATTAAAATTTTCAAGTGATCTCTTTTATTCATGAGACCCTTATTGCTTAATTGTCAAATTCTATTTATGAATCTTGTTATTCTCTATTTAGTTTAGTTGGTGGTTATAGCTGACTCATAAATTCATAAAACCCTTCAATGATCAACTAATTAGCTATTACACCTGCTCCTAAATAATTAACATTAATTATTACTAACAATTATCATTGTAGTTATTAAGTTACCCCCAAACTTTTTAAAGTATAATTTAGAGTAAGAATTACATTTGCAGATCAACCTAGGATACAGATATAGACACAAACACATACACACACACTCTTACACACTCATACACACAAATACACACACAAACACACACACTCACACAGACACACAAACATACAAACATGCACACACCTACACATAAGACCACACACAGAGACACACCTTCACATATACCGATACCCCCACATACACCCCTAACACACAATCATACATGTACACACACACACACACACATTCAGACACACATGCACATACCCACACATACATACACCCGCCACATACAGACATAATGCATACATATACTCATATATGAATATAGACACACATACACACATACATACAGACAAGCAGATACACAGACACCCCCACATACACATTCACACACCCAGACATACACACATACACACACACACACACACACACTTACACACAATATACACAGACAGAAACAGACACACATATACATGCATATACATACATGCACACATCCACACACACATGTACATACACACACATGCAGATACACACATGCACACATCTACACATATACACTCACCACACACACATACTACACATGCACACACTCACACACACATATAGACACATACACACACATGCATATGGACATATATATGCACACATACACACATGCATGCGCACACACATCTACCCTCCACAAACACACACAGACACACCACACATGCACACACTGACACACACATGCTTACACTCACAGACATACACACAAGCATACACATACATACAGACACACACATATACACCCACACACATACAAACATACACACATATACACCTACATACAGACATACACAAGCAGATACACACACACACAGACACAGACACACACATACCTGCTTTGTATCAGATATTCTCTGATAGTTTCTATTCTATCTTACACTTTTTCACTTAAAAGCATACTTACACACAAGAGAGGTTTTACTGCTTATGGCTGAACAGTGACTAACAGTCGTCTTTATTGATGTAGCTACTGGTAGGCTGCTTATTTTTCCATAACCTCCTATTCATGCTCTTGTAAAAAATCCAAATTAATACAGAGAGAGAGAGAGAGAGAGAGAGAGAGAGAGAGAGAGAGAGAGAGAGAGAGAAGAGGAACTAGTTTGGAAGAGGAAGGCAAGCAATGAGAGTAGGAAGAGGATAAGCAAGGATTTTGAGAGGTGTCAATCTGGCTAAAATACATTATATACCCTCATGAACAGATAGCATAATAAAACTCATTGTATACAACTAACATATGCTTATAAAAGCTTGGAAAAATGATGACTTATGAAAATTCTTATACCCAAACTGAAAATTTAGAAGAACAAAGAAAAGTCTCTTTCGAAATTAGAACTCACTTGTTTCCTTCACCATTATAGACCCATTTAGTTGAGCCAATTCCTTCATAGTCTGAAGCCCAGTAATAAACACAGGTGTTAACGTGCAGGAGAAACAGCAAGTAGCCAGTTGTTCGGATGACTCTGTCAGAGAGAATAAGTGCTTGACGTTTTTGGAATACGGCTGATTTCAACATTTTCTTTTTCTCTATGCTTCCAATGAGCCCTCTTGCTTTAGATTTGCTAAGTGTCAACTCTCATTTGTGCAGTAGAAAGCGAAGGTGACACCACATGTTGTCTGCCTGCAGAGTCTTGAATGGGCTTGACGGAGTGTAAAGAATGTCTTCATTTCTTTGCACAGATGGTGTGAGTCAACTCTGTGAAAGACATGCCTCAAGAGTTGCTTCTTCATTTTGAGTCCCATAAAATACACCACACTGATTTACCTGGATATCAGAAAGGCTCACAGGACTTCATGCTGTGATGAACTGTGACTGAAGGTCTCTACTCAGGAAGTTCAGAATAGCAAATGAGTTAAATTTAGGCTAGGCATAAATTGTCGTGAGAGACAGAGAGCTGACTTGCAAGAGTATTCTCGTCTCTTATTGTTTAAACTGCTAACATGATAGGTTCTCTTCCTTACTTTAAACTAAGTGTACTTGAAACATCCCAATTTGCTTTAGAATATGCACTCATTTTATATAGCAGAATAGAAAATGTCCCATGTTTTTGAGCAGGGAGGTCATTTTCTCCTGAATGACTCCTAAAATGTTCTGCCACCACTTTCTCTGCTTCCTCCAAATTTATCACAGAAACTCACCTGTAGACATATGCTTTGTCCATTATAGATTCCAGGTGATGGTTAAACTCAAAGAATGAATTATACTGTATAAGAAATAAGCAAAAGAAATAAAAAATAAGTTAACTGGATGCTTATTTAGATAAGACTATATAACATAGATTTTATTTTTATTGGATATGATTTTGTTCATGCCTTTAAGAAACTCCCATGTGATATTTAATGATATTTTCTTTAAATGGTATTTTCACCTGGTGCCAAGACTATAGAGCTGATTGTTTTATTTTATTTCTATACTTTCATTAGTCTTATTTGTGATGCATGCTGAAAACCAATAATGGGTTTCTTTCTAATGCATATAGTAAAAGTCTACCGTACAATGATTAAACTATGCTTCTAAAACAAAAATAAAAGAAGAAAAATATGTTGCTGTTAACAGTACCTTTGTTTTTAAGTAAGAGGCAGTAAATCTAAATATTTTTTCAAAATGTAGAGTCCACTAAACATTAGTAGAGGCTGTGTTCTGTGCTATCTGTAGGTTCAATGGCTTTATGTGATCTAATCAAAACAGAGATGCTGTTTCCCTCAAGGTTCTTAAATGTGCAGATGCATACAAAGGATATTTACTCAGCTGTAAGGAAAAATGAAATCATGACATTTTCAGGTAAATGAATGGAACTAGAGAAAATACCGAGTGAGGTAACTCAGGCACAGGTGACAAATGCTGCACATTCTCTTTCATTTCTAGTTCTGTCTCAGCTCTCACTTGTTTGGGGTACTCCTATCTCATCCTCTCCTCCTTCCTTCGTTTCTATAGGACATAGGGCACAGAATAGGACCATGGAACCACCATGAATCCCAGAGCAAAATGTCAGCACTATTGCTGATGTGATTCTGGAAAAATCTTTTACTTCATACCTTGGCTCCTTACCTAAAAGGGATATAATGAGAGGAGTTTATTCAGGTGTGCATTGACAGGCTGGATATGCTTAGAAAGAGAAGATCTTAAAGGCAGGAGTCCTATACTTACTCCAAAATGTCATCCAGTCTATATGTGGCTGCTGAACCTTTTGAATTAATAATAATATATGTAATAGATTACTATCATATGTAATACATTCTTATTATATATGGGATAGTTATATTTCCTTTCAAGGTAGAAATATACACAAATGTTTGTTCCCCTGAGAATTCCTGAAAATATCCTTCAAAAGTTCAGATTGTGTTAAGTACAATTTTTTGATAGTTTATTGGGCTTTTACTACAAGTTTGCTGAAAGATAATGTTTTAAAACTAATGTGTTCATAGAGAAAATTTGTGTTCATAGCATGTTTTTTTTTCCATTTATAATCTGGAGACAGGTGTATGATAATATTAACCCTAGAGAATTGTCTATCCAAATAACACCTTTATAAATAAGTGAAAGACAGTACTATTCAGTTAGAAAAAAAATCAGTGTTGACTTACAGAATATTCTATATTAAAATGCTGGCTCTAGACAGAACTTTAACATGGATTCAGAGATGGAGTATAAAAGGGAATATAAGCTTTCACTAAAAATCCATTTGAACTCCAAATTCCCCAAGAATCTGAGACTTTTTAGAAATTAGTTATTTCTGAACACATGCCTTCTTAAACTTTCCTGTGAGAATCTAAGTTTGACAAGGTGGTAGTCTGATGCTAGACGGTTTAGAGCATTGTGTTCTGCCTCAACTTACACTCATATTCCCCAGTCACACCAGGACCCTCTAGTTTCCTTGGGTATTGGGAATACAGGGTCAGGATTCTTTAAACTTAGAAAAATCATAACCAGAGAAAGAAAGATTTATGTGCCTGATCTCTTATCTGGTAATATTATAGCAAATAATCTGCAGTAAGATAAGTAATATCATCATCAGGTGGGGAGGCAGGCTTTCCCACTATGCTGATTCTCATCTTCCTCAGTGATAACATGAAGCTGTTGGGAGCAATAAGATAGATAAAGGAAGGAAAGTTTTAATAAAAGTGTGTAGCAAAGTTAGCCATAGCAATTGCTGCCATTGTAGGATCCACCATGGTTACGAGATTATGCTGGAAATATAATCAGCATGCTTTCCCAGGATACAAAACACACACAGTTAAAATTTATAACATATATTGAGTTACTTTTAAGAGGGTTGCTTTCTGAAGTTCAAGTTATCATTAATATTCTTTAAAAATTTTGAGATTTATTTTGTTATTGTTTAAAAATATGTATGTATAGATGTTTTGCCTGCATGTATGTTTGTTCCACATACGATGCTCACAGATGCCAGATCCCCAGGAAATAGAGGTACAGACCATGGTTAGCTGGCATGTGAATGCTGGGAACTGAAACTGGATCCTGCAAGAGCAGTCAGTACTCTTAACTACAGCCATTCTTAAAGGTGTATGTAAAAATTCACTCAGATTTGCTTCTAATTTGTGTAAGTTACCCAACAAATGTGAGTAGGATATTTTGAGTAGGCAATATATATTTCAAAATCAATATTAAATGCATCACTTCAAAATTTTGTCTTTCTCCTCACCTCTATTCCTCCTAATTTTCTTTTTCATCCCAGGCAACTGCTTTAATTAATTTTTTTAAAAAACATTTGTAGTATTTAGTAATTTATTTTAATTGAGAAAATTGAACAATTTTTCTTTCTGATTTATATAATTTAATGTTGTACTGTAAAGCATTTACTATCTAGCTTTCCCCCTTTTCCTTAGCAATTTATCTTGAATTTCTTTCCATATTATTACACAGAAAATATTCTTTGTTTTCCAGGTAAATCGTTAAGTAGATTGTCTCAGGGCTTCAGGAAATTTAACTGCTTTTTTGTTTGTTTGTTGCTTCATTTGGTCACCTGATGTTTTAGACATTCAGGAAATCTCTGATAAAACAGGTTACAGAAAAAACATAAAAAATTATAAATTATTTATTTGTGATTCTAGTCATCTTTAGACGTACAAAAGCATTCCATTCTGGATTATGAAAGATACTTGTTTGTAAGGTAGGCAGTTAGTAGTCATTTCAATCTGTAGAATCAGTGGCATAACCCATTGAAGTACAGTACTATTGAAGACAGAGAAATGGAGAACTGTTTAGAATACGTTGAGCACTGCTAATTTTAGGATATCTAAACTTGCTTCAAGATTTCCTTTTGGAGAAGGAAAACCCAGCTGAATATAGTTTCTTTACCTTTAATAGCCGATTTGTTCTGAATATTGGATTAACTCCAAAGAAGATGTAGAGAACTTCAAATGGCAGAAGGGATGCAACATCCATCTGTTGAAAGAACATATTCACATTTATGTGGAGTTTGCCTGCCTCTCTATGCTTTTTTTGTACCCATACATACCAATATATGTGCAAGCTACTTTTATGTTGCTGTGATAAAATATTGTGCAAGGTAACCTAAGGATGAAAGAGTTAATTTTAGCTTATGGATCTAGGGGGATACAGTTTATCCCAGTGGAGAGGACATGGTCTAGGCAGAGAAGACATGGGAGCAGAAGAGGAAAGATGGCTGATCATACTGCATTCCAACTCAGGATGCCTAGAGTGAATAGGAAGTAGTAGCCCCTAGGGCTATAAAGCCTCAAATTGGTGATAATAATAATAATAATAATAATAATAATAATAATAATAATAGTATAATTCTCTAGCAAGGTTTCACCTTTTAAAGGCTCTACAACCTTCTTATACCATCTAGATACCAAGTGTGCATCTATAAGAGATATTTCACATTAAAACTACAACATGTGGTATGTGAAAGTTGTCAAGCTATAACTAATCATTTACTATTTAATCCAAAATTGCTTTCACTTACACAATGCCTTGTAAAGACACTAATATGATGAAAACAGGGGTACTAGCTTACAAACTAGTATCAAACTAGTAAACTAGTCTATGGCTACACATTTCTTTCACTTTCATGTGTCTGAACTCTCTTTACTCATCACCTTTGCTCAGATTTTTCGTGTCCCATATAGTTCAGTGTTGATGTAGATGCCAATGGTAAAGCATGTTTTGATAGTCTTGAAACATGAGGTCCTGGAATATGACTCGAATCTAGTTTTGATTTTGTTTGAAACTCTTGTAAATTCATCGCAAGGACATTGCTTTATGGTCTAGCTATTCCTTCAGTGCTCAGTTTGGAGTTTAGAGGTTCTGATTCATAGGTTCCTTGGTGATTTCTACCACTGTCTTCTTTGTATTGTTTTGCTACCAACTATCTGCCATGAAAGTTTCTATTAGAGATTACACAGGCTAAAAGAGAGCAAGAAATAAATTCTGTTTGCAGTAGATCAGCAACTCAGATGAAAAAAAAAGTATCGAAAAGTACCATGATATGGCTAAAATATTCATTTTAAAACTTTCTATGCATTTACATTATTCTAGCCTTCTCATACTTTGGTAACCAAATGGTGGCATTTCTCAGGAATCAAGATAATTTTATCTACTTTTGTGTGATATATATATATATATATATTATATATGCCTCTCTCTCTCTCTCTCTCTCTCTCTCTCTCTCTCTCTCTCTCTCTCTCTCTCTCGTGTGTGTGTGTGTGTGTGCCGAAACAGAAGAGGGCATTATATACTCTGAAGCTGGAGTTATAGGAGGTTATAAGCTCCCTGATATGAGTCCTAGAAACTGAACTTGGGTCCTCTGCAAGAAAAGCAAGTGCTCCTAACCACTGATCCGTCTCTCTAGTCCCTTATAGACTTTCTTGATTGCAACAATAACTTATTACTTTTTATAAAATTTTCATTAAATTTTACACAGCCTATGAAGCAATTCATTAAAAATCTGAACTATCTTCAGATTATACAGAACAGTTAGGAACCTGTTGCCCCCAATTGGTTTTTGATCTACCAATAAAGATGCTGGTGGTCAATGGCTGGGTGGAAAGAAAGAGGAGGGACTTCCAGGTTGAGAGAGGAGTAGAATTGAGATACCTGGGAGAGAAAGACTTGGAGCTCCAGGGGAGAGCTTTCAAATGGTAGGCTGAAAGGGAAAGTGGCCTGAAAGCATCTTGGGCAGCAAGACCAATGGGCTTCATAGAAGGCAACTGAGCAATTAGTTTGAAGGAATATTTAGAGATATTGAGCTAGGGATAAAGGTAACTGAGCAATTAAGTTGAGGGAAGATTTAGAGGTGTTGAGCTGGGAGTGAAGATAAGGGCAGGTTAGGAGCAGGAGGCTTCTAAGTAAGTGCCCGGCCATTGCTCTAAAAAGCATATTAAAAATAAACTAGTGTGTGTGTGTGTGTGTGTGTGTGTGTGTGTGTGTGTGTGTGTGTGTATGTGAAAGAGAGAGAAAGAGACAAATAGACAAAGAGAGAGAGGGGGAGAGAGAGATTAACAATATTTGAGTGTGCTGGTAGTACATTTACTAGCATACTTTGAGGAACTAAATTACTGTTCATGGCAGGTAGGCCGGAGTCATGAAATGGATTTAGGTAACCTTAGGTGATCTCATAAATGCCTACTTTTCAATTTGAAGACAGATTAAGAGAAAAGTTCATGAGATAAGACCATGTTTTATCTTAGAAAAGAAAGATGCTGTATTGTCTAAGTAGCTGCTTCTCTCAGTTTGTTTACACTGCTTATATGAATTACAGGAAGGAATAGTAATAATTTTGCAGACTTTACCCCAACACAGTGCAAGAATTGAAAACTAGCATTCCATAGACAGCAAACGGTACACTCCATTTCCACAACTGCAGTTTAACTTAGAATTACCTGACTTTGGCTTGTCCGTACTTAACATCAAATTTGCAGATACAGTATGAAGTATGGGTAAAATATCAGGAGTACTTGCTGCTGTGTAATAAAGCACCATCAGCTCTATGTGTTGTTTGTTATAGGAAGACAACATATTTGTAGCAATGAGACATAAAGTGAAAATGGTTCTGCTTGAGCCATTCAGGACCTATTTGTGAGTCACCTACCTGAAACTTTGTAGAACTCCTGTAGTGCCTCTTCATCTCATTTGGATCTACCTGGAATACATTTGTAGTTTGATTAGGTTCAGAAATTTTATTTATTACTTTTTACTTTTTAATAGTCACAGTTATTTCTCTCTAACAGTTTTCTTCAACCTCGGCCTACGGTCATGCTCCCGCCTTTTGCAGTTTAGAATCACCATATCCATGGTGCTTCTACCATTTTCACTAATTTCACTTATTTATTTACGTCTAACTAAACAGTTTTAT
This sequence comes from Uromys caudimaculatus, assembly GCA_028551405.1. Classification (NCBI taxonomy): domain Eukaryota; kingdom Metazoa; phylum Chordata; class Mammalia; order Rodentia; family Muridae; genus Uromys; species Uromys caudimaculatus. Next base: position 11,080,411 of record CM052702.1, read on the forward strand.
ATAGTATATTTTGATCATATTCTTTCCTTACCCCAGGTTCCTTTTAGATCCTCTCTGCCTCCATACACACCTAATTTCATGTTCTTCTCCCCCCCCCAAAAAAAACAAGAAACAAAAATACAAGAAACAAAAAACAAGAAACAAAGAACAAGAAACAAAAAACAAAACCTGAAATACAAATAGACAAACAAACACATAAAAATCTTGAAGTCAAAAACCAAACAAAATCAAGAGTGTTCTCTCTCTCTCTCTCTCTCTCTCTCTCACACACACACACACACACACACACACACACACACACACGCAAACATGGAAGCTGTTTTGCTTCCTTTTTGTCTTCCTCCTGTTTAACATAGGAGTTGCAGGAGAATCTGCCATACTGCTTTACCCTACTGCCTTGCTTTGTAGTCTTCCCTGATCTACAAGAGTGTGGATATAATTTGTCTTCCTGCTTCCTTCATACCGACAAAACTAACAGTGTAAAGTCCACACAGGAGGTCTTCCACACTTAACATTTGTGTTATGGACCTCAAGGTATTTTGATATGATACGTATATTTCTTGGGTCTTTTAAAAATATTTATTTATCATTGTGTATATGGTTATATGATGTGTGTGTGTGTGTGTGTGTGTGTAGACCATAAGACGAGTTTGTGGGGATAGTTCTCCCCTACTATCTTACCTGGGTTTGAGGGTCAAACTCAGATCATCAGGCTTCTGCAGTGAACACCATCTTGCCATTCCTTTGGGTATTTTATTTAAAACCAGTCCACCTGGCTAAACTGTAATCTTCTTGAAGACAGAACTGACTTTAACAACTGAGTAAACCAGTGTCTGGAACATATACTAAGAACTTACTATATGTTCAGTGCATGAAGAGATAGAGGCATGAAGAGAAACTTAGGAGTTTTGTTAACGTTGGCATTTTCTGGACTACTTTGTTTTCACGACTTCTTTTTCATTTCTTTTTTTATATCTTTTTTTTTAAAATACTTTCTTTTTAAATTTTTTGATACTTTATTTACATTTCCAATGTTTCCCCCTTTCTAGGTATCCTCTTTGGAAATCATCTATCCCCTCTCCTGCCCCACCTCTAAGAGGGAATTCCACCTCCCACCCACCCACCTACCCACTCCCATATTCCCACCTTGACATTCCCATTTACTAGGGCCTCTCCTCCCCCTGATGGTCCGAACCATGGGGCTATCCATGTGTATTCTTTGGTTGGTGGTCCAGCCTCCAGGAGGACTGGGGGGGTCAGGCCAGTTGACACTGTTGCTCCCTCCATGGGGCTGCAGACTCCCTCAGCTCCTTCAGTCGCTTCTCCAACTCCTCCAACTGGGACCTCACTCTCAGTCCAGAGGTTACTGTAAAGTGAAACTTGGGTATACCGAACTTTTGGACTAATATCCACTTATCAGTGAGTACATACCTTGTTCATTCTTTTGTGACTGAGTTACCTCGCTCAGGATGATATTTTCAAGTTCCATCAATTTGCCTGTGAATTTCATGAAGTCATTGTTTTTAATAGCTGAGTAGTACTCCATTGTGTACATGTACCACATTTTCTGTATCCACTCCTCTGCTGAGCGATATCTGGGTTGTTTCCAGCTTCTGGCTATTATAAATATGGCTGCTATGAACATGGTGGAGCTTGTGTCTTTATTACATGTTGGAGCATCTTCTGGGTATATGCCCAGGAGAGGTATAGCTGGGTCCTCAGGTAGTATTATGTCCATTTTTCTGAGGGTCCGCCAAATTAATTTTCAGAGTAGTTGTACCAGGCTTGCAATCCCACCAACAATGGAGAAGTGTTCTTCTTTCTCCACATCCTCACCAGCATCTGCTGTCACCTGAGTTTTTGATCATAGCCATTCTGACTAGTGTGAGGTGGAATCTCAGAGTTGATTTGATTTGCATTTCCCTGATGACTAAGGATGTTGAGCATTTCTTTAGGTGCTTCTCAGCCCTGCGAATTTCCTCAGTTGAGAATTCTCTGTTTAGCTCTGCTCCCCATTTTTTGATGGGGTTATTTGGTTTTCTGGAGTCTAACTTCTTGAGTTCTTTTCTTTTTTTAATTTAATTTAATTTTATTATTATTATTTTTTTGATGCTTTATTTACATTTCCAATGTTTCCCCCTTCTGAGTCTCCTCCTT
>CM052702.1:11082667-11125447 GCA_028551405.1 Uromys caudimaculatus
CCCACCCATCCCCATACTCCCACCTTGACATTCCCCTTTACTGGGGCCTCTAACATCCTCCGGCCCAAGGACATCTCCCTCTCCCTGATGGCCATCGAGGCTATCCTCTGCCACATATGTGGTCCGAACCATGGGTCCATATATGTGTATTCTTTTGTTGGTGGTCCAAACTCCAGGACGACGGGGTGGGCGGGTCAGGCCCATTGATGCTCTTGCTCCCTCCATGGGGCTGCAAATTCCCTCAGCTCCTTCAGACCTTTCTCCAACTCCTCCATCTGGGACCTCACTCTCAGTCCAGCGGTTACTGTTAAGTGAAACTTGGGTATTCTGAACTTTTGGGCTAATATCCGCTTATCAGTGAGTACGTACCTTGTTCGTTCTTTTGTGACTGAGTTACCTCGCTCAGGATGATATTTTCAAGTTCCATCCATTTGCCTGCAAATTTCATGAAGTCATTGTTTTTAACGAACATGGTATGTACTCACTGATAAGTGGATATTAGCCCAAAAGTTTGGAATACCCAAGTTTCACTTTACAGTAACCACTGGACTGAGAGTGAGGTCCCAGATGGAGGAGTTGGAGAAGCGACTGAAGGAGCTGAGGGAGTCTGCAGCCCCATGGAGGGAGCAACATTGTCAACTGACCTGCCCCTCACAGTGCTCTTGGAGGCTGGACCACCAACCAAAGAATACACATGGAGGGATCCATGGTTCAGACCACGTATGTGGCAGAGGAGGGCCTTTTTGGCCATCAGGGAGAGGAGAGGCCCTTGGGCCTGAGGGTGCTAGAGGCCCTAGTATAAGAGAATGCCAAGGTGGGAAGACCGGAGTGGGTGAGTGGGTGGGTGGGGGAATGCCCTCATAGAGGTGGAGGACAGGGGAGGGGATAGGGGGTTTCCAAAGTGGAGACCTGGAAAAGGGGATATATAGGAAATGTAAATAAAGTGTCAAAAAATTAAACAAACATACAAACAAACAAACAAACAGAGGACCATTTAAAGGCCTTAAGTATTAGTGAATAAAAATGTGAAAAGATGCTTTGGGATAGAAAAAAGTCTAAATGCAACACAAATGTTTCTGCATAAGTACATGAGCAGAACATGTTTGGCTAAATAGCCTTTATAATATGCATTTGAGTTCTTCATTTTGTGAAATATGAAGATTCTTTTGACTGTAGTATTTAGTTTTCTAATCCTGTGTGTTGATACACAGCCTCATAAAGAGTTTAAAATGTAAAAAAAAAATAATAATAAAAATAAAAAAATAATAAAGGTGGAAAACAAATGAGGAAAGACACCTGACATTAACCTCTGGCCTCCATATAGATGTACAGACATACACACACAGACACACAGACAGACATACACACACAGATTCACAAAGATACACACTATAGATACACACCGACACACAGGGGTACACACATACAGATGAACACATATACATCACACATGTACCACACCGTTTCCTCCAATTTTCCAGTCAACTCAGTTCTTAGTCTTCTCGCCTTACTTTAGCTATACCTTTTACCCACATGCACATAGTAAATTTTTTAGAAATATATTGAAATATGAGAAAGATATGATTTGTATGATGAAGAAAAAAGGATTATTGATCCACAGGCAGACAGACAAGTTTCATTAGTAGTCTTATAAATTTTGTGCCAAGAAAGATTGATAAAATCAGTCAATTCCATCAAAGCCTTAATACAGACACGTGGACACAACTCACGTGCCAAGCTGCTAAGTTAAAACACGGCATTCTCCCACAAACCAGGAATTGCTTTTCACATTTATACCTTTCCTTTCAGAGTCTATAATTCCATGATTGAATAAATGTAAACACAGCTAAAAATGCTTGATCAGAAGAAAGTGGCATTTAGCAATTTTAAAATCCCCCGTTCTTTTGAGCACTAAATAAATTTGACACCATCAGCCTTATGAGGATCAGTCTGTTTACTAGTGACAATTAGGCACTTACTTTTGAAAATGTCACCCTATTTATTTCCTTCTCTTTTTCAAGCCTGCTTACTATGCAGATGGCATTTTTTCAGGGGAAGCTTACCTTAGGAAGGGTATGCTAATTATATCTAAATCCTGTTCTAACAGATAGTCTTAGAGGATGCTTTACTCAGATGCTAGTATGTTTAGTTATAATTTACCTCATCTGATCAACAATTCTGCAATTTTATATACAGCCAAGAAGAGCACTTAAAAAAGAATATTACATGCAGTGAAAGAATTATTCAAAGAAAGATAATCCTGAGCCAGCTTTATTGTGTATTCACTCCTATAAACACGTCTTGAATATCCTTGAATTCCAAGGATAGATAGGAAAATGAGATAGAGCACTGTTCCCACCTTTCAGGAACTTACTGTCAGGCGAGAAAGACAGCTAAAGACACAGAAAGAAAATAATGGTACATGTGTGGAGCCTTATTTATTGAATAAAGACAGCTAAGGTGACAGGAAGGGAATAGTAAATATGTACATATTTATCACTGAATTCACTTGATAGTTTACTCCTACCAGTCATATCTTGGGGTACATGTACATATCACCTTATTTAACCTTTATTATAGACTTATAAATTATGAACTATTTTTAATTTAGTAGAAGTAGGAGAGAGAGAGTTAATTTAGTTTAGTAAATTTTAGTAGTAAAATTTGACCCTGGTCTGTTTGTTTCTAGGTATTATAGTTAACCTACATTTTATTTATCAAAGTTAAATAAATTAAATATCATCAAAATACCTAGAGTGTAAAGAAATTTCAGGTCACTTTTATAAACAGTAAGTGTGAAGGTTGAGTGTGCCAAGCAGTTTCCTGGACCTGAATGACATGGTTCTTAGTTGGCACTAAACATTTTCACAGATCCTTTGTGTGAATTTTTTTTTTTGTTTGCTTTTTTTAATTTTTATTTTATTTATTTTTTGATACTTTATTTACATTTCCAATGTTTCCCCCTTTCTAGGTCTCCTCTTTGGAAACCCCCTATCCCCTCCCCTCCTCCACCTTTATGAGGGAATTCCACCTCCCACCCACCCGCCCACCCACTCCATTATTCCCACCTTGACATTCCCCTTTACTGGGGCCTCTAACACCCTCAGGCCCAAGGGCCTCTCCTCCCCCTGATGGCCAACAAGGCCCTCCTCTGCCAAATATGTGGTCGGAGCCATGGGTCCCTCGATGTGTATTCTTTGGTTGGTGGTCCAGCCTCCAGGAAGACCGGTGGGGGGCGGGTGTCAGGCCAGTTGACACTGTTGCTCCCTCCATGGGGCTGCAAACTCCCTAAGCTCCTTCAGTTCCTTCTTGCACTCCTCCATCTGGGTGTGAATTTTATCAATCAAAAGTTGTAGCTATGTCTCATATCCAACACCCAGAGCTAGGCCTGTGACCTTGCTCAGCACTTAAGGGCAAATTCACTAAAACTAACAACCTGAGTTTGGTTCCCAGAATCCACATGATGGAAGGGAAGAACTAACTCCTGCAAGGTACCTCTTTACCCTCCCACATACACCAAGGTCCCATGTGCATGCACGTGCACACAGTCATAGGCACACACAATGAATACATAAAATTCACTGCCAACTTGGTTTCTGCTGCATATGAGAGAATTTTTATAATGAGGTATTTTTGTTGGTGTTTTGTTCTCTATACAGCATCCTTTTCAGAAGATGTTGTTAATAAATATAGAACACATGCAAACTTCCTGGTTTCTTTCATTGTGACTGCTTGCACCTCACTCTTTTTCTTAACAGACTTGAAGAATTAATATTGCCATATTCCAGCTCCGGTGCCACATGTATTAACCAAATGCAATATGTCTACAGGAGGCAGGTGGGCATATCTACCTAGTATATGTGGCATTTAAATATTTGTTCAATAGATGAATAAACACTTCTGTGGTATAACTTAATGACAGCATGTAGACGAGCATAGTGTGACCTTCAGGTTGGGAACTCAGTGTACATAGACTTTGTACCAAATGTAATCAACTTTCAAAGGCTAAAACTACCTACTCTAAATTAAAGGAACCATTAAACTTCTTTTGAACAAACAAAGCAATTAGATCCTGCTCTGTGTTTGTAGCTTGTGGTAATGCATTTTAAATAGAGCCCATCGAGTGTGTTTCTATTGATTATTTTTCATAGTTTTAACACTCCATTGTGTGCAAACATCTCTTAGGAAATTGAAAACAAAAGTCTCCTTTTAGTGATTTTGTCATTTTCCATTTGTCAAACATTGATTTTGTGCATGTAATAGAGGCTGAAATTAGTGGGTTTTTTAAAATATTTTTTTGGTGCTGTTACTTCTCCCATTTGTACACCACCATCACCATCATCCATCAAGCTGCCATGAGCTCTGGGCTTGGGAAGTGAGTGAACTCCTGTTCTGAAATCTTCACGGGGAATATTATAAATAGATATTTGCTACAGTTTTGGCTATTATTGCCTTTAGAATTTTTCAATGAAAAAAATATATAAGACACATGTCTCAGAAAATGAAAATTTAAAAATAAGAATTAATACAATTACTCCTTTCATAGTTTTGAAAACTTAAAGAGTTCTGAAGACTCAAATGAAAATATTCAGGATTAAAGAAGCCTAGTCTCTTATTCAATAATACATATGGTTCTTAGTTGTTCTATGGCAGTTGATCCTTCATATTCTGATCTTAGAAGGCACATTTTATGAAATCCTTGTAGGATTTTGTGACAAGGGAGTCACACGGGGCATCTGAGGGAAACCCTTCTTTCTAGATAGTTCAGAAGGCTCTGAAAAGCAGATGGACTATGAAATTCCAACATGGGAAATGAATCTAGAAGAAAATACTTTCTAAAAGGCAAGAATTTGGCTTTTGAAGTAGGTTAAAGCATTAGATCCTGAGAAATGGTAAGTGATGGATTTGGAAAGTCAAAAATAAAAAGAAGTAGATTAGAAGATATTCATTACAAAATAAGACAATTGTGGGTTTTTTCATTTGCTTATGGCGAGGCATGTATTTCTTCTCTGTGGCTGGACTCCTGAAGGAGAGCTCAAAGGCTCTCAGTGGCTTTCCACTAGTGTAGCTTAGAACAGTACTTCAAACCATTGCAATACAGCACAGTAGTGGCATGATGTTGAACACTAGAGATATGGATAAAGTATGGTTGGGAATTTTGCATTTTTGTATTATTTAATTGCAAAATTTGAATATACATATGCTCAACAGCCACCCGTATGGGTAGTACAGTGAAATTACAGTTATTAAAAGGGTGAGGACAGACTGTGTATAGTCTACTAGCCATCCTATAAACAGCATGTATGTTTTCCTTGTCATCCTTACCTCATCTCTATTTCTTCTCTTCTCATCCTCTCCTCTTTTTACGTATCAACCTTAGCCTTCCACAGCATTAATAACCTTTAAACTTGTGCATCCTAATACTACCTCAACTCCCCACTTGTATCTACTTTTCTTCTTTTTCCCTCAATTAATGTAACACTAATCTATCCTTACCACATTTTCCTCCCTCTGTAGCCTTACCTTAGCATATTCAACACTACTCTTCTTCCACTATCTCCCAGTAGTTATTGAAGGTAAAGAGATGAGGTTTTTAAGCCAGCTGTTAGGATATATACCCAATGGGACCATCTAGCAATTGTGGTTTCTGCAGTAAATATTCTGCAGTAAACTCTCTGTTATAGGGCATTCTACCAGGTTCCTTGAGTAAATGGGCCAAATTTAGCTACCAGACTACATTCCTAGTCCAGTGGAGATGAACAGTACTTCAAATTTATCACAACCTAGCCTCATTTGAACATTGAAACCCTTTAACTGAAAGAAAACAGATAGTAACAATACAACCATCAAAATAAGTCCAGATTCACACATTCTAGAAGTGTATGTATAAACAAAGCAATATGAGCTTCATAAAAATAACTCCTTAGAAGAGGATTCCAATGAAAAGGAGTTAGGTAAAATTTCATCCAAAATTGAAAAGCATAATCATAAGAGTGTTTAAATTAAATCCAAGAGAAAACAAACTCATAAATTAATTCAAAGAGAATACAAAGATACAGCTGAGCAAAGAAGGACATCAATAGAAGACATGAAAGAAGAATTCAGTAAAGAGAAATTCTGAAAAGACGTTTTAGAAATGTAAAGCTCATTTAGACATACAGAAACCCAGAAGAATGATTTATCAATAGAATGGATAAAATGGAAGACAGAGTATCAGAGAGAGATGACAAGATTAGAACACTCAGACACTGACAATGCTCTATCCACAGAAAGACAGTCAAGCATTAAACGAAACAATCTTGTGAGCTTAGATTTGTTTTTTGTAGTCCAATTAGACATTGTTCATTTGTCAATTTCTTTCCCCAAACCGTACTTACAATAGTTTCTCCTCCTCTTACAAATTGTAGTCTTGGCTGGATCAATAATATATCACCAAGGTAGATGATATCACATATGATGTCAGTAATAATCCAGTAGCTCTTATTCTTTGGTGTTTGGCATGGAAAGACGAGGCGCACTGGTAGCAACCAACAGTTCCAGTTATAGGCAATGGTGACAAGCAGGAGCCACAGGAGATAGACCCGATCTAGCGAAGCAGAATTGATGTCATCCCAATGGCATCATACAAACATTCTAAGAAGTTTCTTAGGTTGATTAAACCGAGGCACTATCTTTATGTATATGTGTGGTGTGTTCATGTGTGAACTGGTGTGGAGAGACTAAAGACTGACCCTGGGTGTCTAACTCTGCCAGTTTCTACTATGTTTTTTTTTGAGATATGGTCTGCTAGTTTATCTGTTGGCTAGACTGACTAGCTACCAAGCTTTGGGGGTCTGTCTGTCTCCTTCTATTCAATTGCTAGGATTAAATGTGCACTATCAAGACCAGCTTTTACATGTGTTCTGGGAATCCAGACTCAGGTTCTCATGCTTACATAGTAGGCATTTTATAGACTGAAACATCTCCCCAACCCTGATACTTTGGAGATAAGCACTCTAGTAAGAACCTCTATTAAATATTTAACATAGTTCTGTCTTGAGTAGAAGGCTCAAAAAGAAGCAAAATGACAGTATCACTTTTTTCCAAGTGTGGACAGTGCCCTTTTTGTCTTTTAACTAGATTGAGTCTATTCCAGGGTGTTAACTTCACTGTTTTGATTCAGGATAATGGAATGCTGGAAAATTTAGATGTTTCACTGGCAAGGTCTTCCTGAAGCAAAGGATGTTTGGTCCCCAGTAATTAAGGTCTGCCCATGGCAAGTGGGAGAAAGGCCTCACACTGCTAGAAGAAAACTGGCTCTGAAAGGAGAACCAGTTTCTTGAGGCAACCAGAGTCCCTTCACATGTTGCTTTTATTTGCCTCTGGGAGGAATTATGAGAGAATTTGTTGGATTAGAGTAGTAAAGCCAAGGAGGAATACACCCCCTGTGTGTGTGTGTGTATGTGTGTGTGTGTGTGTGTGTGTGTGTGTGTGTGTGTATGTACATATTGCCAACTTGCTTGAGACTTTCTTTTCAAAGATTATTTAGGCCAGAAAAAGTACTAGCCTGGGTTTTCAAACAGTCAGGAGTATTTTATCTGTCATCAACAGAGAAAGGGAAATAGACCTTTTCAGATCACACGTTTTAAATTATGCTTTCAAGATAGAATACAGTGTCGGGAAAACTGAGGCTGTCCCGGTACGTATGCGTCAAAGGGGTTCTGGTGGCTGCTGGCCATCCTAGTAGGATCCCCTTCAATGGTACCTGTGTAGGAATCTATACTTCTAGGAAGTCTCATTCTTCTCAGGTACTCTTTTACAGGTACTCTCTGGACTTTGTAAGAGAGCATGTTGTGGTGGTGCTCTTTTAGCTTAGAATTGTTCTCTTCTTTTGGTGATATATCTGTAGACATTGCTTTATGAGAAAAAAAAGAAGAAATGTGTTTATTAGGTTAAAATAAGTTAACTTGATAAGAAAAGCATTTGGTTTTGATGAAATTGGAGTATTTGAAAATCTTCCTCTTTCCATGTAGGCAAGCAAAGCAAAGCCCTCATGTTTAAACTACTGACCTCTATTTTTCTATATGTATTATAAGACATGTTTTATGTTTTACTTCCTAAATATATACAAAAATGAACTAGGACAGTGGTGTATATAAAAAACACTGAATAAAATTATTTCACACATATCTTTTGAGTTATGGGTAAACAAAGTTCAAAATATTATTTTTCAATATATACTTATCAAGCTATGATTTATTTCAACCTTATCTTTTCAAACATTAACTACTGTATAATGCACACTATCCTTTGAAAACGCAGCTTCCCGCCAGTCTACCCCATTTCATTATAATTAGACTTGATGTTTATCTGTTATTAAGCAGTCATTTTTCTTTTTTCTCGAAATACTAAGTATCAATCATAATATGTATTATTTTTGATGTTCTTATTATTTATTATACCCATATTTCTCTTATTATTAAGAATGTTAATAATTGTCCCTCCTTTATGTGACTGTTTTTAAATATCTTTTTCTCCATTAATTGTTCTTATATGTTCATGCTGTGCATTCTGTATACTAGCATTGTTTAATATTAACAATAGAACTCATAGCAGGTATGGCTGGTGGGCTCCCTGTGTTTTTCTCCATCTTGAACTTTTCTTGAGCATGCTCCACACAGTGCTTCTTCTTTTTGTTAATGTGGGTTCTGCTGATTGAACTCAGATCCCTATTCTTGCAAAGCAAGAGCTTTAGCTACTGAGACACCTCCCTAGGTTTTTCCTCTATTTATGTTTCTGCCAGATCCAGCCCTGCAGAGTCACACGAATGCACCCCCATCTTAATTTCCTTGCTTGTCTCTTGCTATTTTCAGATTTCTGAGTCTCTCTTAAAATAAACTAATATAATGTATCTAAAATTATTGTCTCAGAATCTGCTTTTCTGGGTTCTAACCTGAATAATTGGCCAAACACATGTTCCTTTATAACTTCTTTCTCACTAGTACTTTGCGGGAATAGTGCTTACCAGTATGAGGGCTGACTTCTGATTCGGGGGAGTTCTCTCCCTCTGTCAATGTTCTCTTGTAGAGAGCAGTCCTTTCACGCATTCTTTCCACTAGGTTGTGTAGATGGGCATCGGTATATTCATTTATAATTGAGGTTTCAAGTGCTTTGCTCTTAAAGCTAAACAAAGAAAAACTGGTGATAGGTCCTTGAGGAGATACATACAGTTTTTTCCCCTTATGTATTCGAGATTATTAATATTTTGCAATTGAATAAAATAACAAAAATCCGAAAATAAAATTGAATAGTTTTGGTGTAACATAGATTACCATTGAATAATTGGATAGTAGGTACTTGCTTCAGTGGCGCATATTCTATTGGAAAAATTACAGTTGTATAAACAGCAAATGGTCATTCTTGACAAACTGGGACCTTAGGACATGATTCTGTAATTAATCCCTGTCACTACAAGCAAAGTTGGTATGACAGACAGGATCTAGGATGACACCATGACTTCAGAACCCCAGGGATGATGAATGTGTATATTTTGCTGCTAGAGTTAGCAAATGGTATATGGCATGATTTATGTCAAGATGAGATGGCCCATCAGGCTGATATAATCATATAAAATCCCTGAAAGCACAGTTTCTTTGACTGGCAACAGAACAGAAAGTCAGAGATTTGAAGTGTAGGGAGGAAGTTACTGGTTAGAAATTCCCCACCCCATGGTGGTCTTCGAAGGAAAAGGTGGTCACTGATAAGAATTTCAGGAGGTATCTGCCAGGCTGACAGTGACTTCTGAACAGCTGATAATAAGAAAACAGGCTTTAGTCCTATAATTACAAGGATCTGAGTTTTGACAAGAGTATGAAAGTAGATTCTTCTTATGAGGCCCTTGCCTGGACAGGCTGACACCTTGATTTTAGCCATGTAAGAGTTTCTGCAGAGAGTCTAGCTAATGCCTTCCCCTGCCCCCCAGGCTTCTGATCTGGGAAACCTGGACAGGTGATGGTGTAAGCCTCTGGGTGTGTGGTGTTTGTTTTACAACAAGAGAAGAAAATCAACTGACATCTCTTCAGTAACTTCCATTCTGACAAAGCACAAGCATATGACTACAGAGTAAAAGTTGTTAAGTAAGTTAGTCCATTTGGTGCCTATCTGCTAACTGCAGTCCTCCTCTGCTGTGGCAATGGGCTTTACATTGCTACTGAGAAACTTGTACAGGCTGCTTAAGGAACTCCTCTAGTAGGCCCACACGTATGCACTTTTATCTTCTACATGCTCCATGTATGTCTGTATCTGTAAAAGCTCTAGATCTCAGGATTATTGGATTATTGTTTCTCTCTCTCTCCCTCCCTCCTTCCCTCCTTCCCTTCCTTCCCTCCTTCCCTTCCTTCCTTCCTTCCCTCCTTCCCTTCCTTCCTTCCTTCCTTCCTTCCTTCCTTCCTTCCTTCCTTCCTTCCTTCCTTCCTTCCTTCTTTCCTTCCTTCCTCCCTCCCTTCCCTTTTCCCCCTCCCTCCTTTCTCCTTCTTCTTTGGTGTATTTATTTATTCATTTAACTTTTTATTGATTCTTTGTGAGCTTCCCATCATGCACCCCAACCCCACTCATCTCACTGCCCCTTTATCCCCACCCTCTGTCCTTGCAATCTCCCCCACAAAAGAAAAATAGATTCATTGTGGACGTTGCGGTGTGCCAGAGTGTGTCGCAGAGTACACAGTTTGTCTACACATTTTTACTGGTACATGTTCATTGTAATAGGTTGTTGATCTGGTTCCAAGCCCCTGACTTCTGCTACAGTATCAATACTGGATCCTCACTGTGACTTCTCTCAGATATCTTTGTTGTTGCCCTGTGTCAGCTCTCCCAGGATGCCCAGGCGAGAGATGGGGCCACCTCTGCAGAGCCGTCAGACATTGACATGGCCCCAGGCAGTAGTCCAGACCAGGGATGTCTGCCTGGCCTTTGGTGGTAAAAGAGCCCCACTTCTTAGGGCCATGGACCCAGTTGTGGCCCTTAGCTGCATAAGCCAGGATCTCACCATGGTCTTAGGTGATGTAGCTACCTCTTTTCATTATTCACACATCTTTCTGCTTCTCTTTCCCTTTCATCTCTCAGCCACATATCTGCTCATCTTAGTGGTACTTGGTCCTCTGGGTGTTTGGGCTTGTCTCAGGAGTGCTATGCCCCTCACAATGCCATGTGGCACTGGGCTAAGGGCTGTCTCAAGTTTGCTCCTTCAGTGGTATCTCTGATACAGGGTCTCTTTATGTAGGCCTGGATGTTCTGGAATTCACTATGTTGTCCAAGCTAGTTTCAACTCACAGAGATGTACTAGTCTCTGTCTCTTGAGTCCCGGGATTAAAGGTATGTGCCACTATGTCCAGTTTATTTTCCTTCCTTCTGACTATAATTCATGCTCTCCTTGCAGAGGTCAAAGTTTTTGAGTACTTTTTCAAGTGGCTTGAACCAAGAGAAAAAGAGTTCACACTAGAACCAAAGGTAACCTTCAAGGCTTACTGATAGTGACCTAATTCTTCCCGCTATGTTCCATATTCTAAATGTTCCACAATTCCCAAAAACAGTGCCACCAGTTGGAGACCAAGTTTTCACATAAGAACTTATGGAGAGGGAAGCTGTCTTAGTTAGGGTTTCTAATGCTGTGAAGAGATACCACGAAAATATTTTATTGTGTCTGGCCAACGGATTCAGAGGTTTAGTTCATTATTATCACAGTGAGAAACATGGTGGTCTTCAGGCAAACATGGTGCTAGAGAAGGAGCCAGGATTTCTGTATCTGGATTAGCAGAGAGTAGGAAGAGAAAGAGACACTGGGCCTGGTTTGCGCAGTTGAAACCTCAAAGCCCCACCCCAGTGATACACTTCCTCCAAGAGGGCCACACGCCCTCTTAAGTCCACATTCCTTCATAGTGCCACTCTGTGTGAGCCTATGAGGGCCAGTTTCATTCAAACACTTAAGACTTAAACCATAATATAGGTGTTTGTCTGTAGTGGGTGCATGGGGGTGGGAGAAGAGGTTTTATTTTGGTATGTGTATTCAGTTCAAAGTGTCTGGGGTGAGTAATAGGTCATGTTTATGTTACCCAGGAGGCATTGAAGATATCATCCTGATGGTCATCAGTTAAAGGGACATTAGAGAACTTATGTGGATTACATCATCATTGACTATGCAACCTCAAGGTCAAGGACAGCCCTTTCTTTATACCCCAGGAGACTGAGGACAAGTCAGACTTTTAATGATCCCTTATTCAATAAAACTGCTACTTCTTACCTTTTGCTTGACCTTATTTGATTTACTTCAATGCTTTAAAGATCTATAAAAAAGTAAAGTTGCATGCTGTTGGGTCATTAATTATAAAGTCAGGTACTTAAATTGTCAAAATGTCCATTTCAAACCCTGATGTCTGAGGAGAGTATTTCTCATTTCCTGAATATCTATAAGCTCCAGCTGACTGTGGAATTGACACAGGATTATAATTTTACCTCCTTTCATTAATGTCTTAGTTATAATTCCTCATTGCTTTAATTCAATCAGAGGTGTAATTGTAGCTTAAAATTGAACAAATGATACTGATTTCCAAGTTTGCAGAGGCCCTTGTCTTCTGGGTAGTGAATGTAAGCTTTCAATATTGAAATGTGGGAAGTAGAAAACTGTGGAAAATGAGATAGGAAATAAACACTTAACATTTACATATGGGTACTGATGGTATCACATTTAAGACAGGCCTGGGAGATGGCTCAGCTATTAAAAGTACCTGCTGCTCTACCAGAGGACCGGATGTGGATGTCTCACAAGCATCTGTAACTGCAGCTTCAGGGAATTTGATGCTGCCTTCTAGTTTTTGAGTGCCTGATTACATGTACACACACACACACACACACACACACACACACACACACACACACACACACACATACACACACACACACACATACACACACACACACACCCCTACACATCCACACATAAATAAAATAAAATCTTAAAAGTGTTCTCCAATTTAAGGTCACCGTTGCAGCTTATCACAAAAGAATGATTAAAAGCATGTTTTGTTTTCAGATTTTTTTCATTTATTTTAGTTTTACCAGGTAAAATTGTACATATTGTTGAGAACGATGATGACTCAGTTGTGTGTATATAATTTGAAATGATTAAAATAAGGCATTTTCACTGTAACTTCTTTAAACATTTCTAATGACTTCTGTTCAGAATTTTTAAACATCTAATTATCATCACAATCTTACTAAAGTGTTGTAAACTGTAGCTGTCCTACTATGTATAGACCCTTAGGATTTGCTTCTCTGGTGTAACTAGTAGAACTATGTCTGGAGTTCTGTCATCCAGTTTCTCTCTATTCATGTGTCCTTACTCAATGGTTGCTCTTCTATCTACTTCTATAAGATTAATTCCTTAAGTCTTTACATGAGTGAGAACATGTGGCACTCATCCTTATGTACTTCACTAATTTATTTAACATTGTGTTTTGCTGTCCATCTATGTTGTCCCAAATGAAAATATTTTGTTTGAAATGGCAGAATAATATTGCATGTTATATACACATACATATGTGCATATATATTATATACATACATTTTATTGAAGATGACCAGTCCTATGGGGAGAAGAAATGGGTTGATTGTGTCTTCACTTCATATAAGTTCTCTCTCTCCCTCTCTCTCTGTCTCTCTTAGATTTAATTATTTACTATGTATACAGTATTCTGTGTACATGCATGCCTGCATTCCAGAAGATGGCATCAGAACTCATAATAGATGGTTGTGAGCTATCGTGTGGTCAGAGTTGAACTCTGAATCTAAGGAAGAGCACATGGTGCTCTTAACCATCTCTCCAGTCTCTCAAATAAGTTCTTAAAGGAGATATTTAAATTGAACTTTGGAGGATGAATACCACTTCATTATATAAAGGGTAGACAAACAAAATAACATGAACAAACATTGTAGTGGTCTTGTAAAGTGAAATTAAAGTTTAAGCCTAAGTTTTCAAATTATAGATAACTGAAAGATTCATACATATGTGTGGGAAATCATATTAGAATTCTAAGGAGAAATGGAATCATCAGCTGTTTTAGAAACTATGCTTGCGACAAAGAGTGTGGCTTGAAGAGAGTCCATGTGTACATGTGATGACAGGAGTGGAAGTTGGAGAGAACCAAGAAGGACCATGTATTGGCAGCCACAAGCAGAGAGAGCAGCTTATAAACACACACACACACACACACACACACACACACACACACACACACACACATGCATGCACATACAGACCAGATTACAACCTCTTCTTCCTCAGTGCTTCAAGAAGACAAACCTTTCCACTATCTGTGGTTTGCAATTTCTACATCCTGAACTGTCAGGTTCTGTTATCTTAAGCATCTTATTTGTGCATATTTGTTATGGGTGCTCTAGGAAACTGAGTTGGCTGCAGGGATCTTTGTGACTCTACATAGGTACCTGCGATGGCGTTGTAAGAGAAATATACTCAGTGTTTGTTACACTGGAGGCATGAATTTAGAATGAAGAGCTCTTTAAGTGCATTCAGTATACAGGTAGCTGAGAATTCGAGTCTGAATTTCAGAAGGGAGAACTGAGCTGGAGATGTTGATGTGGGAGCCACTGGTCTAGAAGAGATGATGGAAGTTATTTTGTGGGTAAGACTACTGGTAAGAGCATACAAGGAACATGAAAAGATTGGGATTCATCACATTGGAATTTGTTAACATTTAAAGAAAATACAAAAAGAAGGAACTTGGAAGCAGCAAGTAGAAAGCTAAGTCTAAGAGAAAGAAATGCCACCAAAATGGGAGACAGAATTTGAGAAAGGGGGTTAGTGCTGTTTTAGACAGCACACAAATCAGAGGAGACCTTTAATTGCTATCAAGGAAGCTCTTATTGGTGATATTTAGGAAAAATGGTAAGGAAAACTCATAAGGCCACCAAATTTTGCCATTTTCTTCCTGTTCTTAAGCATTTTGTTAAAAAAAAAAATCATGCAGAACGTGCCTTTGCCCACTCAATTTTATTTTGGACTTTGATTCATTATATCTGAAGCTTGTTTAGCAGTAGTACTTATTTTCTTCAATGAAATCTTTACTAAACTTTGACTTTTGCTAAATTCTGTTCAAGAATTCACTTATCAGAAAAAAAAAAACCCAACTACCTAGGTTGTTAAACTCCCTTTAAACCTGCTATTTCTGTCTTGGGGGTTTGCATATAGGAATTAGGCAAACAGAATTATATTCTAACTTGGAAGCATTTTGGAGAGGATCAGATCTTTTCTCATTTGCCTTATTTCAGTAATAAAGATAAATTCAGATAGATGTCCTCAAAAGATATATTTGGATTAAAAATACCTGCTTTGAGAAGGTTATGATTATGAATAAAAGTAGTTAGACTTGACAAAATATTCTGATTTTTTACTAGATCTGGCTGTCTACCATAAAGCCTTCAATGTTTTAGCAATGTTGTGACTATAAATGTAATAGCCATTTCTTTTCATATTTAGTCCTAAGTGTTATGAAAATTCTGGATTCTTGATCACATTTCATATGTGCATATGATATTGTTGGCCCACATTAGTTTGTACATATTGTGGTGTACATATGTATATGATGACATATCATTTCCTAGCTTACATGATTCTTGATCTATCTGTAACATACCACAATAATTTTATGTCTTTAAGCCTTACCTCCTGACTCCTTATTAATTATCTACTTTTTCGAGTATTCCTTCTATCACACTGTAATTGTTGGGCTTTATGATCATGATGTGATTTTTCTTTGTGAATCAATTAGAAATAGCCTACGAATGTGATTAACCATATTAAAAGTTAAATAACTCTTTCCAAGTAACATGACAATTAAAAACAGTGCCATATAGATTATTCCTACTGACACAGTTCATTTCAATAGATGCTAAATTTCAGACAGTGGCGAGAAAAAAGCAGATGGCTTTTAATTTTAAAATTTACTTAAAATACATTTATTTAAAAAATAAAAATACATTTATTTATTATTATGGAGAATTGTATACATGAATATAATGAATTTTGATCAAATACCCTCTCCCATCACCTCCCTTTCAACTTCCCTGAAGCCACCTACCATTTTTCCTTTTGTGTTCTTTTCTTTTTTAAACCCACTGAAGGGTCGGGAGAGATGGCTCAGCAGTTTAGAACACTTGTTCTTGCAGAGCATTCCCAGCACCCACATGGTGGCTCACAATGGTCCCTAAAGCCAGTTCTGGGGGATACAAAGTTCTCGTTTGTCTTTTATAGACAACACACACACACACACACACACACACACACACACACACACACACACACACACACGGTGCACATAGATAGATACACACAGGCAAAACACTCACACATGCACATACAAAATAAAATAGAATAAAATAAAATGATCAAAGAATAAAACCCACTGAGTCTACTTAGTACTGCCTTATGTATATGGGTCTAAGACCACCTATTTGAACGTGGGTGGCCTATTATGAGGCACATAGGGTTACTAAAAATTGTTTTTCTGGCCTTTAAGAGCCAAATTCACAAATATTTCTGAATGCATTCAGAAGTGTTGTCTTGGAGATGTTCTGAGGTGCCTTTCTTGCACATGTGTTAAACAGATTAGTTATATATTTTCCTTGGTTCAAGAAATAGAGCATTCTATATTTACTTTATTTCTTTAGTTAATATTATTCTCTTCCATTTTTATACACTCTGAAAACTTGATTTACTTATATGCTTGTTAAAAGTCTCTTGATTTTTTTTTGTTTGTTTTCTTTCTTTCTTATTTTTTTGGGAAATGATGTAATATTTTATTGACTTTTTCTTTAACAGAAATGGATCTGGCCTGACACTGGCTACATGTCCTGATAGCATCCTAAATAGAACCTGAGTCCAAATTCACTACCATTTGCCCCTAAATAGCATTTTAAAATATCTCATATTCTCTTACCTAACCTTGAGTCAAGAATTTTCTTTATTTTAAAGCAGCTTTAATGACATGTGAATAAAGATGTTTTGCATGCTAACCTAAAAAAATGAATATTAAACCTTGTTTTACTAGAATATGCTATGACCTGAAATTTGTGCTGACTTAATTGATGCATTGAGGCCCCTACCTGTAATGTGACTGTATGGAGAGGTGAGGTTTTTAGGGAACTAAAGGAAAGTCCTAAATGGGGCATTCCAAGTGTGTCAGGATTGGCCATCTTATAAGAAGATAGGAGACAGCAGAGTGCATGTTTTCTCTGCACACACAGAGAAGGAACAGGCTCATATCTTGAGCTACAGCAAACAGGTGATATCTCAAAGACAGAGAACAGTCCTCACCAGACATCAACCTGGTACCTTGCATTCAGCCTTCTTGCTACCTGCACTACAAGAGATTTTTGTTGTTTAAGCAATCTAATCAGTGCCATACATCTCAGAAGACTACAATAAAAGAGAAAACCCCTAAAACCTCCAGGAGGAGAATAGGGTAACTTCTTTCATTGACCCTGGGTATTATGGTTTGGATCTTAAATGTCTTCAAAGACTTATTGTCAAAGATTTGGCCTCCAGCCTATGGCACTACTGAGAAGTGGTGAAGTCTTCAGGCAGAGAAGTTTGATAGAAGAAAGTTAGATCACTGGAAGGGTACACTAGAAGGGGCTTTTGAGATGTTAGCTCTTTTCTACTCTCTTTGCTTCCACATCGCCAGGAATTGAGTAGCTTCTCAAAGGCCCTAAAGAAATGACCCACCAGTCATATGCTGAACCTCTGAAACCATTAGCTGAATCAATCTTGTCTCCCCTTAAGTTGATCTTTTCAGCTGTTACTTCAGCAGCAGAAAGCTACAAAACTAGGAAAATGCTTTAAAAGGCAATGCTGGGTAACAGGAGGGGAGGCCAAATGGAAGGCACTGGGTGTTTTGATTGCACAGAAGAGCATGAATAGAAGCTGAGCTTCATGTAATCACCTCAAGCTGTGGGTCTACTCATTCCCCTATTAGACAAGCTAAAGTTTCCTTGAGAGCTAATCCCTGTCCAGAAGCCCTTACTACATTAGAAGAAGAAATATACAGAGACAAGGTGAGGCTTTTTTTCTTGCTGTTAAGGCACAGCAATCTCCACCACGGCTAAAACATGAAGGGAGGTGTCTTGAATTCTGACCCAAGTTCCCCCATTAAGAATAAATTGGAGTGAGGCATAGAACATCAAGAAATAGATCTCATGAGGATTTTAAAATAACTTCAACTCCTGAACCAAGTGTGAATTGCCTTGAAGCCATGTTTGTCATTGCCTTGGCAGCAGTTTGTGGGACTGGGGTCTGGGGAAATGGGAACGGAGCTGGTCGTGCTGAGACTGGCTTCATTCACAGGGTTTCCAGTGGAGATGTATGAAGAGCTTCTGGCAGGGAGGGGACCCATTCAGAGCAATTGAATAATCTAAATGCAAATGAAGGCAATTTGCAGCAAGAAGGAAATCAAGGACTGTGTGAGTCAATGAAGTAAAATCACATGTAAGCCTCAGAGTAACCAGAAATAGCACAGAAGAAAATCAGACCAGTGGAAAAAAGAAGCGAGGTTGTTGATGATCAGCCATGCAGATAAGGCCAGGAGTCTGCACACTGGGGCACTGGACTGCAGAAGAGAATTTGACACTGGTGGTTGTGGTCACCTTTTGGGGTCCTGGAGAATCAGGCTGTCTGTCAGCTCCTGATCAACAAGAGTTAGAGGGTTTTGTCTTTATAACAGGTTCTTCTTTAAAAGCAAATGGGTAGCAAATTGTTTTCAGGGATAGATTTCATTGGCTGGAGAATATCTGCAGTTTCTTTTCTCTGGAAGGATGAGTAAGAGACATAATTTACATTCCAGATAGAGAGTTAATGACACTTAATAAAGAATGTAGAATGAATATCCCATTTTATCCTGAATAAAGGAGAGATCAGTGCATGTATTTAAAGAAGGAAGCTATCCATAGTTGCACCTTTCCTTGTTTTAAAGGGCTGAGAGGAGGCAGTGAGGCGATCTGAAGGGTAAGGACTACAGTGCAAAGGTTGGTGAAGGTGGCTGTGCGTGGCGGGGGAACTTAAGTTAACTCTTGACTTTCAGCTGGTGAAAGGATGAAGTATCTAACTTCTTTTGAAGGGAGTTTAGTAATGGGCAAGGTGGAATTATGGGAGTTGCTGCTAAGTGCTAAAGCTCAATGACAGAACTGTACTGGAAGTCTGCCTCTCTGTATTGAAACTTTGCTAAAGATGCAAGCAGCTGGTAATAACTTTCTTTTTTTAGCAGTCATGTTGCCATGAAGACATCTGTGCTGACTAGGTCACAGCCATACTCCTGATGGCTGTCACTTATCTGAAGCAGGATACTCATATCCCCATTAAGAAGCCACCAGTATGGCACTGAAGTATTCTCTGGATATCCAGAGGTAAAAGAATGAATGTCAACCTCAACCTTACATTTATATAAAAATTAACTCAAAACAAATCATGGACTTTAACGTGGAAAGCATAAAACTATGAAAGCTTTGGAAAAACTTGGGCTCAGGGCTACCAAACAGTTCTAAAATTTGAACCAACACCCTAATCCATGAAAGGAAAAGCTGATAAATTGTAACCTGTTGAAAAATCAGAATCCTTAGCTTTCTAAAAGACTGTACTAGAGAACGAAAAGGCAAGCCATCCAGTAGAATACTGACAGACTATATATCTCACAGTATATAAAGAACTTCAAACACAATGGTAACAAAGTAAAGCAATTTCATCATCAGGTGGGCAAAAGATATTTTTGCATTTCACTGAAGAGGGCACACATATAAAACAGAAAGCAGGACAGGGTATCCAACATCTTTAGCCATTAGGAAATGCGAATTCAAAACACACTGAAATATCACTATTCGATATTCATAGACAAAAGGCACTTCTCAAGCTGGCTAAAATCAAAATAGTGACCAAAACAAGTGCTAGCCAGTTTATGACTTCACGGTGCTACCTGCTGCTAAGGAGAGATGAGCAGGAGACTCATGCCTCCATTGAAAGCCACCAACTGAATTCTTAAAAAAACAATTTAAATAAGAAAAGACAATGGTCTTTCCAGTTCATACACTGTGGGTCAAAGTATAACATGGTACAGTCAATCTGGAAAACAGCTCAGCATGTTCATACAGTAGTAGACATGCAATTGTCATGTGATCATGTGTCATGTGATCAACCAAATTTTGGGGCAAATTTTAGAGAAAGAAAAACTCATATTCACATGACATTGTAATACCTCTAAACTGAGATGCTCTTCACTTGGTGAATGCTTGAAGAAATTTGTACACTCATGCCAGAAAATACTTTTTAGCCAACAAACAAACAAACAAACAAACAAACAAAAACTAACCTCAAATCAGCAAAAAGAAATAGTGTTCTAACAAGAAGAAATGAAAAAATCTAGGGCTGCAGGATGGCTCAGGGGATAAAGGTGTTTGATGCCAAGAATAACCTGAGTTCCATCCCTGGACCCACATGATGGAAGGAGAGAACTATTACTCTCAAGTTATTCTCTGACCTTCACATAGACACCGGCAACATTTATGGTCTCACATATAAGATGCAAGAACACACACACACACACACACACACACACACACACACACACACACACACACATGATGCAAGAACACATACACACAAACAAACAAATAAATAAAATACATGTAACAACAGCAACTACACAAACACACACACACACACACACACACACACACACACACACACACACACACACATATACACACACACACACCCCCCAGTCTAACTGTTTAGGACTTTTCAGTTTCCTCCCTCCCTCGGTTGGGTCCAGGTCTGCCCCTCTGGGTCCTTTGTGTCAAGTACATGGTGTCTTCAGCAATAGAGACTCTCCTTCCACTTCTATAAGCAAGAGCAACTGCAAGAGCATCTAATGTTTGGGAGTCTCTTAGAGAGCCCTAACCAACATCTCAAAAGAGGGACTCTCATACCTAGTGTTGAAGTTTTTGATAGACAGTGTATGATTCCTGGGGGGGGGGGTTGTGGGAGGAGCATTGTCAGCCCAAATGAAAAATTTTCATTTCAATCATATATGTATATGTCTACATATATAAACTTACATGTATTATAGGTATTTTTGATGGTTAAAATATGATTCCTTATGACCTTTTCAGACATTCTTCTCTGTATTTATTTCCTTACACCCTTATGTATACCCTGATTTTCTCTTCTCTGTTCTTCATATTCCCAACCCGTTACAATAGCCTCATTTTTAGTTTTCTGTTTCTGTGTTTCCTCGGGGATATATACTCACATCTGTAGATTTGTATTAGAAACCTCAGATGAGAAAGAACATTCAACACCTGTCTTTCCATGTTCGGTTGTTTGGCTCAATATAATCTCTATTTTTATCCATTTATCTGCAGATTTAAAGATTTCATTTTTTTCTTTACAGCTGAATAGTATTCCACATTATACAATCTTAAACATTAAAATGATAATGAATAGCCCAAATCTAAGATATACAAACAAATGCTTCTATTTATAAACTATTTTTAAGTGACAAAATTATACTGGTGGATAACAGGTTTACAGTTGTCAGGTCAGTCTTGGATGGGTTGTAGACACAGGGAAGGAAGCTTCGTTAACAATGGGCACACTGAAGAGACTGCTTGTCTGCTCATTGCTGTGGCACTATGAACCTGCATTTGTGGTAATATGGTATAAAGTGCTGCTGAGGATGTAACTTAGTTGTAGAGCGCATGCATAGCATGCCTGAAGCCTGATCCTCAGCACTTCAAAACCAAGCAAACACACGTTAAATACACGCACTTATAAATTAGTACAAATAAATTCAAGAAAATTGGAATTAACATGCTAAATTATTAATGTCAATATTTAGGATTCTGGAGCTACAGTTTGCAAGATATTCTCATTGGGGAAAACGGAGCAAAGGGTACACAAGCTTTTCTAGATTACTTCACTGTCCTAGACTAAATGCCCAGTTAAAAGATACCAGCATTAACCCTATGCTAGACTGCTTTAGTAATTTCTAATTACTTAGATGGGAACATGGAATTCTCTAACTTTATAACTTAAAGATATCTATTTCTTGCAGCACCAGCACCCCCCCCCCTTCTCCTACACCTCTTGAATCAGAATCTGGAAGGAGAGTATTGCTCAGTGGTTGGTTAAGGTTGTCCAAGAGACCCCCACTCATTAGAGGCTATTGCTGTTGCCATTGGTTACAGAAGTGAAAGGAGAATCTCTATTGCTGAAGCTCCTCAAAATGTTTTTTATGCATATGAAAGCCTGAAGAACAACGTTGGATAAGACAAAATTTTTTCAGTTTAAGAAAAATGGAGTTAATACATTTGTCGAAAAATGGATGAACTTAGAATGCACAGTATTAAGGTTGGCCACACAATCTCAGAAAGTAATAAACCACATATTCTTTCTCAAAAGGGGAATCTAGCCGAAAATACATGAATATATGTAATCAAATGTGCCTACGAACACAGCCTAACATGAAGACAAAAGAACAAGCAAGATTGACTATTAGGGGATGAGGGAGGAGTGAACCCAGGTAATGGGCACAAGTTATGAAGGAGAACATGAGACTAATTGTTTTTCTAATTCTGTCATAGATTTTGTTTTCATCTTTGGACAGGACATAAAATATATTCAATATTAAAAGTATAAAAATTTAATGTGAAGCTCCATAGCTTTCTTTTCAAAGGTCAGTTCTAACAGTATGCAAGTTCATTAAGTACTATAGATCTTGGGCCTGGTTAATTTTGATATATGATTTTAAAAATGTATTTGCATGTTATGTTAACAATAAAGTTTACAATAAGATGAATAATTAATAGTAGAAAAATAAGTTTAGACCTTAGTCAGGAATCCCAATTTTCTGTAAGCTGAAGCACATAAGCTTTTTTTGAAGTCTTAAGTCCTGACTTTTCTCTTCTACTAGCTTTGTCAGTATGATACATGAGTCTCACCAAACTCAATGAGCTAGGCTTTATGTCCTTTTCAAATGGACTGACTTCCCAGTGAGTGTATCTGATTAAAAGGCCATACATGCAGATAGGTGTTAAAAGGTTATAAACAAACATTAATAGAGAGAAAAATATTTAGGATTCAGTGTTCATCTTTAAAGGATATTTGGGCTCAAGAGATAAAAGTGGTCTTAGAATGAAATCTTCTCATGAAAAACAGAATACTCAGTATTCTGTATGAGTATGAGACACTATGGTTATTCAAGTTCTTAAGAAGCAATACATGTTGGAGTGTGAGTGTGTTAACATTTAAACAAATTGCAACTACCTTCGACTTATTTTGCCAATATGTAAGATACAACTAATATTTTACTAATATTTACTAAATATTAATATAGTAAGCTGTAGGGAGATACTTTTGAATCTTGAAGTGGAAAATGTAGGAAACCAAGAAGACCATATGGTGTTGCACACAAATTTTCAAAGCATTTTCAGAACTGTGGATTGCTTTCCTGATCAATGCTGTCATCAAGTTTTACAGTCAAAATTACTTACAAAGTCTTGTGCAAATAATTTTTATAGTCTGTCACATACTGTAGTACACTGAACAGCCAATTCTAATAGCCTAATTTCTGAGGAGCAGAACAGTCATGGCTGTAGAATTGGCTTATAAATCATGTGGGCATGGCTGAGGGAACTCACTATTTGGTCTACTTTCATCAGTGCAGATTATGTACATGCATCATGGATTTTTATGCAAATCAGGGACATCTATAGTCACATAAATTTTGATGTGTTTTGATTCATCTTAGTTTAAATGACAGGATCTTCCTATTGACCTCAAGCAAACTATAGAAACAGGGTATGTGAGACATATCTTTAAGCCATTAAAGATATACTATAGATCTGTTCTTTTAAATTTGATATTTAAAAAGAAGAGTTAATTATCCACAGAAATAAACTTATATTTGAAGCTGACCATGGTGGCCATACTTACAAATCTCAGTATTTGGAATGGAGGCAGGAGGTCCAAGAATTTGAAGTCAGTTACATACAGAGTTTGAGGCTAGCTTGAGCTACAAGATACTCTGTCTCAAAGGGGAAAAACTAAATCAGAAAAGAAGAAATTCATATTAGGCCTTTCTGTAGAAATATGAACTCAGGGTATATGGCAACTGATAAGAAGCTGGATTCATTTTGATTCTTACAATGCTACCTTCAGTAACCAGTTACTCAAATGCCTTCTGGTTAGACATTGGTGGTTATATGCCTTCAGTGTGACTGTGGTGATGTTGGACATGAATGATCTTAGCGCTGCAGACAGAAGCAGGTGCAGTGCTCTCTTTCATGAATAAGAGGCATTTTTCTTTGCTAGTGGGCAGGGGGAAGTTCAAGAGTTATATTCTGTTGAAACACAGTTTTGAAGGAAAAGGTTAAAAGATTATTAATTCTGGTTTCAACCAAGGTCTTCAGTGTAGGGCTCTGAAACATAAATGTGCAGAGCTTTTATGTAAATGTTTTGTAGTTTTTAAAGCAGTGTCTAAACAGCTTAAGTTTTGGAGTTCACCATCCAGCTGTGAAGTTAAAGATCAACTGCATTGACCTAATTTAAAGGCTTGAAAACTTAGTGTTGGCAAGGAAAAGGAGAAATTGGAGCCCCTGTGACTTCTCATTCACCATTTGGAATAGCAAATGATTTAGTCACTGGGAAAAACCCTTTGAAGTTTCCCAAAAAGATAACAGTAGAATTGCTACTCTCTGGCAGACTAGACAACAGCTACTCAGTACTCATATACGTATACGTACATGTGCTTATAATAGTAATAGCCATTATATCTTAAAGTTGGAAAACTGGCTCTGTGTCTACTATAGAGAAATGGATAAATAAATTGTAATATATAGACACAGCAGAGTTTTTCCACCCATAGAGGAATGAAGAACTGATCAGGCTACTTACTACATGGATGCACCTTTTTGAATGGAATAAGTCAAACAAGCATACAAAAATTCCATAGTATGTGACATTTGTATGTGATCACATTTGTGTGAACTAGACAAATCCTTGATGGCCAGACAGTACACACTGATGAACATAATGACCTGGAAAAAGCAAAGAATGTGAGAAATTGTTTAATGGAAAAAATGACATCACTTGAATGATGGAAATGCTTTGGAAGTAGTAGAGGAGGAGGCCGCACAAAGCGAATGCACTGAATGCTTCATCTGAACCGTTTACCTTAAATGAGTAGTGTAATGTTACATGATTTTCCCCTTCCACTACCATTCCTTACCCAATAAGCATTTATTGATGATTAGGTATTGAACTAGATCTAGAGATACAAAGCCAGACTGTCTCCAAGAAGCTTATTAAAATGGATAGCGTTGCATTGAAGTGTGCTAAGGGCTAAGAGACATCACCAACTGTTTGCTTTCATTATGAGGCAGTCATCTGCATAGACTAAGAAGGTAAGTGTCACTGTGGGATCTTAAATCATTTACTATACAAACGATAAGATACCTATGAGGTTAACACAGTTGTGAAATTTGTTGACATTTGTAAGAGTGGTGAAAAGATTTTTCTGGAAACATTCAGAAAGCACACTGGGCTTCAGACTGGTGTCAAAAAAGCAGATGGGTGTAAACCATGGCGGTACTATGGGGTCAAAGTGGGAAATATGGAGCTCAGACATACTCATGTATTTACATGTTATGGGAGCTAAAGGAATGACCACTAGAAGAATATTTTGGGTAATATTTTGCCTTTCATTCTCTTAGTTGGAAACAATTTTACCTTGAACCAAAAGATGCTCTATAAACTTTACACATTGATCTTTATTTTGTTCTCTGAAACTACACAGAGAAGATCTAATCTCTCTAGCAAACAATATACAGCAATTATCTGAAGATAATCTTGATGTATTCCCCATCATGAGCCTTACATTTACAGGAGACTGTATTATTAAAGATGTTTTCACATGGACCAGTGTTGAGATCTTTTCATTAACATCAAGGGTGCTTTTCCCTTGAAGCACTTCATTTTGTCAGACGACCTTTTAGGAAACAAATAGCAAATATACTATATATTCTGATATCATAATCGTCATCATCACCACCATCATCATGTTTTAGATTAGTTAAATTCCAATGTTGGTTAATCTTTAGCCACCCAGATGAGTCTTCTATCTTTTTATAATGTGTCTCACTCTCAGTTTATAGTCAAGTGTCTGAATACTTCACATTTTAATTTAGACGTTTATTCATGGTAAATTTTTGAACATTATTTGAATCATTATGACCATTGAAGAGATATGTTTATTCATTGGAATTATTTTTTCTTTTGAATCTCATATGAATCCATGAATTGGATGCTTATGCATGATTATTTCCACTTCAGATGAGGAAACTGACCTTTTAGTAGATTGACAGATCTATCTAAGCTTGAAAAGCCAATGATCAAAGGAGGGAGAAGTAGTTTACAAGTCTACGAGTTCTACAGCTGGTCTATTTCAATGTACTAGCTCAGTCTGTGTTCTTTACTCGATCAAGTATATATATGTGTTGTTGTCTCATCTAATTTTGTTTTTGTTTTTTGTTGTTGTTTTTTGTTTTCATTTATTTACAACCTAGCTATTGCCCCCTTTCCTGATTCCCCCCTCACACGTCCTCATCCCATTCCTTTTTCCCCTTGCCTCTAAGAGAATGCCCCCCCCCCCAAAGGCATGCCCCCTCTGGAGGCCTCAAGTCTCTTGAGGGTTAGACACATCTTCTCCCACTGAGGCCAGACCAGGCAGTCCTCTGCTTTATATGTATCTCGGGGGTTGGGGGGGGTGGTTTGCACCAGCTAGTGTATGCTGCCTGGTTGGTGGCTCAGTGTCTGGGAAATCCCTGGGGTCTGGGTTAGTTGAAACTGCTGGTCTTCCTTTGGGGTTGCCCTCCTCCTCAGCTTCTTCCATTCTTCCCCTAATTTAACCACAGGGGTCTCCAACTTCAGTCCAATGATTGTCATCACTCTCAGCTTGTTGGGCCTCTCAGGGAGCAGGCATGCCAGGTCCCTGTCTGTAAGCACAGCATCAGAAATAGTGTCAGGCCTTGGAGCCTCTCCTTAAGATAGATCCCAAGTTGGGCCAGTCATTGGAAAACCTTTTTCTCAGTCTTGTCTCCATTTTTTTTTTTTTTTTTTTCTTTTAGACAAGAACAATTCTGGGTCAGAGATTTTGACTTGTGGTTTGGTAGCACCATCCCTTCTCTTGAGGCCCTGTCTTCTACTGGAGATAGACTCTTCAGTTCCCTCTTCCTACTGTTGGGCATTTAAATTGTGTCATGTAGGACTTTATCCTGGTCACTAATGAAACTGAGACTTACATTATGAACTATGGAGTCTGGAATTAGATTTCCAGATCTGGTTAATGCTTATTTATTTATTGAACCTACTTGTTCATTTTGTTTGAGAAGTGTTGGGTTAATTGGCTGTGTGTGGTTTGCCCCAGGCTTTCGGGCCTCTCCAAGAGGTGGGACGAGGGAAGTTTGACCATGATCACTCCACCGCATCACCAGGCGGGTGTCAGGCTATGAGAAGCCCCCTCAGAGACACTACCCAGGGGTGGAGGAGCGCAGCCTGTGATCCAGAGGACTTGGACATCCCACATGCCGTTGGATGCCATGGAAGAGCTAAGAACAAAGTGAGGGCCCACAAGCTGGAGGTGGCCTGGGCCAAAGGGGGAAAAACAGGGAGGACCGAATAGCTGGGTTGGTTTGTTAGTGGCCATGGCTGGGAATGCTGAGAGGCCTTCTGCAGGAGGATAGATGCAGCTCTTTAGACGAAGGCCTGTTCCATTGTTCCCCATGGTGGATCCCAATGAAGAGAGACAGTCCAGGGCTTCAGGGGAGAGTGGCATGAGTGAATCTGTACCCCCACGACCTCAGGGAAGGGTGATATTAAAATAGTGATTGGGAAGAGGAGTGGCTAAGCCTCTTGGTGCCTCATAAACATGGAGCTGTCTTGAGGCTATGTGACCACACCTCTACCTGTGGAGGGGTTTGAGGCTACATGACCGGTAGTCACAGACCTATGGAGACCTGTGGCCTTGTGTTGG
Source organism: Uromys caudimaculatus (assembly GCA_028551405.1). Taxonomy (NCBI): domain Eukaryota; kingdom Metazoa; phylum Chordata; class Mammalia; order Rodentia; family Muridae; genus Uromys; species Uromys caudimaculatus. Next base: position 11,110,792 of record CM052702.1, read on the forward strand.
GAGCCTGGTTTCTAGGAGCATGGCAAAACGCCTTCTGTCCCTTGTAGGGTTTTTATCCCCTACTAGGTCACTGGGGTTTAAACCTATGCTTGACCAGGAACCAGGCTGCCTTTCATGGTCCCACAGAAAAGTGTCACAAGATGTTTGAAAAATCTTTGAAAATGAAGTTAATAGGAATTGCCTATCAGTAAAACCTATTTGTCATGTAAAGACACTGTTTTATTATTTACATTTTCAAAAACCACGCTTGATAATCCAGACTAGTGTTGTTCCAGGGATCAACACAAACAACATGATGTAGAATTTCAAGACTTCTCATCATCTTCATCTTTGAAAATGCATTTGTTCATTTTACGCATGAGATTCAAATTTATTTGCAAATGAACAATGTTATTTGTTGTTTAAATCTTTTTTTGGAAATCAAATATAAATATTTTTCTTAGGAGGGCGAAAAAACAGTTGGTTGTACCTGCATGTGAGCACCGTTGTGGCTTTATAGTCTAAGGTAATTATCTTTCTGGAATGAAATAGAAACTACATTTCAAGCTTGTTCTTGTTGGAGGCTTTGACTAGGGCAATAAATCGTTTTTACAAATAGAAGGAAACAATTGTCTGTGGAGTTTGATTCCATTCTAGCCCTTCCAGCACTTTTTCAGGTGTGTGGTGACATTTAAAATTTCCTTAGAGAGGAAAAGCTTTTTATTTTGTAAATAGTATTAGGCTTGCCTTGGTTTTGGAGAAGCAGTAGGTAATTGGTGTTAAGATATATATTGACAAGCTTTTATTTCCTGCTGCCGACTTAGATACTGGAGTAAGGAGTGGTGTTTGACAGGAAGGGGTGAGATGGTAAAGGGCATGACAAGAAGGTAGGATTTCACTAAAGGGCAGAAAGAGGGTCTGAAAACAAGTAAGAAAAATATTAGCAGGGAGAAACCAAGGACTTGTGTGATCAGGCGATGAACTGTCACTACTCATGGTTTGTTAATGGGTCAGGCTAGACCACAGAGTGGTTACAATTAAGGATACAAAGAGAGACAGGGGAAATATTTCTTCTTTCTCTTCATCTTCTGAATATTCATGTTCTTCACTCTTCTGCCTAGCTTTCTCCTCTTTCTTACTGTTAGCGTCTCCCTTATAACCCCCCCCCCCCAAGGCCCCTCATCTATTTGGCCATACAATTTGTTATCTTAGGTTCTATTTTAATTTTTGTTTCATAATGCTTTTCCTGTTGTGATTAGTTACTGACAACAGGCTGAGTGACTATTTAAATTCATATTTATATTCAGAAGGTTAGTGAAGTGGAATAACCCCGCAATTCAATTTTTATTCTGAAAGCATATTCTTAGGTTTCACCAAACTTGAATCTTTAAAACAATCTTGTCTATTGTCTATTGGAAATTATGATAGCATTTTAGAATTATTTTATTATATTCTTATGTTGCTGCAATGATTAATACTTTAAATATGAATAAATTGACCTAATTTTATAGATAAAAAATAGAATCAAGATTGCAAGATGTTACCATAGTGTAGATACTGACTATTTCCAGTGAATTACTCATTAGCATTTATGGATTAGTGTCAAATATTATGTGTGATCCTGGTCCAAGGCAAAAATGTAGACATTTCCAGCAATCAATAAATGGAAAAAAAAAAACCTGCTGAGATTGATCAAACTTTTTATTGTTAGATTATTGTAATTAGTTTGTGTGAAAATTCAATTTCTTACACTTTCAATGTGTTGGCTTCTTTTGGTTAAGTTTATAGGATTGTTGGAATATTTTACCTAAACAGTGCTTATAGTCTTTTGATAGCAGCCGATAGCTAATCGTTAATTTTTCTTCTCAGACTCCTGAAGACAGGAGTTAATTAGAACCAAAAATTCCATTTTATCTCCTTGCATGCTTTTATTCTTCCTTTCCTCTCAACTGGGCTCTCCATTGTACCTCACATTTTGTATTTTTTTTTTTTCTCCTTGGTGTGATATAATGCTTGGCAGAAACAATGGGAAGGAGGGTGAATTTATTTTGGCTCCTGATTTCAGGGACTACAGTGCACCCTGGTGGGTTAGGCATGGTAGTGTGGAGCTGTTCAAGGTGGCAGTAATTTGTGGTTTCTTCACATCATGGTATACCAAGAAGGAGAGAGAGCTAGATTGGAGCAGGAAATAACCTCCAAGGCCTGCCTTCGTGTCCTCTATCTGCAGGCTATGTATCAATAACTTCCCAAACAGTGCCATGAACTAGCGATCAAGTACATAAACAGAGAAGCCCAACTCAAACCTTAACACCTCCTCTCCCCATCCCTCTTTCTTGTGACCACTTTTGTTCTAGCTAAATAAAACAGGAAAATCTACACTTTGGGAACAAAATACTCACAGGAAGAAATATGGAGACAAAGTGTGTGAAGCAGAGACTGAAAGAAAGGCCATCCAGAGACTATCCCACTTGGGGATCCATCCCATATCCAGGACGCTATATGGCTTTCTCCTGAGAGCCTTTTCCAGAGTCTGACAAATACAGAGGTGGATGCTCACAGCCAACCATTGGACTGAGCATGCGGTCCCGATGGAGGAGTTGGAGAATGGACTGAAGGAGCTGAGGGGGGTTGCAGCTCTATGGAGGGAGCAACAGTGTCAACTGCCAGACACCCCCCCTCCCCAGCTCCACTAAGCAACCAACCAAAGAGTACACATGGAGGGACCCTTGACTCTGGCCGCATATGTGGCAGAGGATGGCCTTGATGAACATCAGTGGAAAGAGTAGCCCTTGGGCCTGAGGGTGTTCGATGCCCCAGTGTAGGGGAAAGCCAGAGTGGGAAGGCAGAGTGGGTGGGTGGGAGAGCACCCTCATAGAGGCAGGGGGAGGGGGATAGGATAGGGGGTTTCCAAAGGGGAGACTGGGAAAGGAGATAACATTTGAAATGTAAAAAAAGAAAATATCCAATAAAAGAAAAAAAAACAAACAAAACAAAACAAAAAACAAAACAAAAGCAACAACAGCAACAACAAAAAAACCAGGAAAATCTCCACAAAACTTAAACATGCTAACTTGTTTTAGTGTTGCAACGCCATTTAATTGCTATTTCACATTATCCTATGAGAAGCAGAATATTTTTACTGATTTCATCACTTAAATAAGATGTAAACCTGGAGCTCTGCTTTGCTTTGCTGTTTCTTAGGAATTAACCCTAAGGCACTGATGCTGGAAGAACATGGCAGCTTTCAGAGGTTCTCACCTTTCCCCTCCACACTCTTGCCTCTGATGTCAGCCCTTCCTGTTCCCACTGCTGTGGAGCCAGTCCCTCATCTTTCTTTTCTTCTAATAGGTACAGCATTTTAGAAATCATTACACAGAATATTGTCTTCCACTTATTTGCTTAAATATAGGTAAATTTACTGGAAAAACAAAAAATATTATATTTTTCTTAAAGTAAAATTTCTTTCTGTCAGATATTTTCTATTAACAAAAGATCTTCCAGGGGCAATAAAAAGTAAGCTTATCTCTTTTCTCCTCCTCTCTCTATTACTCCTGATTTATGATTTGAATCAAAACCAGTGGTCCACAACTGAATGAACTGGCAGGATAGCAAGAAGGAAAAAAATCTGAATCATCTCCAATCTTGATCAGTAGTTTCTGGATTTAACATAATCATGTTGAATGTCACTTAAATATGTAATATCACAAATATCATCTGGAGGCTCCATTAAATTCCTTGCTTCCTTAGCCCAGAATAAGGATTTTATTAAAACAAAAATACTTTTGCTAGGTGTAAAAATAGTCATTGCTTTTTTTCTCCTTCAGTTTCTGTGAGCTCATAACTGTCCGCTGCTCACGTGTTACCCAACCCCTTTCATCCTCTTTAAATTCAGCTGCTCCGAGATCACGGAAATACATCTTTGGCAAACTAAAAAGGAAACATGGATTGGGACCCCAGAATTTTAAGTGTAAATTGGTGAAATGGGTCAACATTAATAGTGTTACTCAAGTCATAAGATTTAATTTCTTTCAGTGTTTAAATATTTCCTGAAATAGGCAAGACTGTAACACAAACAATAATGTACACCTTTTGTGAATGTCACACATTTCTTAATATAAGCTCTTGAGTGTCTGAATCCTCTCTGAATCCAGTCTAGACAGCTCTGCAATTTCTAAAGGTGAGTCCTCTGTGGGTTGTGAGAAGCAGTTCAGAGATTAGGGAACAGGCAGAGCAGCACTACACTGTCACACTTCTGTCAATTCATGGTTAATTTTACTTAAAAAAATTCCAACATATAATCCCTGGGAAGTGAATATTTTCCCTGTAATACCTTTATACTGTTTTGTTAAGGATTTTACTAGTACAGACCTTAAAAATTTTTAAAAAAATTTTTATAATTGGTGCCTTACTTCTTGTTTAACAGGCACTGTATACCTGGAGAACTGCTGGCCTCAGAATCAGGTGGGCTATCTTTACTCTTTTTTCTGCCCTTGAATTCCAGTTTCTCAGTTTTATCCCCATCAAGATACAAGAAGCATTCAGACATTAAACAGACTGGAGCAGAAAAGAATGTCCTCTTGGCACATAATAATCAAAACACTAAATATACAGAACAAAGATAATACTAAAAGCTGTAAGGGAAAAGAACAAGTAACATATAAAGGCAAACTTATTAGAATAACACATGATTTTTCAATGGAGACTCTAAGAGCCACAAGACTTTGGATGGATGTTTTAGAGATTTTGAGAGGTCACAGATGCCTGCCATAGAAACTACTTCTAGTAAAACTTTCAATTACAATAGAGAGAGATATTATGATAAAACAAAATTTAAGCAGTACCTATCTACAAATTCAAATCTACAGAAGAGGATAGAAGAATAACTGGATAACTTTAGCCGGAGAGGTTAACCACACTCAAGAAAACACAGAGAAAACAAAAACAAAACAAAATCCAAAAATCCCTCAGATCAGCAAATCAAAAATAAAATAAAATAAAATAAAATCACACCATCACAACAAAATAAGGGGTATCACAATACTGTTTATTGATAACTTTACTAATTAGTCATCTCAATCCCCCCCAAAAGGACACAGACAAAAAAATTGCATATGAAAACAAGATCCATTTTTCTGCTGCATCCTAGAAACACACCTTAATATCAAGAACAGACATTACCTCACCATAAAAGCCCGGGAAAAGATATTCTAAGTAAATGGACTTAAGAAGCAAACTGGTGTAGCCATTTTAATAGCTAAGAAAATAGATTTCAAACCAAAACTAATCAGAAGATACAGATAAGGAAACTGTATACTCATTAAAAAAAATCTACCAAGAGAATATGGCAAATCTAAATATATATGCACCAAGCAAAAGGACATACATGTTCATAAAAGGAACACTACTACAGTTAAAATTATACATTGACCCTCACACAATAATAGTGGCTGACTTCAGTACCCTACTCTTGCCAATAGATAGGACATCCAGAGAAAAGTGAAACAAAGAAAAGCTAGAACTAAAGAGCACCATAAACCAAACGGAACTAATAGATATTTACAGAAGATTTCACCACAACACAAAAGAATATACCTTCTTCTCAGGAACTTTCTTCAAAATTGACCATATTCCTGGACACTAAACAAGTATCAACAAAGACAAGAAAATTTAAATAACACCCCTGCTTCCTCTTTGACCACAATGGATTAAGGCTGGATGTCAGTAACAACAGAAACAAACAGAAGTTTACAGAGTCGTGGAAATTGAACAATGCACTACTGAATGAAAAACGGATCAAGATGGATCCGTTTTCATTAAAACTTTTTTGAATTGAATGAAATGGAAATGCAGCAGACCTAAACTTATGGGACACAATGTAGAGGATTCTGAGATGCACGTTCACAGCCTTGAGTGCCCACATAAAAATATTGGAGAAATCTCATGTTAGTAACTTAATGGCACACCTGAAACCTCTAGAACAAAAGAAAAAGTAACCCCCCAAAAGAGTAGATGAAAAGAAATAATTAAACTCAGGGATGAAATAAATGAAGTAGAAAAAAAATTACAATGAATCAATGAAACAAAGAGTTGGTTCTATGACAAACCCTTATCCAATTTAACTAAAAAGCAGAGAGAGAAAATCCAAATTAACAGAATTAGAGCTGAAAATGGGGGACATAAAAACAGATGCCAAGGAAACCCAGAGAATCACAGAAGCTTACTTCAAAAACCTCTACTACACCAAGTTGGAAAAATCTAAAGAAGCAGATTGTTAGGAGACCTTTTCCTGAGCACAGCTATCTCAGGAGCTGTTGTGCCAGGAAGCGTTCATTAACTCCAAAAGACCACCCAGAAGCTGACTCTGCTGTAGATGTGCTAGCACTAGGGTTTTTTATTTACAAGCTAGAGCTTGGGCCAAACCACCATCACGGATGCAGCAGGATAGGAGGGTGAAGCTCTCAGCATGATAAGGCTTTATAGGAAATGGCGATTAAGTGAGGGGATTTCAGCCTGGCAAGCATCTAATTTTGTGACTATTGTAAGCTGACAGGTGAGTGCTCTGAAGCGAACCCATGAACAATCATAAATGGTCTGAAAGTACATCTGAAACAACCAGACTAATCTTTAATTGACTGTTGCTAAGAAGTAGCTAGGGAGTAAACTCTAGGGTATGGCCAAGGACAAACCATGATGTCCTTCCTGCTACTTGGGTGAAGCTTGGGTTCAGCTGTAGGTCAAGTTCTCAGGCTCTTATTCTTTAAAGATGGAGTGCGGTCCCAAGATGGAGTAAGTTTGGCCTCTCAGAACAAGTTGCATCTTGCTGGCAGGGCTAAAACTGGGTTCATGTTCCCAGGCCTGAGAAACAATGCGTATCCTGGTTCTTCAGGTGTTTCATGTTTATCTGTTAATCGGTAAAGAATGTAAAGAGGGAAGTTGCCGATTATCTAAACTAAGACGCACCAAGTTGCCTGTCTTGACTTAATCCACTATATGCAGCTTGCCCATCCTTTGTTCCCTTATCATTTTAAATTCTGGACCAGATTCCAGGAGGGGTCCTGACTGCAAAAGCTGAATTAAGGATCCTGAAACCAGGTGATTCGAATATGGCTCAGTCACCAATGTTAAGCTTAACCCTTTATGTCAAAATACGATTGGCCAGTGCAACAGCCCACCCTGCTTTATGTTCCCATCTTATAAAAATGTATAATCTCTTTTCAGGGTCATGGTTCAGATCCTGAACTGGCCACCTTACATGTGCTTTCATGTTTAAGCTACTATCTCTTGTCTCTGAAGAACCCAAGAGATAATTTTCTGGATATATATTACCTACCAAAGTTAAGTTAAAATCATATAAGCAACTTAAACCCATAACCCCTAATGAAATAGAAGCAGTAATTAAAACTCTTCAAACACCCTCCCTCAAAACCCCAACAAACAATAAAAGCAAAAGCAAGCAAGCAAACAAACAAACAACAATAACAACAGATTGGGAGATGGCTTTAACACAGAATTGTATCAGACTTTCAAAGAAGAATTAATGTTAATAATCCTTAAATTAGTCCACAAAATAAAAACAGAAGAGATATTGCCCAATTCTTTTTTATGAGGAGGAAATTCTCCTGACACCTAAACCACAAAAAAGTCTAACAAAGAAAATCACAGACCAATCCTCCCTCCCTCCCTCCCTCCCTCCCTCCCTCCCTTCCTCCCTCCCTCCTTCCTTTTCTCCTTTCCTCCATTTTCCTTCAGTCCCTCCTTCTTTCATTGTTTAACCTTATAGGGCTTTTGCTTATATGTTATGTTTTTTGGTCTGTTTTCATTGGATTTCTGTGTGTGGTAATGTGTGTGTGTGTGTGTGTGTGTGTGTGTGTGTGTCTGTGTCCATATGTGCTTCTTGTGCTTTTCTTTGGGTCTTGTCTTCTGATTGTTTCTTTTGTCCTATTCCAATTTGCCTGTTCTTACTTGACCCTAATTTAATATTATTTTTATATGCCTGTTTGCTTTGTAACCAAGGATGTGGGTTTGTGTAGGAGAGGAGGTAGGAAGAATCTGGAAGGAATTGGAGGAGGTGGAAATTATTATCAGGATATTTGTGTGAAAAAATATTTTCAATAGAAGAAAAAAGTCAATGTCATTCCAAAAAAATGTTTCTTTTCCCTTTTCTGTTTTATGGCTCTTAGGAAGTAGATATTTTTAAGGTACTTTGAAAGTGAATAGAAGAAAGTGCTTGAGGCCAAAGGCAAGTATCTTGGGGCTCTGTCTGCACAAGCAGATCCTCTGAAGGTTGGGAGGATCAATGATTCTCCTATCTGTAGTACAATGAGACCTAGTCACCAGTGCATGCATGTGTGTGTGTGTGTGTGTGTGTGTGTGTGTGTCTGTGTGTCTGTGTGTGTCTGTGTGTCTGTGCTTGTGTGTGTGAGTTTCTTCTCAAAACTCTGCTACATTGTTCTAGTATCTGCATTTAAAATACAAACCTATACAAATGCATTAATAGATACATTAAAACACCTTTGACAATGAACATTTTATACATTTGAGAATATTCTTTTAGACTATTACATACCAAAACATTGTGTATTTCCAGGTATGGATATTTCTAAAAATATTGGTATCATCTGATTTTTTTTTAAAAAAAAACATTAACCATTAACATATCTAAAAGTTGATTTTACATTTTCTTTTTTCCAGCAGTATATACTCTTTTAAAGTATTTCTGCTAATGTGAGCTGTCCAAAACACGGAGTAGTACTGGTTCGGTTGCTGTGAGGCCAATGTGAGCACACCTACCCATCCTCACCTTCTAACTGCTGCTTTTGAAGCCAGTCTTCTGTTTTCATCTGCTGACATGTTTCTTATTGTGTGTGTGTGTGTTACGTAGGTGCTAAAACAGTATTGTTTTGAGATAAGCTAATTATTCCCATAAATTCTTGTCATTTCTTTGGGCTTCAAAACTTTGTGTATTTGATGTAAATTCACTTTAATTTAGATATAGCCAAGCTGATTTTACTTTTAGCTTGTCCTGAGATCCTTTGATCTTCTGTATGAGGCAAGAAGGTAAAATCTTGATGCACGTACATCACCACTGAGATTTTTATTTTCTTTTGAATAATCTTTCTTATAATTTGTGATATGTCATCTTTGTTTTTCTTTAAGGAGTTTGTGCTCTTTTTATTCATTATGTTTTTATTTCACATAAGACTATTTGACCATTTTCACAATCCCAAATATGTAAAGCAAACCTGTAACTGTTCATTCCCAGTAACCATTTCTCTTCCAGGTAAAAGCACCATCAGAGAGAAATAAAAACAATGTTCTGTTAATCAAGAATTTGGAGTTGGGGAGAAGAACAAGAAATTAACAGCTTCAGGATACACTTTTTTTTTTCTGAATAGAAATTCTCTGAGATCAGAGAATTTAATTTCTATAGTAATCATTCTCTCCTGCCCCTTAGTCATTGTTTTCCTTTGATCTCCAGCTTTTCTGGTTCTGCATAGGACTGGCATGGAATCTAGAAGAACGCTAGAGGGCAGTAAAAGCACATTTTACGGATGCAAGATTTGTGGCTTTTCAGAGGTGGTTCTGAGCCAAACTCCAGTTTTGTTGTGACTGATTTCCACTGTGCCTGCTTCTTAGCTTAATCCATGCTTTGGTTCAGGAGCCCCCTGTGTAGTGAGAGCAGGGCTGGGGATGGTTGAATACTGCCAGAGAGTACTAAGAGCAAGTTAAGCCTTGTTTGGGTCTTGTGGTGTGAACTTATTTGTATATTTCAACAAAGAATGAGAGCTGTTTGGATTATGAGCCATTTTTTTTTACTTTCATTTTGTGCTGCTTTCAAACTCTCTATGATGGTGTACATGAGCAAAATTACACCACTAGAAATAATAAATAGGATAAAACTTAAAAATTGTATTGCTTCTTTTTGGGGAACGAGTTTTCATGAATTTATTATAATGTGTTTACATGAAAGAGTAGAAAACAGGAGAGTCATGGAAAGGTCAGGCCAGGGTCTCTGGCAGTTCTCTCTTTAAGTCTCAGCTATCCTTATTGACGCTGAGAGCCTCACTCAGAACATGTGCCCTAGGCATGTATGAGGTGACAGGAGCCAATAGGCTGGCATCTTTACAGCCAGTGGCTCCCTTCACTGTTTGTTCAATCTCAACATAATGAAACAAGTAGTCATGAAGTGTACCAGGAAAGATAATTGTGATGTCTAGAACTTATGTAGAATTCTACAAACTAGCTATCAAAAACTAGGTCGGTACTATGGCTGAATTGCATCCAATTTTATTGCTTCTAAGCAGTCAAGTTTACAGCAAATTATTAAAAAAAATTGTCCTCATTATAGGGATAAGAGGAATGGAAAGCAATCTATGGGCTGCATTTTCCTACATTGTTGATTATGGACGGTGAACAATGATCTGCAGAAAAAATTGAGCTATTCCAAGTGTCAATGGAGAGGAAAAGGGACAGATGAATCCCAGGGACAAGATCCCATGTGGACCCCTGGGGGGGGGGGGACGATCTGCTTTATGTGGGTCCATATTCAGAAAAGCCTTGTGGACTTGGACATTTTTCTGAAACCAGACTCTGAAGGATTTTGAAGATGCATCCTAGACCTGGAACTTTCTCTGTTGATTGCTCTAGGAAGGGGAGAGCTCAGTGAGACAAGGAACTCTATCTGGGGCATGGTATCATGATGTGCTTCAAGCTAGCACGTAATACGGTTTCTCAGAAGTTAATTCTATAGGTCTTCATGTGCAGCACAGGTCCTAAGAAAATTATAATCCAAACTGACTTTTGCCAACCCACCTTGGCATCTGTCACTTGTAACATGTATAAACAAGAAATCCAATACATTAGGTGTTTCAAAGAATTATTGACTTTCAAAAGACCACCCTCCTCTCACTATCTTTTAAAAAAGATCATCTGCATGCACACATTGGGGAAGTACTAGAGTGTTTCTTTCATTTAGGAGAGTTAGAAATCCGGAACTGGAAATGTCATTTAAGAAACAGATTGGGGATAAATATTGGACTTGAAATCAGTGTAAACTAGCTCACGTCCAAGCATTTAAAAGCTGTCCACAGACAATAAGCTGTTCCCTATGATTTCCCAAAACTGCCTTGGAAGAACCACACTGTCTAGGATTTCTAATTATCTGTTCAAGTCCTTTGCCAATATTTCACAGTGAGTAGAATTCTCCTATGTATTTCTGTTAGCGGGGAGGCAGCCTTTCCGTTTGGCTAATTAAACCTACAGTCTGGGAAAGTTTTCACTGTTTTAAGTTTTGTGTCCAGTCTTTCTCCATGATTACCAGCTCACATTGTAATATGGGTCAGCAGACTAAACTATTAACAGCAAATAACTCTGGGGTATGAGGAAAATGAAGACACTAGCAGGATGTCCCCCAGAACCAAAGTTCACATTTTCACTCATGCAGTCTGAATACACAGTGAAAATTACCTATGGGCCACAGTGTTCCAAATGGGGGGATTATCCTGGATTATCTGGCTGGGTTCAAGCTAATCATGTAAACCCCTTAAAAAGTAGAAAACCTTTTCTGGCTGCTAGCAGAAGAGAGATTCCATACAAGTTATCTCTCTATCTCTCTCTGTCTCTCTCTGTCTCTGTCTCTCTCTCTCTCTCTCTTCTTTTTTATAAAGCTGAATACCCAGAGTAGATTTCAAAGATAGGTAGAGTTGACAGGAAGATGAGGGTTAGAGAGTAATTCCATCCTTCCTGACTGGCACTGCAGATGCTTTACTGTATGGCCTGGTGAGCCGGGAGTTGGTACTCGTTAGGGATGCTGAATTTGAGTCTGTTCCAACACATGAAGTTCATCCAAATGCTTTGGGTCCTAGTGAGATTCAGGCTAGGAGAAGTAAGTAGTGCAGAATCAGACACCGAGTAGACAAAACAAAGAGAGACCCTTTTGGTTGCTGATATTGTTTATTTGCTTAGGTTTTCACCAGGTTGGAGATTATAAGGATTGTTAGCTCAGTACCTTTTAAAACATTTATGTATGTATTTATTTATTTGTACCTCATATTGGTAGTAAGCTAAGTATGGTAGCTTAACTGTAGCTATTTTTGTAGGCATTACTGTCCGATAAGCAGAATATAATTTTTCATATCAAGATTTAAACTTCAGTGAATATTTAGAATATTCAGTGAATATTATCTTTCAATGTAGGAAGTGAAGTACATTTGCAATGGCTGCTGAAATAACAAAATCTGATCTAAGCAGAAAATGTTAATGCTTGAGTAAAGATTGTATTTTCTAAGGAGGTAGATGAGATGCACAGTCCTCTCACCAGATAACAAGACCTAGTTAAGTCTCCATGAACTATATGTTACATTTTTAGTTTCTTTCAAAACACATGTTGGTATGGCTCAGACAAAACATTCATTACTTTAAGAAATACCCTCTGCTTCTAATTTTCAAAGCATAATGGTAAAGGCCTTGCTAGTTAGTGTGAGCAAAACACAGCATTGAGCTTCCAAGTAGGCAGAAGTATAGCAGCCTGCAGAACTCTTTCATGTGGCTACACTTGTATCTTAATCCTGGGGGAAGCAAAATCTTTCTTCAGTTAGCTTTGCCCTGAATAGAAGGCTCACTGTTTCTCACCAGCCGGTATCCTTGTGGTGTATGATGATGCTTTAACCATTCCTTTCCTTTCATTCCAGTTCTAAATCATGTCCTAGATATGGAGGAGAACACCTAGTGTGATCACCAATGATTGTAGAGCTGTCTCCAAATCTGGCTGTCACCAGAGTCATTAAAATACCCACACCTGAAGCCAACAGTTGCAGAGAGGAAACAAATGCATACATTCTCTTTGTTCTTGTGCAGTCAGTTAAAACACAAGGGTCAAACTTAGTTCTTGACTCCAAGTAGCTTAGAAGTACATTAAACTGTGAATTTGATGTGGTCTATTAGGAAGCAGTAATATTTATGATCAAAATGTTATTAAAGTAGATATGGATATGTATGAAGTTATTTAAGGGAAAATAATATGACAATATCTCTACTTGAACAATTTAAGAATAGTCACAGATTTATAGAAAACATGTTATCTTCCCTCTAAAATTATGCAATTTGGGGATTTCATTCATTCATCCACGTATTCATTTAGCATTTACTTATCATAGTCATAGAACTAAGAATATAAAAATAAACGTAATAATATCTCATTCTCCAGTATTTTACTTTCTAGTGGAGGGAGAAAGATGATGTCCGCAATTACAGAAACACAGAATATAGGTGATTACAAATGCTATGATGAAAAACAGTTCAAAAGGAAGAAGATGAGAGTGAGCTACAGCTGTTTATTTTTCACACAGTGGTCAGAGAAGGCTCTTCCAACAAGGTGACATTTGAACAGACTTTGAAAGAAGCAAGGTGTCCGGTTCCCATCTGTGGCTGGGGACCTCAGCTTGGGCCACAGGGCTCCATAGCCAATTAGCGCCAGGAGAAAGCTACACTCCCAGGAGCGTGGAAAAGCCGTGAGTGGGGTTAAGACGAGCACCACTGCTCCCCAGGACCCGCCCGGACCCTGCGGGACACAGGGACTGAGGTAGTCGAGCATAGGAACCAGTTCCATCTGTGGCAGGAGAACTCTGCCCGGGCCACCAGGGTTCCATAGCCAAGCAGCACCAGGAGAAAGTTACTCTCCCAGGAGCGTGGAAAAGCTGTGAGTGGGGACAAGACAAGCACCATTGCTCACCGGGACCCACTCGGAACCCGCAGCAGAGACTGAGGGACAGGAAACTTCCAGTTTCCATCTGTGGCTGGGGAGCTCAGCTTGGGCCACAGGGCTCCATAGCCAATTAGCGCCTGGAGAAAGCTACCCTCCCAGGAGCGTGGAAAAGCCATGAGTGGGGTTAAGACAAGCACCACTGCTCACCGGGACCCGCCCAGAACCCGCGGGACACAGCGACTTAGGTAGTGGGGCACAGGAACCTTCTGGTTCCCATCTGTGGCAGGAGACCTCTGCCTGGGCCACCAGGGTTCCATAGTCAAGCAGTGCTGGGAGAAAGTTACTCTCCCAGAAGCGGGGAAAAGCCTTGAGTGGGGTTAAGACAAGCACCACTGCTCACCGGGACCTGGGGACTTCAGCCTGGGCCACAGGGCTCCAGGAGAGAGCAGGTATCCCAGGAGTGCTGACACACCTTCGAACATAAGCAAAACCACCACTTCTGTTCAAACCCACTGGATCAAGAGGGACCCTTGCAGAGTCATCAGGACATAGGAACCAAGGGACAGCTGGGGAAAAGAGCCTTCTGGTTTCTGTCTGCACCCCAGAGCTGACCCTGTGCCACAGCACTCCAAACCCAAACACCTGTCAGAGAGAGCTGGTCTTCAAGGAGTATTGATACAGAGGCCTGCAGGAGGGACAAGCCACAGCCAGACAGAGTAAGATCAGCTAACATCAGAGTTAACAAGATGGCAAAAGGCAAGGGTAAGAACATAAGGAACAGGAACCGAGGGTACTTGGCATCATCAGAACCCAGCTCTCCCACCACAGCAAGCCCTGAATATCCCAACACACCAGAAAAGCAAAACTCAGATTTAAAATCAGTTCTCATGGTGATGATAGAAGACTTTAAGAAAGAAATTAACACCCTTAAAGAAACACAAGATAACAGAGGTAAACAACTATGACAGGAGTCAT
>CM052702.1:11125947-11150112 GCA_028551405.1 Uromys caudimaculatus
ATTTCTTTCTTCAGAGACTTGAAGTTCTTGTCATACAAATCTTTCACGTGTTTGGTTAGAGTCACACCAAGATACTTTATACTGTTTGTGACTATTGTGAAGGGTGTCATTTCCCTAATTTCTTTCTCAGCCTCTTTATCTTTTGAGTATAGGAAGGCTACTGATTTGTTTGATTTAATTTTATATCCGGCCACTTTGCTGAAGCTGTTTATCAGCTGCAGCAGTTCTCTGGTGGAGTTTTTCGGGTCACTTAAGTATACGGTCATATCATCTGCAAATAGTGATATTTTGATTTCTTCCTTACCAATTTGTATCCCTTTGACCTCCTTTTGTTGTCTAATTTCTGTAGCTAGAACTTCAATTACTATATTGAATAGATAGGGAGAGAGAGGGCAGCCTTGTCTAGTCCTTGATTTTAGTGGCATTTCCTCAAGTTTCTCTCCATTTAGTTTGATGTTGGCTACTAGTTTGCTGTATATTGCTTTTACTATGTTTAGGTATGGGCCTTGAATTTCTGATCTTTCCAAGACTTTTATCATGAAGGGATGTTGAATTTTGTCAAATACTTTTTTAGCATCTAACGAAATGACCTTGTGGTTTTGTTTTGTTTTTTTTTTGAGTTTGTTTATGTAGTGGGTTATGTTGATGGATTTCCCAGTATTGAACCATACCTGCATCCCTGGGATGAAGCCTACTTGATCAAGGTGAATGTTCATTTTGATGTGTTCTTTTAATGGTTTTCCAGAATTTTATTGAGTATTTTTGCATAGATATTCATAAGGAAAATTGGTGTGAAGTTTACTTTCTTTGTTGGGTCTTTGTGAGGTTTTGGTATCAGTGTAACTGTGGCCTCATAGAAGGAATTGGGTAGTGTTACTTCTTTTTCTATTTTGTGGAATAGATGGAAGAGTATTGGTATTAGGTCTTCTTTGAAGGTCTGATATAATTCTGCACTAAACCTATCTGGTCCTGGCCTTTTTTTTGGTTGGGAGCCTTTTAATGACTGTTTCTATTTCTTTAGGGATTATGGGACTGTTTAGATGGTTAATCTGATCCTGACTTAACTTTGGTGTTTGGTGTCTATGGAGAAAATTGTCCATTTCATCCAGATTTTCGAATTTTGTTGAGTATAGGCTTCTGTAGTAGAATCGGATGATTTTTTGAATTTCCTCAGATTCTTTTGTTATATCTCCCTCTTCATTTCTGATTTTGTTAATTTGGATACTGTCTCTGTGCCCTCTTGTTAGTCCTTTACCTATCTTGTTGATTTTCTCAAAGAACCAGCTCCTGGTTTTGTTGAGTCTTTGTATAGTTTTTTTTGTTTCTCCTCTGTTGATTTCAGCCCTGAGTTTGATTATTTCCTGCCTTCTACTCCTCTTGGGTGCATTAGCGTCTTTTTGTTCTAGAACATTCAGGTGTGCTGTTAAGTTGCTAGTGTATGCTCTCTCCAGTTTCTTTTTGTAGGCACTCAGAGGTATGAGTTTTCCTCTTTACACTGCTTTCACTGTGTCCCATAAGTTTGGGTACGTTGTGCCTTCATTTTCATTAAATTCTAGGAAGTCTTTAATTTCTTTCTTTATTTCTTCCTTGACCAAGTTGTCATTGAGTAGAGCATTGTTCAGCTTCCAAGTGTATGTGGGCTTTCTATTTTTATTGTTGCCATTGAAGACCAGCCTTAATCCGTAGTAATCTGATAGGAGGCATGGGATTATTTCAATCTTCTTGTATCTGTTGAGGTTTGTTTTGTGACTGATTATATGGTCAATTTTGGAGAAGGTACCATGAGGTGCTGAGAAGAAGGTATATTCTTTTGATTTAGGTTGAAATGTTCTATAGATATCTGTTAAATCCATTTGGTCCATAATTTCTCTTAGTTTCACTGTGTCTCTATTTAGTTTGTGCTGCCAAGATCTGTCCATTGATGAGAGTAGGGTGTTGAAGTTTCCCACTATTATTCTATGAGGTGCAGTGTGTGCTTTGAGCTTTAGTATGGTTTCTTTTATAAATGCGCCCTTACATTTGGCGCATAAATGTTCAAAATTGAGAGTTCTTCTTGGTAGATTTTTCCTTTGATGAGTATGAAGTGTCCTTCCTTATCTTTTTTGATGACTTTTGGTTGAAAGTCGATGTTATCAGATATCAGAATGGCTACTCCAGCCTGTTTCCTGGGACATTTGCCGTGAAAATTGTTTTCTAGCCCTTTACTCTGAGGTAGTGTTTGTCTTTAACTCTGAGGTGCGTTTCCTGTATGCAGCAAAATGCTGGGTCCTGTTTATGTATCCAGTCTGTTAGTCTATGTCTTTTTATTGGGGAATTGAGTCCATTGATGTTAAGAGATATTAAGAAATAGTGATTGTTGCTTATTGTTATTTTCAGTGTTATTTCTATGTTTGTGTGGCTATCTTCTTTTGAATTTGTTGAAAGACTACTTTCTTGCTTTTTCTAGGTTGTAGTTTCCCTCCTTGTGTTGGTGTTTTCCATCTGTTATCCTTTGTAGGGCTGGGTTTATGGAAAGATATTGTGTAAATTTGGTTTTGTCATGCAATATCTTAGTTTCACCGTCTATGGTAATTGAGAGTTTTGCTGGGTATAGCAGCCTGGGCTAGCAGTTGTGTTCTCTTAGGTTCTGTTTAAGATCTGCCCAGGATCTTCTAGCTTTCATAGTCTCTGGTGAGAAGTCTGGTGTAATTCTGATAGGTCTGCCTTTATATGTTACTTGACCTTTTCCCTTTACTGCTTTTAATATTCTTTCCTTGTTTTGTGCATTTGTTGTTTTGATTATTATGTGATGAGAGCAATTTCTTTGCTGGTCCAATCTATTTGGAGTTCTGTAGTTTCTTGAATGTTTATGTTCTTCACTTTCTTTAGGTCAGGGAGGTTTTCTTCTATAATTTTGTTGAAGATATTTACTGGTCCTTTAAGTTGGGAATCTTCACTCTCTTCTATACCTATTATCCTCAGGTTCTGTCTTCTCATTGTGTCCTGGATTTCATGGATGTTTTGGGTTAAAAGCTTTTTACATTTTGCATTTTCTTTGACTGTTGTGACAATGTTTTCTATGGTATCTTCCATACCTGAGATTTTCTCTTCTCTCTCCTATATTCTGTTGGCGGTGCTTGCATCTATGACTCATGATTTCTTTCCTAGGTTTTCTAGCTCCAGGGTTGTCTCCCTTTGTGATTTCTTTATTGTTTCTATTTCCGTTTTTAGATCCTGGATGATTTTGTTCATTTCCTTCACCTTTTTCATTGTGTTGTCCTGTAATTCAGCCTGTTTGATTGTGTTTTCCTGTAATTCTTTAAGGAATTTTTGTGTTTCCTCTTCAAGGGCTTCTAGCTCTTTACCTGTGTTCTTTTGTATTTCTTTAAGGGAGTTATTTATTTCCTTCTTAAAATCTTCTATCATCATCATGAGAAGTGATTTTAAATCTGTATGTTGCTTTTCTGCTGTGTTGGGGTATCCAGGACTTGCTGTGGTGGGAGAACTGGGTTCTGATGATGCCAAGTTTCCTTGGTTTCTGTTCCTTATGTTCTTGCCCTTGCCTTTTGCCATCTGGTTATCTCTGGTGTTAGCTGGTTTTGCTCTCTCTGACTGTGGCTTGTCCCTCCTGCAAGCCTCTGCTTCAGTACTCCTTGGAGACTAGCTCTCTCTGAGAGGAGTTTGTGTTTGGACAGCTGTGGTACAGGGTCAGATCTGGGGTGCAGACAGAAACCAGAAGGATCTTGTCCCCAGCTGTCTCTTGGTTCCTGTGTCTTGATGGCTCTGTAAGGTTTCCTCTTGATCCAGTGAATTTGAACAGAAGTGGTAGTCTTGCCTGTGGTCGAAGGTGTGTCAGTACTCCTGGGATAACAACTCTCCCTTGACACTATTTGAGTATGGAACCCTGTGTTACAGGATCAGCTCCCAGGCCGCCGAAAGAAAGCAGAAGATCATTTCTCAATCCCTGTGTCCTGGGAATTCCAGGTGAGTCCCTCTGAGCAGACAGGCTTGTCCACACTTCTGGAGGTCTAGCTTTCTCCAGGTGCTATTTGGCTATGGAGCCCAGGTGGCCCAGGCAGAGGTCTCCAGCCACAGATGGAAAATGAGTTTTAAGATTTTAAGATGTACTCATGCCTCTTATCAACTACAAACCAATTGAACAAATGGTTCTAGGGTTAAAATGTAAACATACTTTAAAAAAAATATATTTTCAGGATTTAACTATTATTTTTCTGTATACATGTGAACACGTGTGAATTTTTGTGAACTACATATGCTTATAGACGTGAGAAGATGATGGTGGGTCCCCTGGAACTGAATGCACAGGTAGTTGTGAGCTGCCATGTGGGTATGGGAACTGAATGTCAATCCACTGAAAGGGCAACAGTGTTATTTAGTGCTGAACCATCTCTCTACCATTCCTTTACCTCCCCCTTTCTCGCTTTTGAGAGAGGATCTTAGGGAGATTGACCTTGACCTTTCAGTGTAAGACAAGAATAATATAGAACTCCTGATTGTCCTACCTCTATCTCCTAAAAGTGGGGATCACAAGCTTGTGAAACTAAACCTGGCTTTGACATTTTATAAGCAATATTTTTATTAGTTCTGTGAGAATTTCATACAGTTATTTTGATTTTATTTCCAACCTCCCAACTTCTCCCAGATTTGCCCTCTGTACCCTTATCTCTCTACCAACCCAACTTTGAGCTTCCTTTAACAAAATGAAACAAAACAAAACAAAATTTGAGTTTAGTTTGCATTGTTTGGTTATTCCTGGGAATGGGGCCTGCCCTGGAGTGTGGTTGACTTACTAGGGTATCACAGAACTGAAGAAAACTGCCTCCTCCTCTCCAGCAGCTATCAAATTCAACAGCTCCTCAGCTAGTAGTTGGATTCGGTGCTCCCAGTTCATGCTGAGATTCTGTCTGGCTTGAGTTTGCACAGTATTGTGCGTACTGTCACAACTGCTGAATTTCTATATGCAACTGTTCTATTGTGTTTAGAAAACACTGTTTCCCAGAAGTTTATCACTTTTAGTTCCTATAATCCTTCTGTCCTCTCTTCCTCAAAGATTCAGTTGAGCTTTATGGAAAGGGCTGTATTATGTATGTCCCATGTAGAGATGAGAACTCCATTAACTAGTTGAGAGTTTATTGCCATCTACTGCAAGAAGATGCTTCTCTGATGTGTGTTGAGTGATGCACAAATCTATGTGTAGTCATAAGGATTAATTAAGAACCCATTATGAATTTACTAAGAATTGTTTTAATACTATATCCATTTAGTAGACAACTAGAGTTAGAGTCTCTCCTAGGACCTAAGGTCTACCTAGGCATAGATTATTGGCCTTGTTAACAATCCCAGGTATGAGTTTTATCTCAAGATGTGGGCCTTAGATCCCATAAGAAAGTAGTTGGGTATTCTCATAACATTTGTGTCACTATTGCACTAGTGAGCATATCTTGTCAAGCAGCCATTGTTGTGACTTGCAGGGTTCATGACTATGTGGGACTAATGATTTCTTTCTCTTTTGGTAGCATGTATAGCACCATAAAACTATGAAATCTAGGCAGTGGGAATCAAGCTTCCATTTCAGTACCAGCTTAATTTATCTGTGTCCCATGATAAAAGCATGTTGTGTCTTCAACAGTGGAGTCTTACTTTCAGGTTCTGCATGGTAACAAAAAGCATTGACAATAGCCTATAATCTTTAGGGGTCTATAAGACCTCATTGGCCAAAACCTCAAAGAGAAATAGCATATTCCTGATACTAGGGTTTTAAATTGCTAGCAAAACACATATTTTAATGAGGTAAACAAGAGGTTTTACAACACATCATTGACTTAGTCAATGATCAGCTTCTGCGTATGTTCTATATGAGCTGTAAATAATTACATATTATATTAGACCAAAGGCTTCTCTACAGTTCTTTGAATCCGATTTATTGATTTCAGTTTTCACATTTATTGTATACTTACTTATTTTGAAATATAATCTATTATTCATAAGCAAGGACAGGTATTTTACAATCACTCATGCTAGGAGAGCAGAATTATGTGTTACATTTTGTAATTGACAGAATTACATTTGTTTTCTCTCATCTACTGTCTCATAATATAGAACTGTATAAGCTTATTATATAGAGAATAAAAATTCCCTTTTGAGTGTTTATCAAAAATATGTTAACATGCAGATTAAAAAAAACTTAAATTAATCAATTCTTCAATAACTTTTGATGCCTATCACTCTTTTTAGGTTGTATGAAATTAAAATTTGACTCTAGTATTGGGACTCTTTTATGCTCACAGCAAACCTGAGCTGAATGTATTGCTGCTTTGTCTATATTCTCCCCTTAGGAATGCATAACTTCCCCATCACTGACAGCTTCCAGCAGACGGCTATGTTCCTGATCTCTGATAAACATGCATTGGCACACCACCATCATCCAAATTCCCTGAGTCATATTTAAAGGCAAGGGGCAGCTTTGTGATCACAAGGCAGCTGGTTTCTGTACTTTCATAATTTCTGGGTTATAGTCTCTTTGCCTTTTATGACCATTTCAAATTTATTTCCTGATTGAGTCTCAGAAATTTCAATTTGTGTCTTTCCTTGTCAGATGATTTTTTTCTCTGAGGTACATATGTTAAAACCTTCTCTATAGTCTCTTCAATTTTGATTGAGTTAATATCTGTATTTTATTCTTAGTGTATTTTGAGGGAATTAAAGACAGTTTATTCTGGTAGCTGTTTTGAATAACCATGGCCCTGGGACACAGATTTAGGTTACTCCAAATTCCATGGTCCATGGAGGAAGTCTTATGAAATTTTTATAGTTTTACAGAATAAAGAAAGTCCTAAATTAAGGCAAGTTTAAAATACATCAGAGGGTACATCAGAAAGGCAGGTACAGCACCATGGGAGGGAGCTTTTCTATAGTCTTAGGATACAATCTCATGTCATTCATAGCTTTTGCATTGGTGGAAGTTAGTGGTCTTTTAAGTTAATAGATTCCACTAGCCACATGATGCTAGTTCACACAGAGAGGTAGGCAAGGGAGAGCTGTTCTACAGTGCTCTAACTAGTCCAGGAGAAATTAATTTGCCTCTGAACCTGCAACAGTCCAGTATCTTGATAGTGCTAGGGTCCAAGAATCGCTGAAGGAAGATTCCAGACCCAAATAGTGTGCAAAAGCAGAGCGTTTATTTAGCTGAATTTCCTGAGTGCAGAGTGCAGGGGTCTCCCTCTTTGGGAATGGAGACCCAGTTGCATACTCTGCAGGGTCAATCTAAAGCCTGTTAGGGTAGCAGTAGATGACTTTTACCTTCTTTTTCCTTGATTGATTGGCTCTATCTGCAGTGGTATAGGCTCTTTTGTGATTAGTTAGGGCACTGGGGACTTTCTAGGGTGGCAAGGCGTCCACAGATTGATGGCCCGCAGCTGTGGTTGGCTGACCACAGGTTCTTGGATCCGGGTTCTCATTTCTGGGAAGCAGAAACTTAGGCCTAGTTTCTCAAACTGCCAGTTTTCAGCCTGTCATGGAGTCAGCCTGCCTCTGGCTAACTCAGTCCTCTCATTCTGATTTTAAATGGAATCAAATCATTGATTAGTCTTTCCTTTGTCCCAAGGTCCAACTCATTGGGTCAATTAGAACCTAAGAATCATAAGCTATTGCCAAGATGCGGGCCTTTTCACTTAGCATCTCAACCTGTAAGGTGGGTTAATGGATGTCATATTTTTTCTGTAACTGCTTCCTGTGGCATTAGGATGCTGTCATAGGGGCCCAAGAAGGCTGAAATACTACTGAAAGGCTGGACAATGGGGCATTTATCAGAGGCATCTGATTAGCATCGGATCCAGATGAAAGACAGGGAGACATCACATTGGTTAGATAGTTGTGATAGTCAGTCAGTCTTTGTTCTTTCCAGGGGTTTCATTCACAGTTCTCCTTGTTGGCCAAGCTTCCCTCCCGGCCTTTTTTTGAAAAACAATTTACCAGGGTATAGAATTTTAGCCTAGATCATGAAATCTGAATCATGCCATTCTCCTGTCTGTTGCTGTTCATAGATTTTGTTGAGAATCAAATACGTGTTCTATACTTGCTTCCTGGTTAGCTTAAAGATCTTATTTTTGTCTCTTGCACTTTCAAGTTTCACTAGAATGCATTTAAGGTAAATTTATTTTCATTTATTTGCATTTATTTGAGGTCCCAAGTCTTCCCCATTGCTCCCTCCCCTTCTCCTCAGAGAAGGGGTAGCCCCCTTGTTTACCACCTCATCCTGGGACTTTAAATATACTTATTTTATATGCTACCTCATAATTTTATCATTTTCATTAACCACCAGGTTTTGTTTCTGTTGTCATATTTGCAGAAGATTACGTTGTTTTTGTCTTCATATGTGGGTCTGTGTATGTGACTTCAGTGGCCTATGATGTCAGAAGAGAACAGTGGGTTTCCTGGGCTGGACTTACAGCAGTTTTTGATCTACCCATTATGAGCCCTGTGTCAGAGTACTGTGAGCTCCTAACTGTTGAGCCATCTCGCTAGCTCTCATTTGGTAATTTTTTATTATTAATCACAATATTTATTGTGATTTTGTCTGTTGGGATATTTTGAAAACTGGATTCAAAGTTTGAATTTCCCCCACAAAATAAAGACAATGTCTGCCCATTCCCATTGGATAATTTTAAATGTGAGTTTTAAACTGGGCTAGATTTTTTGTAAGATATAGATACCAGGAATTTTTATTGTAGGCCTGTTTGAATGCTGAATCACAGCATATAATCCCCAGGGAAGTAATTTTTTCCTTGTCATATTCTCTCCCCCCTCTTTTTATCTTGTCTAGTCCCATCTTGTCTTATCTCTTCCCTCTTCCCTCCCCTGAGTTAGAACTAGAACAAAGGTAAGTTCTATTTTCACTGTGTGTTTTGGGGGTTAGTTTATTTTCAATAGTTTGCTCTTCAGGGTCAAAGTTTATAGAGGAGTCTCCAGTTTATCCTTCTGTCCAGTTTAGACGCTGGTGCTAGGCATTACCAGCATCACATTCTAATCTAGATCCAGGCCTTAAAAATGTGGACAAAATCACAAGAACAAACCTCAATTCTTAAAAATTTGCATCCCTTTCATTTATTTTCTATCAGCTTAGCTATGCCATAAAACTACGCTTTAGCTAGTGATTTAAATTATATTCTCTCCAAAGAATTTTCTTTACAGATATTTAATCTGTCATATGGCTGGTAAAAGAAGTCAATGATTATTATTGAGAATGGATTAGCAATCTGTTGTTCAAAGTGTTATACTTTTTATTCATTTGTTTTCTGAGACAGCATTTCATGTAATCCAGTCTGACCTTAAAATTGCTATGTTGCAAAGGGTATTCTCCAACTGTGGGTCCTTCTGCCTCTACCTTCACAATGCTGGGATTACAAGCATATGCTACTACAACCAGTTCTAAGTGGTTTTATTAATTAATTGCAAAAGCAGTGTTTACTGAAGAGGGAGGTTTAAATTTGGACTAAAAGTGAAAGCATGTAATTTTCACAATACTTCCCGAAACTAGACTAGCGTATGCATGGCTGGTTTCCCTATGTTTGTTTGTTTATTTATTTATTTATTTATTTGTTTTTAAAATCACAAGCTTACAAATCATTGCACTATGAATTTCGTTTTATTTTCGTAAACTTGATAGCTGACATTCCTTTCTTTTTTCTGCTATAAAGTCACATATGGATTGTTAAAGCATCTTTCCTGCAGCGATTCTTGCTTTTGCTAGTTACAGAACAATAAACATCAGTGTTTATGAGTGCTGATGAGATTCTGAATTCTCCTCTCCTCTCACTGCTCCTGCTGTGAAATGCTCGCTTAGTTTAAAGCCACCCAAATAGAGACTGATTGCTATTATGAACAGAGCAGGCTATTCATAGAAACAACCTTCCATCTCAGCATCCCGGGTAGCAGTGAAAGCTGCATCCTGTACTGGAGATGTCAGGCTTGCAGCATCCCACCCTGACTCAGGCACTCAATGCTTTACTCACTTCCTTGTTTGCCATTTAACCACTTAACCTATCATCACCCTGCTCTGGCTTTTCTTTCAGATGTAGCTATTTGACATTTCCAGGCAAAACACATCTTTTGCTTCGTATTCATTAGTGTCCATCAAACTGTACCTTTTTTATATTAAAAAATAAGAATGTGTTGAGAAAGAATGTGAGAAACAGACCCTGTTTTTTCTTGTTAATGGACAAATGGCTTCAGTGGATCTTCCTAGGGTGAACCCTCTGTCTTTCAGAAGCTAAATGATTCTCTGACAAGATAACAAATTGGTTGATTTTTTTGAAGGACGATTTACAGAGAATTTCTTTCCTCAAATGGACAATTTAGAAAATTTTGTGAAAAGATATAAAAAAGGGAAAGACAGCTGAATGTTACTT
The DNA here is from genome assembly GCA_028551405.1 of Uromys caudimaculatus. Taxonomy (NCBI): domain Eukaryota; kingdom Metazoa; phylum Chordata; class Mammalia; order Rodentia; family Muridae; genus Uromys; species Uromys caudimaculatus. The sequence goes on from CM052702.1 coordinate 11,136,354, forward strand.
TAACACAAATAGATTCCAATCAGAAAGATGGACATGCAGTACTGAGATATCTTAAAAAAATATCTTTTCCTTGGATGACATATATTTGAGATAAGTGTTATTATTTTGGATGGAAAATTAATTTTGGCTACCCTTAAAATTATATGCAAGACAAGTTAAAAATACCACAGATTTTTTTTTGTTTTATGAAAATCAAATTTATATAATAGATACTATCACATCCTTCTGTATTTATGTAAATTACAAAGCAGACGTACTGTACTTAAATTCACACACACATTTTTCATCCTTACCAAACAATATTTGAGGCCAAGGCACAATGGATTATTTTGTTAACTGAATGCTTACTTTTTTGTAGTTCTTTCTATGACAGAATGAAGATCATTAGTTGTATGTTCAAATGAATGCAAATTTTATGTTCAAGAGTTTTGAGTAAGCATGAGCTTGGCAAGACAAGAAGAATGTGAAGTTGTGAGAAGACCCTTATGTTAGAATCAGAAAAACAAGATTCTGTGTAGTTTCTTTTCATAGACACACACACACACACACACACACACACACACACACACACACACACGGAATGGAGATGGTAAGAGAAAATTCACATTACATATCCACTTGACAGGACCACGGGGACCCTGATACATGGGAAAACATTATTGGGGTGTTTTGGATGAAAAGTACAAGGATATCATAAGACCAAGCACAGCAGCTTACTTCTTAATAGCTTGGGTCACAGAACCAGAATAAGGTCTCTAGAGCCACACATTTTGAGGTTGAATATTTGTCTTTTTTTTTTTTTCTTCTCACAGGACACTGAAAATTGACGTTTTGAGTCTTGTGCTTGTTGCATTTACAATGGATCTTACATGACTTTCCCTCAGACTAGAGCTACATGGTTGACTTTCCTGTTTATCTAGTTGCTGATTTTAAAGACCGGGTCTTTTCAGCTTCTATATCTCGTGAGCCAATCCTTAATAATTTTTCCATCTATGTGTACATGTTGTTGGTTCTATTCTGATGACTGATGCAGGTGGCAGGGTCTATGTTCATGTTTTCTTAAAATTTCCATCTCTCCAGCTTCTGCACATAATGGAAATCAATATGTAACCAGTAATATCACCCTGCAATTTTTACAGGGAAATTTCAAATCTACATCATACAATTTCCCCAAATACCTGTTAACTCTTTCAGATCCAATAATTTTGGCCCAAAGTTTAGGTCAGACAATGAAGTGAATGTACTTTAAATAAAAAAATTTTACATTTAGATTTTATTAATAGTATATTTTCTCCAAACCTAAAAACTGAGGCAAGGAGTAGGCATTCACATATCTACTTTATCCTATAATCAACTAAACCCTTGATGTTTTTCAACTAGGGAGAACTTTTTAAACTTTACATTGCTCAGAGCTGAAGATAGGTTTTTTTATTTACTGCAGGTACCAAAAGAATCTTGATTTGCTGAGAATATTGTATAATAATATCTCCCTTCAATAGTTATCTTCGATGCTGTGTAATGATATTCAATCCTGCTCCATAGGATTCTAGCTACAAAGCCTTGGTTCACAGGAAGTCAACAGAGAGCTTCTGTAACCCCCAGAATCACACTAATTCCCTTAGCTTTAATCAAGTATGTCACCAGAGCATCCTTTAGTGCATGTTTTATTTTTCCTTAATTCTGAGAAAGTCTATGATAACTACTCCCTAATAAAGCAGAAGCATTTTGTTAGCTTGGATACACTACATAGCTTGTCAATAATTCCCAAGATGCATTGCTACCTATACTTCGGAGAGATCTGTCAGGAAGACAGCAAAAAGTCATCTAGAACTAAACAGTCTGTCAGCGCAGAATAGTTAGGGTAGCTAAAAGTCTAGGAAAGAGTAGAACACTGAGCCCTCTGAGTATAGCATCGCTCCCTCCAGACCTTTGTGAGCTGATGGCCATGCTTACTTTCCCCAAGGATGCTGAAAATGATTGGGGAATTTTGAGTGTTCTTCATACTTAACCTACTCCTACTGATGAGTGATATACTTTTGAAAATTTAGGAGTTCTGGAGAAATGAATTTAGTATGCTTGTGTTCATGTGGTGACTAATTTAATCAATATTGTGCCATCCGTTGAGCTCGGTATTGAAGATACCATTCCTAGATTCATGAAGCATGAAGAAGGAGAAGGAGGAAAAGGAGGAGAAGGAGAAAAGGGAGGAGGAGGAGGAGGAGGAGGAGGAGGAGGAGGAGGAGGAGGAGGAGGAGGAGGAGGAGGAAGAGATTAGTGACTAAAGATAATCACATGAATATCTGCAGAGACATGTGCCATGGAAGAACTCTTATGTAGGTGAGTGTGACCTCACTAGGAAGGTCAGGCAAGATTCTTCAGTGACATGAGGGTATGCTGGTGCTTGAGGAATGGGTAGGAGTTTGTTAGCACTGACAGAGGAGGAAACAGTATGCGATTAAATATAGCCTTCTGAGAATTTGTTACGTGTAAATATGTATCACATGTATTTTCTCAGATGAAGGAATGAGATGAGATGAGAACTGAACAAGAGCTGTGTAAACATACATACAGCTTAGAATGAACCCAGAGCACTTATCTCTCTGTTGTAACTATCCCTATGTTTAGGCCTCGAAGCTTCTAACCTTGTCCAATCTTGTCTTCCAAGAGCTGACTTACTCAATCTATTTTCTTTTGGTTTCTCACTGAATTGCTCTGCTTGGAAAAACTGTCTCTGAATTCCACAAACTGAACTGCGCTGACTGCACAAACTGACTGGAACTTCATGAACACAACTCAACTGCATTCAACTGAGCTCAGTTGAACTCCACTGCATTGCGTGATCTCAACTGAACTGCTGCCCTCTGCTCCTGTCTCACTCTTCATTGCTCTTAAGCAGACTCTCTTCCTGTCTGTTGTTATGATATTTGGGCATATCCTGTCTCTGACTCGTTCTGTCAAATCTTTCTCTGATTTGTCACTTTGTCTGCCCTTCAATTAAATGTCACTTTCAACATGACTGCTTCCTTCTACAAGCTAACTTTCATTGTTTAGGAATAAAGCTGTGTCAATCCAACCAGGTCACACAGACCTAGGAGGTCTTTGAATATGATTCCCTGGCCAGAGAAGCCATGTTGCTGAATTAAAATTCCTCTACAGTTACCACAGCTTATTGAAAAAGCTTAAATATGTTAAAATAAATGCTAAAAAGGAAAGGCAGTACAGAGGTTAAGCTGCTGATTAAAGAGGAGAGTGTTGATGGGAAGAAAGAAAAATTACCACTCAGGAATTCATGTCTTCTTTAATGTAATTTTATTCTGAGCTGACCCTTTTCCTATAGGAAACTAATTAATCTTTCTCTGCTCTGGGTTGCTTATTTGCAGGATGAAGATAAGGGGGGCCCACTAATGGCAATGAAAAACCTTCTATAAACATCAACAATTACATAACTAGTATAAATACGTGTGTATTTTCTTGTAAACTCTAGCCCTTAACTTAGAATTTAGCATCTTTTCTCTGCCTAAAGGATATTTTAGATTTTGTTTTAACATTGGTTTGTGTGTGAGAGAGTGAGCTTGTGTTTCTCTTCATGCATAGCCAAGTTTGTGCTCACCTACAATACATTCTCCAGCATCTATTGTTCAGTCAGGAAAGTTCAGAGTTCAGTCAGGACTCTGGATCTTAGGTAATCAGAAAGATTCCCACAAATAGTAAGTGGTTCAACAAAGTCCTGGGGCAATGAGCCCAGAAAAAACGTAGAGTAGGTGAGGTGGGCAGGAAACAGAGATTATGTCTACTTCCTTTTAAATAACAATTCATCTTGCCTGTTACAGAAGAAGTTGATGTTTTTATTGCTTCATACACCCATTTCAATTACCTTAACCATAGCTAAGCAATTCAAATAGTGCCAGCAGTCATGTAACACCATGCCAGGCAGCAAAATGAAGATGCTTCCAGCTTCTCCCTTGTTGCCCCTTCTCTCTGTGTGTAAATTCGTAGATTCCCATTGAATTTGGCATCTCTTTGTGATATTTCAAGTCATGTTATGTGCAGTATTTATAAAACCATTCCTTCAGTGGCAGATTGAGTGCCTGCTTCTCTAGCTGTCTTTGGTTATTATGTTGCTCTTTCTCTAACAAAGAAAATCATAATCTGTCTTCTGGAATATTACAATGTTTATAGAATTGAAATAGTGATTTCTTCATGTACTTGGAAATTTTTCTCAAAAAAAAATGTCTAGTAAGTATGTGGGCCGTTTCCATGATGATACAGTAGCTCATACATGTGGCTACAGTGTTTGCGTGAGTGGGATTTGTCATTCAGCCAAATGGTTGCCTGGACATTGGTTAGTAGCCATGGCTAGTTAATAATGTATGATGAACTGCTGGAGGAAGGGAATTTTTCCTTTTCTGGTCCAGTTCCCTGTGAGATTCTGCTATGGATTGCTTGCTTAAACTCAGGAGGGAAGTAGAAATTTACCATGCTATTCCAGAACTGTCTGTATGAAGTCTCCAACCTGTGCTATGTGCTTCATGTTCTTACCTGACTGGCTTTTCTTTCCTAGTCTTAGTTTGTTCCATCTCTGACATTTTTCCGGTGAATTCTGCTGGACATTCAGGATCAGAATTTGTGGTGAAACCTCTGAGGGAGTTTTCTCCGGTGCTGTTGTCTAGGGTAAAGAAATGATACTAAATAGAAGAATACATACCACTCTTACCACAGTTTTATTTGGAAACATAATCTACAGAGATGCTGATTCTCTTCCAGAAAAATCTTCCAAGAGAACTCCTCACACAAGAGGACTAACCCAGAGATACTGTTAGGTCAAAGAAACGTATACTGAAAATTTGTTTATTACATGATAAAAATTTCATGTTGTATATTTGCCTCATAATGCTAACAAAACGCAGGATGAGCTCTCAGCATCCAAAAGCATTGTTGGTTTTTCTATAGTATTCACAATTTATAACTACAATTAATTAATGATAAATTCAGCAAAGTGAAAAAGGCAGACATTTTTTGTCCTTGATAAAAGTTCAGAATCCACACTCTAGTTTTGAAGAAATCAAATTTCTCAGCTTGATTTGATTATTTGTAGCTTTGGATGGAATCCTTTCTATAGACATTACACCAAGTAGTGCACCATAGCTCAAATCTCAATTCAGAAACAATTTTTCCATCAGACTTACAAAGACAAAGAATTGCCATTTGATTAGAGAATAATCAAGTCATTGCTATATATTTGAATTATAAGGAATGTATTATAGAAAGTAAATAATTGAATATTAAGGAAACTATAAAAGGTGAAAAAAGAAAATACACATTTGAGTGATTATTATCCACAGTATCCAATTTATTTTTAAGCAGCTATACTGTACTTAGGAAATTTAAAACAAGACCCAATTATCAATATCATTGTACTGCAAGGATCAGATGCAGTAGGTATGGGGCAATAGGGTTGAGATAGGTAATGCAGGAGAGACAGGTGGAATTGATGGGTACTTGATGGGTGGTATAGAAACCTAGTGCAGTGGAAAGCTCCTAAAATTAGGAAGGCGATCCTGAAGAAGTCTCCGAATAATAGGGATAGAGAGTTCTCCCTGGCTGTCTCTTGTCATCAAATGAAGCTTCCAGTAGTGGGACTGGGCTACATACAATTGAGCTGTTAACCAAAGGTGTCCCATGGAAATCCCCAAGTAACACATACTGTTGCCAAGACGACAGGTTGGTCTCCACGAACTGACAGTAAGGCTCTATTGCTGAATATAACACCTATACAACTCAGTGAACATGTAGAGGTAGAGATGGTCCCTGCATAGATCCTACCTCTTAGTATATTTGGTATGGGAAGGTACTCTGCAGGCTACAAAGAGAGAAATGTAAATATCAACCTACACAAAACTACAGTGGCATTCTCCCTGCCAGACATGCTAGGGCAATGGTGTTACAATGCTTATGGGAGTAACAACAACATCTGATTTGACTTAAGGCCCACTCCACGAGATGGAATCCATATCTGATACTACTTGGGTGGCCAAAAGACTCAGAAACTAGAGAGACTAAATATCCAGAGATCGAAGGTAAAACCAAAAAAATAGTAGTAGTATTCTGTTATACTCAAAGAGCAATGCCTTATTTTTGCTATATTTGTTGAATGCTTAGAACATATAGTTATAAATGAGATGTCTCCATCAAATACCTCCCCTCATAGTTCAGGGAATCCTGCAGAAGAGAAGTCAGCAAGAGTGTAAGATCCAGAGGGAATGGAAAACATAAAAAACCTAAGGGCATCTAAATCAACCAAGCAAAACTCATACCAACTCTCAGAAACTGAAGCAGTAAGCATAGGGTCTGTACAGGTCTTCACCAGGTCCTCTGTGGTTATATTATATTTTTCAGTTTAATACTTTTATGGCATTGCTGAGTGTGTGAACAGGTGAACCTCTGATTCTTGTACTTCCCTTCTCTTGGGCTCTATTCCTTCTGTTGGTTTTCCCCATCCAACTTCCATATGATGGCTTTTGTTTTATCTTGTTATATTTTATTGTGTTATGACTTGTTATCTTTTAGAAGCCTGTTCTTTTCTAATAAGAGATAGAAAGGGAGTGGATTTGAATGGGAGGGGAGCTAGAAGGAACTGGGAGAGGTAGAGGTAGGGGAAAATATAACCAGCATATGCTGTATGAGAAAAGAATCTATTTTCAATAAAAGTTAAAAACAAATGAAAATAAGTAGACCAACTTAATATAAAATATAGAATTGATAAATCAGTAAAAATCACAGTGTAAAAAATTTCATTATATGAGACCTTTAATGTGAATTTCTCAACAATTCCTCAAAAATCTTTCAATACAATATACTTTCAGAAATACATTTCAGGAGTAAAAATAGAGTCACTGTTTACTGCTTCTATGTGGCTCAGAAAGTCTGAGCTCCCTGACTTTCCCAGGGGACTATTTTCCTCCTGGCTTTAAAGTAGTTTTCTACAAGATAGAAAACACAGTACTAAATATATTCTCATTATGTTGAAATGGACTCCCTCAAGTGTTTACACTGTTTTGAGTGCTAAAGAGCACCAGTGTAATTACAACATTAAAGTCTGCATGAGTAGCATCTTCTCGATGAAGCACTGAAACATGTTTCAAATCTTCCCCCAAACTGCAGTGCAGCCTGTTCTCTGTCCTGGCACATGTGTATGGAATGTTAATTAGTTTATCAGTAGCCAATAGCTTCCAGAATAAAAGAACAGCACTTTCTGTGGCACGCAGATTGCTTTGACAGAAACACAAAAGAAGGATCTGTGCTCCCTACGTGCTTGTTTCAAGGCCTCTTCTGTTTTTCCATTTTTCTTTTCAGGGGTAATTTTATTTTATTTTTATTTGTTTTCAACTATGCATTTTTTAAAAATTATTTTATTTATTTATATCCCAATTGTTGCTTTCTCCCAGTCCTCCCTCCCTGAGTTCTTCACTCTCCCTTCCACCTCTTTGCCTCTGAGAGGTCCTCCCTCCCAAGCATCCCCCTTCTCTGGGGCATGGAGTCTCTGCAGGATTTGGTGCATCCTCTTCCACTGGGGCCCAGAAGTACTTAAAGAAAAGTTCAACATCCTTAGTCATCAGGGAAATGCAAATCAAAATGACCCTGAGATTCTACCTTACACCAATCAGAATGACTAAGATAAAAAACTCAAGTGATAGCACATGGTGGTGAGTATGTGGAGAAAGAGGAACTCTCCTTCATCGGTGGTGGGAGAACAAAATGTTACAACCTCTCTGGAAGTCAATTTAGTGCTTCCTCAGAAAATTGGAAATAGTTCTACTTGAAAACCCAGCAACACTGCTCCTGGGCATATACCCGAAAGATGTTCCAACATAAAACAAGGACACATGCTCCAGTATGTTCATAGCAGTCTTATTTATAAGAGCCAGAAGCTGTAAACAACCCAGATGTCCTTCAACAGTATAGTGGGTACAGAAAATGTGGTTTATTTACAAAGTGGAATACTATTCTGCTATTAAAAACGAGGACATCTTGAATTTTACCATTTTTCTTTAGCCAATAAAAGGATGAATTTTTCCCCTCTTATTTGCAATGCAATGTCATTTTATTCTAGGTATCTAAAATTTCATAGCCTATCTGTTCTCACATCCATACACATTGACACAATGGTTTATTTCAAAGCAGAGTTCTCAGGGTTCTGGAGACTGAAAACACACACACACACACACACACACACACACACACACACACACACACACACACACAGAGAGAGAGAGAGAGAGAGAGAGAGAGAGAGAGAGAGAAGCTATAGTTATCATGGGCTTCTCATAGGAGATGGGCCAAATAGTGGCTATGGGGTGTTCATATATCTTTGTAGGAAGACGTCTTTTAAAAGAAAACTATGTTTAAAATAGATCATAAAATATGACTTTAAGCAGTTCTTAATATATCAAGAAGGCAGAAATAGTAAAACATCATGACTTGTACAGACTATTTCATTTTAATTGAAGATTTATTTTTATTTTTGTCTTTGTGACTATATGTCACAGCTGTACAGGTGCCTATAGAGGCAGAAGAGAGCTTTGGATCCCTTGGAGCTAGAGTTACAGGTATGTGTGAGTCTGACATGGGTACCGGAAATTAAACTGGAATCCTCTCAAAGAGCAATGAGCACTGTTAACCACTAAGCTATCTCATTTGCTCCTAACTCTTTCTTATAAAGACACATGCTGCAGCACATACATTTATCACACATGCACATCTGCCATATGGCTTTATGCTGCTAACAAATATATGAGTGTTCTTTTCTATCAATAAGACCTTTAAATTTTACCTTCATCCCATTTTGACTTACTGCTCAGTAGATCCTATCATCTAGGCATATTTTCCAGGATCATCACCCCATCCTTCTAAAATGACACAGATTCTTTGACAGTGTTAAGAGATTCATGAATTAATTAGAGCCTAATTTGATTTGTGGTTAGGCCATTAATTATGAAATAAGTACATGATAGTTTTCGATGAAGATGAGAAGCCGGTATTGCCTGTTCTTAGATTCAAAGTAGAACAACAAAAAGATGCTCCAGGCAGTGGTGGTGCACGCCTTTAATCCCAGCACTTGGGAGGCAGAGGCAGGTGGATTTCTGAGTTCGAGGCCAGCCTGGTCTACAGAGTGAGTTCCAGGACAGCCCGGTTTACACAAAGAAACCCTGTCTCAAAAAAACCAAAAAAAATCCCCCAAAATTCTTATCAACTGTGGTTCAGTGAGGGCTTAGTTTTACCCACACAGCATGTTATTTTGTGGGAACAAATGGTAAGATTGTTTACATTATCCTCATGAAAGAGAAATATAAAATATAATACAAATCTTGATCTCAAATCTAGGGGAAGTTTATCAGCTACACAGTGAGCTTGTCCTCAGCTTCAAGTATGGCCAACAAAGTCATATGGATAGTATACATCTGCCTATTATTTGGACATGACATCAACATTGCTAGATTTCATCAGTGCAGTTGCTCAAATTCTGACCCTGAATGTGTGACCATAGCAGATACTGAAACTTAAAATCAAAATGATGTGACATGGTTGCCTTTACTGAATGTGTAAAAGTCAGTGCTGTTGGGTTTCCCTCCAAACCCCTGTCTCCAGACTGGCATCATGTCACACTGGGCTACTGTGATACACTTCCAGTTTTCCTGGACCTAGCACAGTAGTTCATCCTGGAGATTTGAGCAGATGTCAAACATCTGCCTGTCTTTTCAAGTCAGGGAGTAAGTGATGTAAAAAGACATTACCCTCCTGCACTTTATCAGTCGCTTTAACTAGATGCTGGAAAAGGATTCAAGGGAAAACGCTGATTTCAATTCTAAACGTACTCAACTGGTTTTCTTTTGGATGCCTATGAAAACAGAAAGATTGAAATGCTTTCCTTGGCGGAAGGTTTGTCATGGGATGGTTTCTCATGGTTGAATTTCTAACTGTAGGATTCCAAACATATTGTGGATTCTATTTCAAAGATAAGTCTTTCATTGAGCATTAAGGCTAGGGTCTGAAGAGATGGCTCAGAAACTGAGTCCTTGGTGCTCTTGCAGGAGACCCTAGTTTGGTTCCCAGCATTCATGTCAGACAGCTAATAACTTCCTGGCGTTACAGGTCCAGGAAATCTGATGTCGTCTTCTGGCCTCCTTGAGCGAACACTTGTATTTGCTCCCACATACACACAGACACACACATAACCCTACAACAACAAAACTAATTTTAAAGTGAAATAAATAAATAAATAAAAAGAAAAAAGGGGATGTGGTTGGGTGGATTGAAAGGAGGGGAGGATCTGGGGGTCATTAGGGGAGGGAAACCATTACAAGAATGTATTATATAGTTGTTTAAATAAAGAAAACACTTGCATAAAGAAAAATTAAAAAGGACTGTTAGCACCTGAGTGACTGTATGTTGAGTGAGTGGGTGAACCAAAAAGCATAAAGTCAGTACTTTTATTAGATGCATGAATGATACTTTTACGATTATTCAGTGAATGGAATACATTTGGAATAGCTCTAATGAGTAACAGTTTCATGAAGCACATAACTACTCTTTATCTTGTGGTGTCCATAGTTTATTCAGAAAGTGGCCAATTTATAGATTCTCAATTGCATCACATTCTTAGAATAATTTCTCACTTTAACTATACTTAAAATTATACTATATATTCAGAGTTTGTCAAATGACAAGAGAGAAGATGAAAAATATGATAGCAAGGTACACAAAATGGAAACGTAATGTGTCCTAAAATATTATTCTCAAGAAGAGGAAAATGCCATGTCTGATATTCATAAATGTACAAGCAAAATAGAAAATCTAGAGAAGCAAGTCTTGAAAACCTAAAAGGCTGAGCCTCAGTAAGTATTCTCAGATCCAGGCCATTTAAGAAATGGTTTAAGAAACTTAGGGTCTTTAGTTAAAATCTAAGGTAACTTGGTGGGTAAAGTGCCTGCCATCCAAATATGAGACTTGATTTTAGATTTCCAGCCTTCAACTGAAAGCTAGGCATGAAGTTCGTGTCTGCAGTTACAGAGCTGGTGTCCTATGGAGCTGGACTAGAGACAACTAATTCTGGTGCACACACAACACACACACACGGTTATATGCGTGTGAATCATATATAAAATGAGCTGACTCATTTCAAATTCAGGTTTTGACAAAGAGGAAAAATATAAACTCAATTCTTATGAAGGCAAAATATGGATCTAGGCATGGACTTACAAAGTATTCTAGCAACTATTCTGACAGCATAGCGTGTTCCTTGGGGAGGCCATGTGCCTCCTGGGCTGAAGGTGTTCAGGAGGAAGCTGGACACTACACTACAGCAGTAGTGCAGAACAGACCTCTTACGTTCCTCTGCTCAGTCTTAAAGTGATAAATAACATAAAGATTTAAAGGGGTATTTAACAAGTTTTTTTTAAACTGTGGAACATATTGTCTCAAGTACAAAACAGAACAAATCAAGCATAAAGAAAGTGACTGACTTTCCCTAAGGTAGCTCTGGTAATATAAGAATCATGGGATCTTGTCTCATTGCCACACTCGGCCTTTTCTTGAAATTAATTCATCTAGAAAATACATTTTATGAGCAGATATTAAGGAACATTGTGAGTCACTAGCACCAGCTATGGAATAAATATCTCTAATCCTTGCATCACATTCTGTAGCTGATGCTGGGTGTCTTAGTCAGGGTTTCTATTCCTGCACAAACATGACCAAGATGCAAGCTGGGGAGGAAAGGGTTTATTGAGCTTACACTTTCATGCTGCTGTTCATCATGAAAGGAAGTCAGGACTGGGACTCAAGCAGGTCAAGGAACAGGAGCTGATGCAGAGGCCATGGAGGAATGCTGCTTACTGGCTTGCTTGTTTCCCCTGACTTGCTCAGCCTGCTTTCTTATAGAACCCAAGACTACCAGCCCACAGATGGTACCACTCACAAGGGGCCCTCCCCCCTTGATCACTAATGGAGAAAATGCCTTACACCTGGATCTCATGGAGGCATTTTCTCAACTGTAACTCCTTTCTCTGTGATAACTTCAGCTTGTGTCAAGTTGACACACAAAACTAGCCAGTACACTGGGTAAGTCATTTTTTCTGTAACAGTTTCTTCATCCATAAAATGAGAAATATTTTTGTTTTGGGGAATTTCTGTGAGGATTAGATGAAGACTCTGTTTCAGAAAAATTCAATATAAACACAAAGTGTTCTACCAGTCAGAGTGAATAATTGTCTTTAAAAAGTTTATATTAACTTTTTCAGGTCAGCTTAGCAGTTTAATATGTGGATCGTACATGAGCTTCCATTTACTTAATAACTGTCTCAGACTCAGGAAAGCATAATGGGGTTTCTCATGAGTCAGCTGTGTTCCTTAGCAGAAAAATACACAAGAGGCAACAATTTAATTGAATGGCAAGTATATTTAAATCATGTAAAAGTATAAAAAATATGTAAAAGAAAATAAAACATCCTACCTTTGTGGATTAGGCACTCTTTAGTTGATGAGATTAGTAGCATTTGTCATTATATAAGTTAGAGTGTGGTCTTCTATTAAATATTCCTAGCACGCTGTGTTTTCCAAGCATAATTTCGCCTTGTTTGCTTCTTGCTCTTCAGTGAAGCATCTCCTTCTGTGCCACATGCAGGGACGTACACAGATGGTGCCTGTGGATAGACCTAAAGAGCGTGGCCTGTCTCTAGCCAGTGGGTGATACCCAGGGTGGTGTGAAGGGCTCTATGTTATCTAAAACTGGGAGCGCAATTGCTGCAATTTGGACTTGAAGGTAAGTACATGGAAGTGAGCACAGGGAAGAGTGAATAGGTAGAGGAAGCTGCTTACTAGAAATAAAGCTAGTTCACTGTGAGTGAGGGGGGAAAGACAAAGTTCGTAGCACTGCCCCTGTATCTCTAAATGTCTGTCTCACTAATTCATAAGTTCCTTAGGATGACCTCCCGACACTGGGATGCCTGATCTTTTCTCTGTCCCATTCCAAGTAATCACAGAAAAATTTCCTCATTTAAAACTAGAAAAATTACTCATATTTATTTATTTTTAAAATTTTTTTTGTTTTAAGATTTTTGATACTTTATTTACATTTCTAATGTTTCCCCCTTTCTAGGTCTCCTCTTTGGAAACCACCTATCCCCTCACCCTCTCCCACCTCTATGAGAGAATTCCACCTCCCACCCACCCGTCTGTCCACTCCCATATTCCCACCTTGACATTCACCTTTACTGGGGCCTCACCTCCCCCTGATGGCTAACAAGGCCATCCTCTGCCACATATGTGGTCCGAACCATGGGTCCCTCCATGTGTATTCTTTGGTTGGTGGTCCAGCCTCCATGAGGACCTGGGGGGGGGGGTCAGGCCAGTTGACACTGTTGGTCCCTCCATGGGGCTGCAAACTCCCTCAGCTCCTTCAGTCCCTTCTCCTACTCCTCCATCTGGGACCTCACTCTCAGTCCAGCAGTTACTGTAAAGTGAAACTTGGGTATTGAGAATGTTTGGGCTAATATCCACTTATCAGTGAGTACATACCAAGTTCGTTCTTTTGTGACTGAGTTACCTTGCTCAGGATAATATTTTCAAGTTTCATCCATTTGCCTGCAAATTTCATTAAATCATTGTTTTTAATAGCTGAGTAGTACTCCATTTTGTAAATGTACCACATTTTCTGTATCCATTCTTCTGATGAGGGACATCTGGGTTGTTTCCAGCTTCTGGC